>VZTQ01004085.1:0-210380 GCA_013400755.1 Pelecanoides urinatrix | reverse complement strand
TGGGGTTAAACCATGACAACCTGACACAGTTGTCTTAACCAGCAGCTGTGCAACCGTTTTAAGGTACCTACTATGAGATACTCAGTCTTACTCTTCAGGTTTTCATAAATCATATCAACTTCCTTCCTTTCCATTAGTTGTTTTGTGAACTACTATGATATTATTACAAACTGAATGTCTTTGTATTGTAGTAAAGCTTCCTATAAAAATGATCTCATCTTCTAAATAACAACTTTACTGTAACAAGCTTTCATTGCCTGCCCTGGGGGAAAAAATACAGTAACTAGCCATATGCCAACACTCAGGGGAAATACAAGCTGAAGTACAGAATATGCAGGTTTCTTTAGCATTCAAAAACAGGGAAATATTCCACTTTCTTTTTTATGCAGGGACTTATAGTTAAGTGAGCCACCTCAAAGCTCTCAAAAACCAAAGAATCTGGGGATTTGCACTCTCTCCATCTGCTTTGGTTAAAATACATGTAGTGTTTTGCTGCTATGGTGACAAACATGTCCATCTGATTTCGCTCGTGAGAGCATGGAGGATGAAAAAGCATTAAGTTACTATAGCTATAGGATGACAAATGTCACAGAGAGGGTGAAAAATTCATCCATTCTTTGGAATTATAGATCTATTCTCAAGAAGAATGTACATTTGTTTTATAAATTGTTTGCAGGCAGTTGCAGTCAGTGCCTTAGGAGAATATCAAATTCCAAACAATCTGAGGAAAAAATTAGGACTAAATATCTTCTCAATAGTTGGTTTTGATATATTTTTATTCACAAAAGAGTGATTTGGGGGATTATGATGGGTGTAAAGGAAAAACTGGCAAAGTTCCTTTTCACTGAGAAATTCAGTAGAAATTCAGTTGGAAAACTTTAACACAAATTGAAAATAATAGCTTAAGGTGTTCCATTTGTAGCTTAACATGTATGTGCTTCACTGTTCAGGTCAGCTGCTAATTCTGCAGATGGAAGTCAAAATAAAGGAGTGAGAGAAATTGAAGGTGGGAAAGACTGATTTGCTTTCATTTAAAAGGAATAGGTTTTGTCTTTGTCTCGACAGATGAAATATGTTGAAAGATATTTTATAAAGATCCTGATTGTTGTCTGATATGTTTTCTTTTGGAAAATCAAAATTCTGATAATTAAAATACTGAATATATAAGTATTATTGGGGGAAGGGATTTCTGTGGGGGATGGAATTTCATTTTTCCAAACAACTTTTCAAATGCTACTTTTTGCAGAAGATGCAGAAACTCCACAAGGGGATGTTGGCTCAGCTGTAATTTAGAGGGAAAGTGCAGCCTACTTGATAATCACATGAGGTCTTCAAAACACCTTGATGCCCCATCTAAGCTAGCCGAGAATTTTATTCGCCTAGATAGACATTACCTAGCCTGAGAAATCCACTGGGAGCCAAACACAATTTAATATCATTTGAATGGTGTATTATTCATGTAGACTATGTTAGGACTTACATATTAAAGAACTAAAATATTTCCCAAATGAAGCACAATTGTTTACTGGCAATACTGCCTGGAACTTCAGTCACTGTGAAGCAAGATAGTGCTGCTCTTTGATATGTAAACGTGGATTAAAGGTTATAACTCACAATTTCTTTTTTTTTTTTTTGCTTGTGCACTGTTAGTTGATCCTGTCTCACTGCCGTATTACTTGTATGCTTGGCAAAGCAGAGATTCTTAGCTCAGATTTTATGATGTGCAGTGTCACAGAGTGACATGAGTTGACTTGTCCTTAGAAAAATTCCTTTTCAGTGCTCACTCTTGAAGAATAAAATTCCCTCCAAAGAAAGTAGGGATTTCACTGGAAAGCTTAGCAGCTACTAACAGTCTATTGGAAACCAAGAGCAACTGCAGAGGCAGATTCTGTTGTTTTTCCCCTCTCCAGGCATTCATTCTCTGTTGGTAGCTACTCCAGATGTCCCTCAAGATTAGTGTGGTGGGTTGATCCCAGCTGGCAGCTAAGTCCCCACCCAGCTGCTCGCTCACTCCCCTGCAGTGGGATGGTGGAGAGAATCTGAGGAGCAAAAGCAACAAAAAAAAACCCTCACGGGTCAAAATAGAGACAGTTTAATAAGAAAAGAAAAAAAGAAAATAGAAAAAAGGAAAAAGAGAAAAGAAAAAAGAAAAAGAAAAAAGAGAAAGAGAAAGAGAAAGAGAAAGAGAAAGAGAAAGAGAAAGAGAAAGAGAAAGAGAAAGAGAAAGAGAAAGAGAAAGAGAAAGAGAAAGAGAAAGAGAAAGAGAAAGAGAAAGAGAAAGAGAAAGAGGTGCTGTGCCAGCCAGGGCTTCTCTCTTCTGAGGTTTATTTCCCAGCACCTGTTTCTGACCTAATCCTCTTTAGCATGGATGAGTAAACACATAGGATAAAAAATGTCCCCATGGTTCCCAGAAGAGATAATTGATGGCAATATTGTATAGATACAACATGAATTTATTTTTTGGTGTTCCCAGTGAAACTAAATTAAAAATTAAAAATGAGCCAGGAAACCCACAGTCAAAACCTAGGATTTTCTTTCCAGATTTCACACTTGTGCATGGACACACCCAGAGCCATAAATAACTTCAGAATGTAACTGCTTGTCATGGAGTGATGCTGAGATAGAAGATTTGTGATGAAATGTCTTCTATCCAAAAGATGGAATATGACTGCTTTGATAATCCCTGGACTGTTCAAAATAATTTAATTTTGGGAGAACTGGCTGATAATCTCAAAACATGTTTATTATACAACAAAAGTTTAATGTAGGGTGGAAGAAAGTAGAAAATTACAAGCTACTTAAATTTTAAAAATGTGAACAGAAGAGAATAGCTATGATCTTGTTTGGACTTAGGGAAATTAGAGTTTACAGAAAGATGAATGTGACCAGGATTTGACCTTGTGTCTCTGTAATGTCTCATGTATGAGAAACTTCTGTTCCATATGTAAAATTCATAACACCATTTGATTAAATAAGCTAAGAATTTTTAACATAGTGCAAATTCAATAATGTATTATGTCAGTGAAGCCTTATATAAATTATTATTCCAGATAGTGTCCATTTGATTTTGATGTGTTTCTCCCAAAAAATTACATACAAAAATGTAATTACAGTAACCTCAAAAACATAGAAAAAATAATAG
This sequence comes from Pelecanoides urinatrix, assembly GCA_013400755.1. Lineage (NCBI taxonomy): Eukaryota > Metazoa > Chordata > Aves > Procellariiformes > Procellariidae > Pelecanoides > Pelecanoides urinatrix. Next base: position 207,238 of record VZTQ01004085.1, on the reverse strand, counting down.
GTTTCAACAAATTACGAAAAAGAAATTTTTCTACTGGGAGGACATGAGTTTGAAGATATAGTAGTTCATTTGTTACTATCCTCATATCACACTGAGAAAATAAATTACAAAAATGCATATTCTCAAATGGATATCTATGAAACAGTGCTGAAGAACAGGAGCAGCTCCTCTTGATGCTGCCACGGTTTTCTGACAACTGACCAGATAAGAAATGATGAAGGTATTTGGTAATGTCACAGGTGTGTGACAACAATCTGTGTGCCAGTGTAAGGAATCTCAGAGGCTGCTGCTTCTTTCAGCATCTATGTAATGATACTATTAAAAAAGGGAAAATAGCATTGTGCCTTGGAATTTCTCGCTAATGCATTCCTAAGGTTTCCTTTTTCTTGCTGCTTTAAAGGAATTAAATCCCTGTTCTCCTCATGAGTGACAGTTAATCCAAATTCTCCTGATATTGGTCTGAGAGTTGAAAGAAGCAGAAATATTCAGACTTTTCATTTCTACTTCTGATGGCCTGGTTTTCTGTCATACATCCATTTTCTGCTTAGTACCACGTTTTCCATTTTCTCATTGTTGTATAACTTCACAGACCAAAATATACTGTATGTTAGTTTGATCCTTAATTGAAAAAAAAAAAAGAAAAAAGAAATCTACGGGATGATGCTGTCTTTTAATTTATGAATGACTGTGGAAACCTTACTGTCATTCCTACTGTTGCTCAACATGACACCGCATAGGATTGTACCTGGTCATAATCATAATTCCCTACCATTTCAGCAGTAACAAAATGACCACAAGAGCCTTTTCATTTCAGATTATAGTGAAATGGTCATAATCATAATTCCCTACCATTTCAGCAGTAACAAAATGACCACAAGAGCCTTTTCATTTCAGATTATAGTGACAGGAATACCAGTACGTTTGGGATGTTTAAGTTTACCTGAGACTTCAAACAGCCATCAGATACTGATGACTTTACATCATAGTAAGAATCCAGAAATTGTGTTAAGCTGAAAAGGCCCTGGACCATCTATACCTCTTATATTTGGAACATTTAAATATGGGGATACAGTGAATCATTTCTAGGTCAACAGTATTGTTTAACATGTATATTGTTTCACCCATTCAGGAATAGTTTAGCAAAGCACTCAGGTTAAAAATGTAAAACTTGACACCGTTTGTACGGGAGAATGAATGATCCATGTTACCTTCCAATACTCAAGGAGTATGTGTCGTTGTAGTCCTGGTGGAGTAATATGTTTTTATCTACCTAACAAGAGTTTTTTATATGTTTTATTAATAGCAGGAACCTAGAGAGAACTTGGGAATTCCTAAATTTCAATCATGTTTTAAATCATATTACTTATTTCAGCATTTGTCTGCTAAATGTTGGGAGATTTGTTTCAAAACCTTAACTAAAACAAAGTCTGTAAACTTTTAATCCTTTCATATGCAGAGTTTCAGGAGACACTTGCAGTGGATTCTGAATGGGTTTTGATGGGCTCCTATAACAGCTTCAGTATTTTTAAACCTCCAAAGTTAATCCAAAGTTCAGACTAAGATTTTACTTAATAAGATTTAGTTTCTAGAATTTTGCTAACTGCGAAAGCATTTTTTTTCCCTCCATGTCAGATAGCGCAGTGGGTTACAACACAAGCTTTTTTCCTGGCTTTCAATATTCTCACATTTCAAGAAAACATAATATGCTTTCCCTCTTGGCAAACCAAGAATTTATTTTTGAACAAAAGCAGGCAGATATTAACATATGGGACAAGAGAAAGGCAGCGGCATTCTCCTCCAAGCCAGCATACAACACTTAGATGTCCAGTAGGAATAAAATAAAATAATGTAAAACATTTATTAGCATTGCAAAAGCTCTTCTTGAGCTGATAAAGAATCTTGTTGCAGGTGCAAGCCTGATGCTAGTGAATCCATTTACAAATGTGAAGTCCAAATTAATGCAGAAATAAAACTAGAAGCTGCAGACCTATTACCTTTACAACAACAGTTATGTGTGCAGGAAAGATGGGAAAGAGCTGCAGCTGAAGATAGTAAAATACTCACACATGTGTGGTTGAAACTTCTTTCAGCTTTCAAAGGACTCAGCAATAAAGACTCCCCACTGCGTTCCTCAATGCAATACACACAACTGATAATCGTAAGAGAAAGAAGCATTACATACCTAGAATAGATCCTCAGTGTCTGTGCATGTGTTGACATATAGTTGTCTAGTACGAGCTCGCTTCATCACTTGCTGGAGAATGTTAAATTCTGCATGCACCTATGAAATTATCTGGCCTATGACACAGTATTTCACATTCTCTATCACTGAGTTCTTCCAATTTCTTTTGAAACATCAACACTCCTCCGGTGGAAGACATATTAGTCAAACATTAGTTTTGGATGGATGTATCTTACATTTGTTAATGGAACTACCAGGTTTGTGAATATTTTAAATAAAAATGATAATTCAGTTTCAACCCAAGCAACATATTTAACACACCATCTCTGCTTCACCATTTCACAACTTTACCAAGCATTGTTTATGTACAGTTACTATGTTTGTTCTCCTTAGATAACCATGATACCTACACTGCAAAGGAAGGAAGTGTAAGGAGTGGATATATAGAAGAATGATTTTTTTTTTTTTTTTAAAGAAACAAAGACAAGGAATCGGGAAAAAAAGTTATGGAGTAGAAATAACAGAAGGAAACAGAAGAAAAGAGGAAGAGAAAGAATAAAAAGAGAAAAAAAAATGACAAAAGAAAGACATACTTTATTTGTCTCCTGTTCTTCAAGAAAACTGACAGAAAAGAAACACATCAGAGATAATAAGTTAGGGATGAGATGAGTGGAAATAACTGTTTTAAGAGAACACTTAAAATCACCATTTAAAAACAAAATCTGGACAAAAGCTTAGCTTTCTCTATTAGGATATATCAGAAGTATGACCCTGTAACAAGCTGAAGTTGGATTGATCTAATTATAAATGAAACAAGGTCCCAGTGGAACATTTTTGTATTCAGAGAGGATATAATATATTTTGGTTTATATTATTTTGCACTGCTGATGCTGTCTGTGCATTTCAAAATTAGATTTGCTGAAAGAAAACATAATAGGTATTTCAAGAAAGCAAACTACATTGAAAAGATATCAGAACAATAGCTAAATTTATTTTTATTTTTATTTTGTTTACTTGAAATGTCTTTGAGTCTTTTAAGTGTCATCTTGTACATAGCATTGAAAACTTTTCTTATTAGTTTTCTGCATTATATGGTTACCTCTAACTTCTTCTGTTGACTCTACAGAGATGTAGATAAACACCTGCTCTGATTCAATAACACCCAATCATGGACAGAGGTCTAGAAGATGCCAAAAGTAGGTAAAAATAATCAGGCTGGTCAAAATAATGCAGGCTAGTGCCTATTTCAGTACTGAAGGGGATAACTGAGCCAGGATGAGTTATCCATTACACAGCCTCAAACGTGTTATTTTCCAGCCCTCACTGTAATAAAAGTAATAAAATATTCTGCGGTTAAGAGAAAGAGTGATCACTGTACCAAGGGTCTGTGATTCAGAAACTTTCTCAAGTTTTTTAAAGAAGGCTTTATCCATTTCCTCATCTTGATGGTGTTAGCTGCAACAAAATCCCAGCAGGATGTGACAACTACTGGTCATTCCTCTGACCCTGACTCACAAACTGAACCACACGGTTATGGTAACCCAGCGCTAAGCCTACCTGAGGAAATAATTGACAAAGGACACAGGAGATATAACAGATGATGAAGGACTCCTTCTACAAGATAACTAGGATGGGACTAATTTCATTTGAGTTTCTACACAGTACACTTTTACCACTGAGTTGGCTCCCTATTCTATATTTTTAGTCAATGACAGAAAAAGAGGCCATTTGAAGGCACCATTCATTACTCCTGACAGAAATAGATGAGATGAATTGCTCACTAGAATCCTTTTTTTTTCTACTTACTTTAGAGTCTTGATAAGTAGCTGAGATGGGGATTTCTGCACTGTAAATATCTGAAGTATGATAAGATGAACCTCTTTCTCAGTGACCACCTACATTCACAGAGCTGACAATCCTGAAAATTAGTTTGTCCTTTTTTTTAGCCAGGATGAGTTATTCATTACACAGCCTCTAAGAGGTTATTTTCCAATCCTCACTGTAAATAAAGTAATAAAATATTCTGCAGTTAAGAGAAATACTGATCAAGGGAAAACTTGAATTTTAGACAACTGATTGTGCCTATATGCCCTTCAGGCTGCTCACAAATCATCAAGCTGCTCACAAATCATCATATCAAATGATAATTTAGATATTAGATTTGAAGTATAGATAATTTAGATGACCACTGGAGGCTATCTAGTCAAATCTCCTGCTCAAGGTGTAGTCAACATCAAAGTTACATTAGATTGCCCAGGACATTGTCCAGTCCAGTGTTGAGTATCTCCAAGAATGGAGACTCTACAACCTCTCTGAGCGTCCTGTTCCAGTGTTTGACTAGCCTCACAGTGAGGACTTTTTTCCATACAGTCAACTGGAATTTTCTTTGCTAAAACATTTGTTTGTTGTCTTTTGCTATGCCCATCCACAAAGAGTTTGACTCTGTCTTTGGCCTAAATACTTATTAGGCAGTTAAAGGCAGGAATAAGATTCCCACTGAGCCTTCTCTTGTCCAGGCTGAACAATACCAGGGCTTTCAACCTCTCCTCATATGACACGAAAATTGGAAACTACAAACTAAGGTACATTTAAATGTCCTACTGCATATTGTGGCATGGCAGTATGGATTTCTTGCTGTTCTGTAGTTATAACTATAGTTATAATTAACTCAGTTTTGGTCCTGGAAGAATCTGTTGAAAAGTTAAACATGTTTTAAGTTAAATGTCTTGACTCTATGTCTTTTACAGATTCACCTTACCTTCCTTTTCTTCCCTGCCTTCCTGATGAAGTGAACTGTAATTTGTTGCATTTGACACTACTGCATGTTGAGCATTAAGAATGCTTCAATTTAATGAATCATACTAGACAATTCTTATTACAGTGAATATGGAATATCCAATATTTTAGTTGTGATTTCTGAAGTTTAAGATATTTTAACAACACTGTCTTTATTTTCAATTAATGACAATTAGCACTTAAACCATATCTGGTTTTTTTGTCTAACATAAAATTTTTAACATTTTTCTTTTGCATCCATTTTTACTTATTTTCTATTACATTAAACTAAAGGTATTTCACATTATTTTACAAAATATTATTCTTGGCTACAGTCACAAAGGGGTTGACATGACCAAGGATTACTTCTCCTGCCTCTGGAAGACTCTGACCTGTTTGTACCTAAAATATTCAGGAAAGGTATTCATGTCTGACACTTTTGGGGACATCTGGGTGATAAATAAATATATCTATATTTAACCCAATAAGTTACTTTCTTTAAAAACTTTCTAAGGTTTCTTGGTTGACACTGTATTTTCCTTCTACTGTTTTGTTTCCAGTCAACTTGAAATTACAGTGAGATATTAATCTGACCACCCAGATGCAGACAGCTTCTGTATAAGAAGAAAGATTGTCCAGAAAGAATAATTAGCAAAGTTTCCTGAGACGTATTGCTTGTTCTTGTAGACAGGGAGTAAAGTTTTTCAACAAAATGGATAAAGATTACTACCAAGAGAAAACTAAAAAAGGAAGACTAAACCCCTTAGATCCTGTTTATTTTAGAAAAAAGATACAAATGTGTCCAGCTGGCAAGAAACTACTGCTATATAGAAAAATAATATACTTATTCTACTTCTTTTTCTCCTATTTTTAATTGTTTCTGCTTGCTCTATAATGTTCAAAGCCAACAGGTCAGCATGCCCATAAGGATTCAATCTAGCTCTCTGCGCACCAGGGAGTTTACTTGCCTGTTTTTTGAACTGAGATTAATAGCTTAGCTAACCCTTTCTGATCCTGCCATTTTGAAATGCTTTTAGGAATATCCAGTTGAACCCATTTCCCTACAGAAACCTGCTCCACCTTCTACTTCTTGATGACTTTCACTGTTATTTTTTATGAGTGAAAGGGTATGGATCCTACTGGGTTCAGGTTTCACTGCAGCTGACCTGTATCAATAATAGTAGGAGAAAATGATTCTTTTTTGCTGATGATATTGAATTGTTCCTTGGGTGAATGAGGCTTTTTCTGGGGGAAAAAAGTCTGAATTCTAATGGCATACATATATATGCAGATTAATATAATATGCATTTAAGCTGTCTTGTGTTGACATTAGGTTCCTTGCATAGCACAGCTTCTCTAGAAGCAAATACTCCCTGTAAAGCATAGCCCATTTACAGAAGACTGCTGTAATGCCAATCCAAGCACTTGAATGCCAAGTGGAACCTTGTGTGTATATGCACAATATGTGGGTGAGATGGGAGAAGCCAGCCACTTGCAGAAGTGCTGTAATTCTCTGCTCGGTGTAAGAAGTCTTCACACTAGTTTTGGCACCTAGGTTTTTTGCTTCTAGATCAAGAAATATGTAGGACTGCTTAGAAGAAACATCCTCTGCTCTTAAACCAGGAAATAAATTAATCTGTTTTCTCTGGCACATGAGCATGCAAGGAGAATTCTCTGAAATTCGCAGCCTGCACTTAACTCTGTCTCAGTGGAAGACAAAGAGAATTTTACAGTTGATCTCAGTAGGAAGAGAGAGCAGGAAATGTCAAATGCATTTTTAAAACACCACTCCCTCATTTTATACGGGTGGATCAAAATAAGCAGAACTGAAATGTGTACAGTTCAGAGCATAGATTCATTATAGGAATTTCATTTGATTCTGCTGCAAGTCCAATTGCACTGCACCACATTTCCCCAAGCAACAGATGTTTCCCAAATTAACGAGTTTGGCATATCTCTAAATATGATCCACACCCCCCAAATGTCAACTACTGTGCATGTCATTTTACAATATACTTATTGTGGTTTAACCCCAGATGGCAACTAAGCACCACACAGATGCTTGCTCACTCCCCCACAGTGGCATGGAAGAGTAAAAGTCAGAAAACTCGCGGGTTGAGATAAAGACAGTTTAATAAGTAAAGCAAAAGCCACGCACACAAGCAAAGCAAAACAAGGAATTCATTTCCTACTTCCCATCAGCAGGCAGGTGTTCAGCCATCTCCAGGAAAACAGGGCTCCATCACGCATAACGGTTACTTGGGAAAACAAACATCATCACTCCAAACGTCCCCCTCTTCCTCCTTCTTCCCCCAGCTTTATATGCTGAGCACGACATCATATGGTATGGAATATCCCTTTGGTCAGTTGGGGTCAGCTGTCCCAGCTGTCACCCCTCCCAACTTCTTGTGCACCCCCAGCCTCCTCGCTGGTGGGGTGGGGTGAGAAGCAGAAAACGCCTTGACTCTGTGTAAGCACTGCTCAGCAGTCACGAAAACATCAACACTGTTTTCAGCACAGACCCAAAACAGCCCCATACTAGCCACTGTGAAGAAAATTAACGCTATCCCAGCCAAAACCAGCACAATACTATTGAATATTTCAAGCTAAATACAAATCTTGGAATTTTGGGTTCACAATGCTAGAAGAAACAGCTACATTTTGATAGCACATCTGCAATCATATGCCACTAAGGAGAGATAAAAGAGCAACCTAGGGAGACAGAACTTGCCAGCAAGGATGTCTGTTGTATTCCAAGCACAACATATATGTGCTGTGAGGCACAGCACAGGATAGCTGTGGAAATAGCAGTGCATTATTCAATGTATTCCCATAATACATTTCATGTAGGGACAGCTTCCTAGACTTAGTCCTTTGTAACTCAAAAAAAAAAAAAATTCATATAGACTTCTTATATATGCAGTCAAATATAAACAGCGGAGATATAGGATTTCTCACACTGCCTATGTTCGTCTCTGGTTGTCCTTATTGAAGTGAGTATTAGCATTCAGTCCAGTGGCAAATGAGTGAAGGTAATGATGAATGTCTTGTGGATTTTTTAACAAGGTCATGTCATTTTGCATTTCACCTTTTACCATAGTCACAATCCTTCCTTATTATAGGAATAAACAACAAATATTTTTAAAAATGTGTTACCTCTGATAGTCTTTTTCCTCAGTACCGTAGAATATTGGAGTTCTGCTGCACTACCATAACCCAATACATATACTTTATAATAACAGCTTCCAGTCTGAAGGTTGATTCTTCAACTGAAAGAAACTGACATTGACTCCTGATTACAATAGAGACATGGAAATTTACACAACAGGAGGATCTACTCTCCAAATTCATTCTTGAATGTGCAGCGAACGTACAGTTTACCAGATAATTGCAGATTTCCTCCTGAAAATGTTAAAGAGCCCTCCCAGAACCTGGGGGAGAAACAGAGTGAGACAAGAATGGTGATGGTTATGGAGAAAGGCTAGTGTGAGCCCGCTCAAGGAAGAGGCATCCAGGGAAATCAACGCCATCGGGGTGGTGCAAAACACCACTTGAAGCAGTTTGTGTACAGTGGGGATACTAGTTACCTTTGTTGTTTGCACACAAGATCTTTGGAGCTGCTTTTCCTTCTCTGCTGGGATGAAAATGTCTTTTGGGTAGAATGTTTCACACATTGAATTCAAGTAATACCACATTTTAATGCTCAGAAAACTCTATCTTCAGGAAATGACTTGGAGATAGAGGGCTAGAGATTCTCAGAGAGCCCACAGCAACTCTGCTGAAAGCTAAAGATACTCACAAAACTGGTAAGGAAATCCATATCCAAATGTGGAGAACAAGACAGAAACAAGTAACTAAATAGCACAAAGAAAGCATGAACTTTCAAGAAAAATACCCAAATCTCATTAAATTCACAGTATTAGTATAAAGCTGGGGAAGCAAACTAAATGCAGAATGGAATTATGTTAGTCAGACTATACACAGGACATGTGGTAATCTCCAGAAAAATAAGACCATGCCATCCCCAACCCACTCCCCCAGCCTCCCCAAGAAGAAACGATGTCTGATTCCTGTGTCAATTATATTAGAAAGTTCAGAGATCACTGACTGCAAAACCCTGGGGAAAAAAGTAATCTCTTGCCTTCCAGATACCTGGAAACTCATGTAATACAGAGAGAGGGAAGGTGCATCTGTGACACAAGGCCTACAACATAACACATTTATTATCTGTTTCAAGGATATAGCTCACCCAGCTACAACATCCTGAGATACTAGGGGTGAACAGAGGTCAGTCAGTAGGGTAGTCTTTGAGCCTAATTCCTGCCAAAGATGGTACTGCTAACTGTGAAGTCCAGATCACTATTGCCAGTGGAATAACATACTGCTGCTGTTGAATAGGAACGTTTTGCAACAGAACTTGAAACGTTATATGCAAAAAGTCCATCTGGTACACTTGAGAGAGAGAGAAAAATCCTTCAAACACAATGTGACCATAGGCCACAAGAGAGAGGTTTTTGAGAGCTGCTACTAACTGCCCCCAAATGACTTCAGTATACGCTTTGAAACTCCACTCCTAGCAATTGGATGTACATCAGAAAAATGAGACTAAGATGCACATCAGTGACATTTTACTCAAGTTGCCTTAGAGCATGGAAATACGGCATCTGAATGAGAGTTGGGTAGACAGAAAGCAAAGAAAGACATAAGAAACATAAACCAAAGCAGTTACATGTGGTTGCAGGCTTCCATCTGAACACTTTAAAACTGCACTGCTACACCATCACACAGCCAGCAAACAAATCAAATTCCACAGTATGCTGTTCACTAGTTGCACTTCTGTCCTGCTTGGAGAATATTAATAGTTATGTTTTGTAGGAGTAGGAGGCTTTTCTACACTTCTGATCAATAACGTAGCACAGTCGAAGAATGCTTCAACACACTGAGGAAAATTCTATTAATTGAAAATGCTGACTTGTCTTTTTACATGGTCTACCATTGCCAAGTCAATGATGGCTTTGCTGCCTGTGATGGTAAATTTCAATATATGCAGTGCAAAAATATGGGACGTTTAAGAGAATGACAAAGACATGGTCTGTGTGACAAAAACATATAACGGAAACAAGCAATTTATGCTATTTCGTACAGTAAGGTATTTACAGGCTGGCTTGTTTTCCCTTTACTTTCTGCTAGTGGATATTTATTGCTACTTACATTTTAACATACCTTTTTTGAACACGTAAATAAGAGAAATATTATACTAAAATAATTATGTTCATTCCACCCTCTCCTCCCCCTTCTCTAAAAATTGGACTGAAACAGCCTGCACTTGCAAGTGAATTTTGGGCTGGGACAAAAAAAATCTTGAACCTTTAAACTCAAAAGCAGAATTCCTTCTTTCTGACTGAGACATGATCTTCCAGACACTTTCACATGCTGTGCCTGTTGAATGTTGCCCTTGTGAGTAAACATAACCCTAAGCCTAGCACACCTGTCCCCTCAGGAAGCTTATATCAGCACAGGGGAATATTTCATCCAAAAGATGCATGTCTTATGCATGACTGAGAAAAAGATACAAAGACTTGCTCAGTGGATTGTTCTGTCCTGGCAGTGAATCAGACATCTACCTACTGAGGGCGTTGTGAACATCTATCACATGGACGAATGCGTGTAATCTGACTGAAAGTCACTTTTGCACTATCAGTATAAATGATTTATATTCAATATTCCTTACAGCTGAGGAACAAGCTAATATTGCATGAAAGTTTCTCCAAAATCCTTTCAGCAGAATGAAACGATGTCAAGAGTTGCCACAGGGCACTTCATACTAAACGAAACATAAATGAGTTTTGTAATGTGCTTCATCACCAAGGCGTCTGTGCAGCTCAGGAGAACAGGGGCTCTGTATTACAGCTAAAGGAGCTGGCTTGATGAGCCCAGTAGGTAACCCAAAGGCTGAGCCATTCCTGGCCCTTGAGCCCCAGCAGGCTTTCTCGGAGGTTTTCAGAGGTATGCCTAGGCAAAACCCCGTCTGCCCTGATACAATTGTCCTTATTTCCACCAGAGGCTGGAGCAGAAGAACCCCTAGAGGTCTCTTCCCCTCAACATTTCTATAATTAATTTTGTGATTCAGATTGCTGTCTCTGGATATATGGTGAGGAAGACAGAAAGCACCAAAGAGCAGAACATCTGTGCATAGTAAAGGGCAACGCTAGCCCAGAAGCAAATTTTTCTGCCTCACTATAAATACATTTAGCTGAAAAACCAAAGTTTTTAAGCATGAAAATGGTGGGATTCTGGTACAGTCTTTCAGTTGAAATAAATGAAGACAAAACAGTAACTATCATTAAAATGGGGCTTAAGAAGTTTGTGGAACATGTCTCATATGGCATCTTTGATGTAAATGACTGCATTTGGTGAGATTTCATATAGATAGTATGTGTTCTGCTGGTGAATTCATGTAGTGTCCTTTTGGCAAAATAGTCTGTGTAGGAGTGTCCTGGAAGTGAGAATAAAGCACACTTGAGTGGAAAACACCAGGCTGCCCAAGAGGGGCTTTGCCTGGGGAGATGACCAACAGTCAGATTAAACTGCAGCTGGGGATTACACAGACCTTTGGAGGGAGGCGGGGGGAAGGTAAGAGATATTAGCTCAAAAAGAAGTGTAAAAGAAGCAAGGGAATTTGCAAAAATTGGAGAGTGGGATGTGGGAAACCAGGTTTGACACTGAGATAAGTGGTCCCTGGCATTGCACCCTCTGTTCAGCCCAGTCAGAGCACCGTCCCATGGACACCTGCACCCAGCCAGGGGCTATCCATGCAGGGGGCCCCACGGGGATACCCTGAGTCTGTTTCCCTCTTATGTGGGTCAGTGGGTGGTCAGGAGTGGTAGGGGCTCACCTGACGCTGGAGCAGGCACATCTCCCACAGGGAGAATGGAGGAACCCCTGTGGGGGGTGACGGTGACCCACACAGCCTAGGGACGGGGTGCTAACCTACCTCTGCATGTGTGTGCATTTCTATGCGTGTGTTGAGCGTGTGTCATTAGAATTTGTGGGGATTAGTTGCAGAAGAGTGTTCAGAAATTTGTAGTTGTTTACTAACCTTTGATAAGACCCCACTATTGTGATTTATCTGTTCTATTCCTGATATTGATCCTGAATATGTAGCTTGCTGTTTGCTGATTAATTACATGTCATTAATAATTCAATAAACCACTTCAATACTGATTTGATTTAAACTGTGTGAGTTGAGCAGTTTTCTCCCACAACAGTAGTCACCTGTCAATTTTCCTTACATAAAATTGTCAAAATTATAGCTCCAAGATCTGATTTCAATCAAAAGACTCTTATTGTTTCTGACAGGCTTTAGATCAGATTCAAAATCATTACTAGTGAAGGAAAATATATTAATTTAACAGTGAGTGTATGGTGGGGAGAGGAAATGTTATTTAAATGAAAGACTTTATAGACTTAAGGCCCTGGGACTCAGCATCAAATTAATACAATGACACAGCTTTTAGATTCATGCTTGTTCATGTTTGTCCACATCGTAAAATGTAGTTATCTGTTAGGGGTTTTCTAGATACCACTTTAATTTTGCCTTCAAATTTCCATAAAAAATCTTGGAAACAGTTCAATGAAAAACTAAAGACAACATTTTTAAAAAAAATCAAAATATGAACACATGCTAAGCTAGTCATGGATTTTTTCATTCCCATTTTTAAATACGTATTATCTAGATACTTATTTTTAGCTTTTCTTTGCTTCTCAGGAGAAGCCAAGCCTCTGATATACTACACTCAAGCTAGAAAGCAATTGTTAATTTAAATCATGATTTTATAAAGCAGTGATGCCTCTTTGTTGGCATCACTCTTTCTTTGGCAGTTTTGAAGTTTCCATTTGCTTAGTGCATTTCAGCTGAAGTAAAAGGAGTGGCCTGTTGTCAGTTTTCTGGTTTTTACATGCTTACTGAACTATGAATTTGCCCATTCTTGCCCTAGTCAGTCACTGACTTCCCAACATTTGTCCAATACCACTTCTTAGGAAATTTGTCTTGCTTTTATGTGGTGGGGGAAACAGCATTCAGCCACATTCACCGTGCTCTGCCAAATGTCTCAGAAGAAACAATGGTGCTTTTCATTCTGAGACTACGCCTGTACTAGCAGGGATAGAGGTGCTTCTGAATCCCTGGCTCTGGGCTGGAATATATCCCTATTACCTCCTGTTTCCATACGGGGCACGACCTGGGCATGCACCAACCTTCCCTCTTCATGTCTGGTTTTACACTGAAAAGAAATGTGGCTTCTGCAGCCAAAGGGAAACCAAACAAGTCATTGTCTGTTGGATCAGGTTCCCAGACTGCTAATAGAAGGATGCAGGCAAAATGTCTGTAGTCACAACTTTTCCCTCTCTTTAGAAATGTGAGTGCCTAAACCCTCATATTCCCTGTGAATTCAATACTAAATGGCAGTTCTTTCATATCTGAGGTTAAAATGAACACTTTGAAGGAAAACAGACAAATGCTTTTACCTGTGAGGTATTAATTACCACTCTAAGGGCATGGTCACATGGTCTAAAGAAACCAAGTCACTGAAATGTGATGAGTGACTGCTTGTCAACTGAGCCATTGTATCAGACAACATGTGTGCATTTAGGGTTTTTTGTCAGTTGTGAACTGAAACACATTCATTGAAGCTACAAAATCCAATGAGAGATATAGCTATTACAGCCACTGGGAAAATATGTGTGCACTGCAAATCACCCCACACCTTTTTCATTGAAATGTCAAGGTTTAAGAACATTACAAGAATTGGACCAGCTATAGGTCTTCTCTAGGGTGGCCTTCTCCATTTCTCTTTCCCTTTTGTCTAACAGAGAGCTGGAAACCGACTATTTCAAATGTAAGCCATTAAAAACCATACTCCCATCCTTTCATTTGCTCTTGGATGACTGCCATAATTACATTGTTCCTATTCAGCAAGCATGGATCCCCCATATCTATTAACTGAGTGCTTAGCTGTGTGGTGACATACAGCTCTCTCAGAACATTTCAACCTATTACTGCTATCTAATACTGCCTTTGCACATTACATTAGAGCAAATAATCACACTATTTCCACAACAGCACAATAAAATAAAAAGCTCCAGTACTGTGAATGGCTTATAAACTTTTCCTGTCTATGATTAACTCTTTGGCCAGTGTCTTCTCTTTTCTGCTTATGACCCTTTTCTGCTTCTCTCAGTTTCTTACCATATGCACTCTCTGGAGGATGCCTGGCTGGTTAAGAGTCCTGTGGGGCATGACCTGCAGCTCCACTAAGACAGATCATCCACTGAATTCATCTCTCCTCTCTAGGAGTCCTAACTCAAAGTGTAATCCCAAAACTTGCAGGGACTTTTTTTTTTCTTTTTTTCCGTGTGAATTTGACAGGAAAAGCAAAGCTTTAACAGAAAACCTCAGAGGTACTGACAGGACCTTGATTCAGCAGCTCTCAGCAATTTCCGTCCTTAATGTAGTAGAGATCTTAAAAGAGGAACTGCCTTTATCCTCACAGATTACATGTTTTTTCTAATGACTTTCACTAAAAGCAACTTGTAAGTATTTGTTTTTACATCAAAACTGAATTGGCCATTCCTTTTTTTCTAATTGTTTATTTTTAATATCATTTATTTACCTTTCACAAGGGTCCTGGTTTATTCATTCATTCTGCTCTTTAGTAATATCAAGTCTGGGAAGCTTTATCTTTCTGATTTTGATGAACAACCATTAAGAGGTCTGAGGCTACTCCCTGTGATAGCCCCTGTGATGCTGAAATCACTATCTTGGAGATTTTCTTTTACTCACTTTGTTAACTAGGCACTGGAGTTATGGAAGTGGGTAAAAGGTAACTTTAAACAATTACAATATAAGAATTACTGACATTCTGCCTAAGTGCATTTTCAACTAACTGATGTAAAGAAATTCTGGCACTGGCAGTTTTACTGACTTGAAAAACAGTATTTGTCTAAGTGACGGGGACATTTCCAGAATCTGTGATAACCTTTAGAATTAGGAGAAACTCTTTGGTTGTGGTCCGTCACTTAATCTGTTTTCCCTTGTGTCCTGTGATAACCGTAACTTAGGTTTGCTTTCCAGGAATCATCATGCTTTACAGCTTAGGTTTGTCCTGGGACACAACTTTAATGAACGGTATGGAGGAACAGAAACCCCCTGTGGTGAGGGAGGTATGAAACAAGATTTCAGGCTTGTCAAGGGATTTTTTCCTCTTTGCAGGTCCTGTTTGAGTGGTCGTTTTTCTCACCTCTCACAATAGCACAGCTGGACAGTCATATCCTTATAGCAGATGGCCATGGAAATGGTGCATTTTGTGATTTCTCTGCATATGACTTTTTCTTTTTTTCACCAAAACTTCATAATAGAAAGCCAATATGCAGTTCAGTCACCCCATTTTCTATCCAAGGCTTTGCCAGCCTCATATTTACTTTTTCTAGACTTAATTTTCTGATCTTTATTTCCTGAATTCTGTGATAAACTTCAGCACCAAATTGAGCGTTCTGTGTAACTGGGAAAAAAATTAATAAATGGGTCCTATCATTAGGCATTTAAAGCTAGACTTGCCTACAGTTTCATCCTGCTTTTCATAAATCCAGAATATCTATGTGTTCCTAAAATAACCGTTTTCTTGCTGGAAACTCCTATTTTTTCCCTTATCTTCTTTGAGAAATCATGTTTTTTAAGGTAGCTTATTACCCTAGAAAGCCAAATAACATTTTAAATGTTTCTCTAACATTTAGCCATTTTAATTTCCTATTTAGGAAATTAAGCTTAGCACATTTTTACACCTACACTTATTGCATAATACATCTGTTGGACTCAGACATAAACAGCTGGTGGAAAGATGACCATTTGTGCTACATGTATGTTAACTTTGACTATAAAACACTCTCTAGCCATTGGCAGATGGCTCCTAGCCAGAATACTAATGTCCTAATGTACTCATCTATGTGCTACTTCTTTACTGTCATCTTCATTTAACCTCATATTTCTAGGTGCTCACACCGTAGATTCTTAAAGTTGAAATGAGATGGATTTTTCCTCAGTCAGTCCTGCTAGTACCCCTAAAAGGAGAGCCTGACTGTCCTTCAAGATCAGTGTCAAAAACTGACTTTTGAATACGTCAGCCTGACTCTTCATCGCAATTGTTTACTTAAAGCAGAACTCCCTCTCTAAACCTTCAGGATGGTGGAGCATCTTTAAAACAGCCTCAGGTCTGGACTGGAGATATTTTAATGCAGATTATGTTGAGGAATGAGGAGGATGACAAAGCAAAGCAACAGGACAAAATCTTTGAAAGAGTGTCCAAGTAACGTGTTTGCAACTCTTCTAAGCAGTTACTGATTTTTCTGTTCTTCACCTTAGTGACCTCACCTTTGAAAGATAACAGAAGGAAACCTCGGAGGAACACATTTAGTTCTCCTCCTATTTCCCCAAATCATAAATTTAGAGGGCCAAAGTATCACCTGGATGTGTCATCACTTTAGCAGAAGTGAATCAGTAACTCAGAACAAAGTGCCATTACCAGGTTGTGAATGGAGGGAGGGTTTTGTATTTTAATAAGTTCTAGCTTACTTCTGAATAAGTAATAAGGTCTTGCCACATTAGTAGTAATTTTGCAGGCTGCTGATGTTTCAAAACAGTTATATATGAGAGAAATACTTTCCTCATGTTGTCCCAAATGGGTTTGGAATGGATTCAAACCTTTTAAATTGCTTCAGAAAGAGAAAATTTATTCACTTTAAAATGTTAACCCACACCTGAAATCACACCCTTACCCTTTTCCCCACGTTGTAAATGCCTGAGACTAGGCTGCCACGGGGAACCCGATGGTTCAGCAAGGCCCACAATCAATGCCCTGCTGCACTGCCCCTAGAATCCTGCCAATCCCAGTTGTTTGTCAAGATCAATATTTGAACAATCTTTGATGGACAGCACACTGGAAATTTTTGTTTTCTTCATGTAGTGTTGCTAAATATTGATGACTTTCTGATTGTTCAGTCTCCTCTTCTGTATCATTAGGAATACTGTGGATATACCATGTACCAGTGATCCAGTGCCATGACTTCTCAGGTCATTGAAAGACTGTAAGTCTAGTAAATCAGTTCAGTTATAAAATGGGAGAGGGTTTGGTTTTTGGTTTTGGGCTGGAGTTTTGGTTTTTTTTTCCAGAATGGCAGTTACATTTTTGATGAAATAATAGTTACTGACAGGTATCTCAGAGTAATTCCTAAATTATTTTTTTTTTCCTATAGTGCTCCTGCTTTACACAGATGAATAGATATATGCCAAGATCAATTTAAAGCAATATATGCTTGTGGCAAGTTGAAAAATTTTACATATATAAAATGCTTTTAAAAGTGACATGATTAAATCCATAGTCTTTTATCCCACTGTCAGTCAAAATTACAGCTCACAGCTATACCCTTGTGGGACTAATTTCTTTTCAATTAATTTTTAAACTGAGCATGACCTGAAATCATTTTGAATAACTGATGGGCTGGGGGTTGTGTGGAACATGGGCATTTCATTAAGAAGCAAAGCAGACTTTGTATTCCAACATCCATAACAAACAAACTTTAAAAGACTAAATACTTATATTCTCTAGAATTATTGTTTTCTCCCTTATAATGAGTGCAACAGCTATTCAGAAGGAAAACATGTAATAAACGTACACAGAAAGAAAGACAAAATCTCTTTTGCTACGTGAAGACTAGGTGAAGGACATTAATGGGCAAATAGAGCCTCTCCTTTTACTTTATACAGGAGGAATCACGTGCCAAACAAAGAAATGCCGACTCTAAACAGCGTACACATATACTTTTCTTTTGCTATTTCTAAATTACAGGATTTAGCAATTATCATGAATTCAATAGCACAGGAAAACTGGGATATCTTAGGGGCTGTACCACTGATTTATCTGACGAGTTCTTACTTCTGATTGCCAAACGAAGTCTCAGGCTCCTGAGGGCTCTGGAGGACACCACTGCCAGCAGCCTGCAGAGAGAGGGTAGTCTGTATCGTTGGAGGGAAACACGTTTCCAACGGGAGCCATATGTGAAAGACTCTTTTTCTCTGAGAGGGAAAAGTGGCCAGCCGTGTTGGACCATCCAAGGATGGAAGGTTTAATTTGAACGTTCAGAGCTGCTTCTTTCTCTCTCTCCCTCTGTCGTTAGTTTCCCCCCCTGCTAAGAGGGTAATATTCATTTCACCTTTGTGATTTGAGGGCACAAAAGTGAATTGTAGCAACTGAATGTGAATGACTATCTGAATCTATTATGTTAATATGTTTATTGTTTTTATGCTCATCCCCCTTTTTTTCACAGCTCAGGAAATAAAACAAAAATTTCATGTTTCCCAGCTTCAATGTTTCTTCCATTTTTTCCCAGGTTTCAGTGGGTTTCCATTTTAAAAAACAAAACAACAGACTAGCTGGGGTTAGCAAGAATGGTGCACTGTAACATTAAAAGTTAAAAAAAAATAAATCTATTTTAATTTACTAGGAGAACATTCTTTAAGATCTTTTCTTTAATTATATACAGTAGATCAAGACCAGGGTCAGCGTCTGTCTTCATTTATTGGATCACTCAGTGTGCCAAAGCAGTAGGATATGAGTTTGGAGTTATTCCTTCACAAATAACAGTTATTTGGCAAATAGCATGTCCAGACATTTTCCCACTTCACTGGTGCCATAGACACTTAGCAGCATGTTCTGCTCTCCAGAACATTAAGTTTTGCTATCTCTCTTGAATATCAGTTTTCATTTGGGGAATGCAGGTCCCAAGTATGTGCCTTTTCATCCAAAGTGAAATTATTTCCCTGTTATGTTCCTTTTTGTTGAGAACACAGACATTGACAGTTACTCTTTGTCCCACTACATATAATCCTTATACTGGAATAGTAAAAAAAATCTAGGAAAAGTATGCAAAAGCACATGCTTTATTTCTGTATCTTTGTGTTATATTTCTCCTGAAAGATTTCCTAGTTTTGTAGTTATTTATAAAAATCCGTGTTTGTAAAGTGATAGCTTGAAGATGTTTCCTACTTATGAGCCAAAAATTATTCCAAAGAGTAATAAACTTACATGCCAAAAGCCCATTTTTATGAGTCCAGTAAATGGTTTTCGCTTCCTAATAGCCGGTTCTATTGAGTTATTATCCTAAGATGTGGTATAAGTATTAGAAAGACATGAGCTAACAATGATATTCACTTTTTTAAAGTGCTAGGTAAGGTTGGTCATCTTGAAATAAATAATTGAATTGAAGTAGCATAGCCATTTTTGTAGTTTAGAAAAAAAGCTTGTTGCTCTCTGAATTACAGAAGGTCTGTCTATCTCCCAGTGCCACTGGAATCATGTCTCCAGCTGTGGGATTCAAAAGTCCCAACTCCCAGACACTCACCCTGGCCCCAGATAGCTGCACATTGAACCAAGGCCTGAGTTCTACCCCCTAACTGTATAGGTGCTCTATCAGGTGAAGACCTGGGTGCACATGAAGGTACTTACAGCTCCCTGGATGGTGTGTATTTGGAGAATAAGAGCACAAGGCATTCTCGTCCAGCTGTGCAGACACAGCCCTAGAGTCCAGACTGTGAAATACACTTGAGCAGAAGTTCAAGACCGTCCCTGCACAACAGTCCTATGCCCACCTTCATAAAATTACAGCATAAGGACCAAAAGGTTGGTTTTGCCCCATGACAATGCAAAGTCACACGACTTTTTTTTCTTTCTTTCTTTTAATTTTCTCCTTTGTTTTCTGGTCTTGCACAGAAAGCAGTTACTGTAAATGATAGTTCTGTTTCAACCTCTGGTATTTAATCTATAGATCACACACAGTCTAATAATGTTATCTAATCTGAGACAAAAAAAAGCCCTGGATGGTATTGATGAAAAGAGCAGTTTCAAATTAATGTTAAAAAAATTAATAAAAATAAACAAGAATCGGTATATGGCTAGTGTCATGGATGTGAGAAATTAGAGACCTACAGTCTGACCCCAGCAGTGATAACTTCTTGCAAATTAATTTATTTAGAGGAGATGTCTATAATTCTTCATGCTTCATTATACTGGCAAGCACATGACCTGCCACTATAATTTGCAAGTGAGCATGATGTCATGTTAATGAAACATCAAGCAGGGTAATTCAAAAGGAAATGCCTACTATAAAAGAGCTATTAAATAATACTTAGCAATTATGGAGTGATTTTCTACTTCAAAGCCCTTCACAAACAGTCACTAATGAATTTGCATAACCTCTCTGTGAGGAAGAGGAGGAGGAGGAGGAGTATCACTGTTCCCATCTGCAGGCACAGAGCACAGAAGCAACTTGCCCCAAACCGCAGAGGCCACAAGCATCAAAGCCCAGATCAGAACTCGGGACTCGATGACAGCCAGACATATGGCTAGATCATTACATCAGGCTCCCAGCCTAGCAGGGGCCTTTACAAAGTCCTTAATTCCTTTAAGTAAAGGTTAGTATTGATAGCTGAGCCTCAGCTACAAAGCCGGTGCATAATCCGGGTTATTTTATTGTCTGGGTACTAGGATCTAACACAGTGCCACCCTACTACCTGCAAACCTGCAGCCCCAGGTCTCCTTACAAAAGAGTACCCAGGGAAATAGTACACACCACGGCCTCATCCTGATAGACTGTCAGGATGCAAACTTACATGTCCATCCAGATCCAGAAATCCTTCTCATAACCCCTTCCTGCAGCCCCCATGGTGTCTGCGTACAGTAAAGAATGAATGTGGTAGCCACTTGAATCTCCTGGGATCTCAGGAGATGCGTTTTTAAGTTAGTAATTAACAACGGTACAATGCACCATCTCTGCATAAGTTTTCCTTTTTATTTTAATACCAAAGTGCTGGTGTTTGACAAACCTCACTGACATGTAAGACCAGATGCCATTTGTCATGCATGTAGTGATCATTTGGATTTCCCTACCTTAATGGTAACAGTTGCTCTTAAAATTTTCAGTCACTACTTGCATTGATTGTGCTATTTTTCTTTGCCCACAATAGAGGGAATCATATCCATTTTGAAAAAGAACAAATTTTCTCACTGTGTTAAATAAACTGTAATTTTTTTTTTCAAAGTTACAGTAACACTATGTATAGGTATAGATATACATTCTGCATCAGGTTAATCAATCTATGCATCTCACAATCCTGAGAATACAAGACAATGTGTCATCCTTGTCAATAAGTTTAATAATTCATACCCCTACATTTGGGAATATATTTTACAAAAAGTATTTGAATGCAGGTGTTGCATTAAACAAATAGCAAAGTTTTCTGATGAAGCCCCTGAAGCACTTGGGAATAGTCAGATACCCAACTTTTTTTAGCCTGTCTTTCCAATTCCTTCTAAACACCTTGAGATCTGCCTCTTTTTGAGAAAATACTTTATTTGGACAGAAGATCACTGTGGAAAAAAACCCCAACATTATTGACTGCGATTCAGTCCAAACATTTTTGAGGAAACATGAGTTTGGGTACCACTGAAATCTTGCAGATCTTTCTATACATTACTCATCATCTTGGTTTTGTACATTTTCCTTGCACAGTGGTGAAAAAAGACACGTTCAGGAGATAACTCCCAGTAACAGCAACCATTGTTCCAGATGGTCACCCAGAACAGCAACTGGGACAGGTATTGTAGAAGTACTTAACACAGACATTTTCTGAGATAGATAGATAGATAGATAGATAGATAGATAGACAGACAGACAGACAGATAGACAGACAGACAGACAGACAGACAGACAGACATGTAGAGAGAAATATATATCAATTAAAAATCATAAATTAAGTTTTAGATCCTTCACTTCTCTGACAGGTCCATCTTTACCTGTATTAATAGTTCAGATCCATTTGAAAACATTGTTTTATTACAAGTTTGAGAACTGAGTAAAATTTTAAACAGAATTTATTTGCACTTCAGAAATTTTAATCTTACTTCAATATGATCATCATCAAACAATTGCAGGAGGACTGCCTGAAATAAGATGTGTTTATTTATTTGAAGGAAATGCTATACTGATTTAATGACTAGTTCTCACCAGAAAAGAACAGTTATGCTTCGGATTGTATGTGATAAACGTACAGATGGTTATTAATACTGGTGCTGTAACACACATTCTCATCTTATTGTGTGGGGTATTTTCACTATATTTGTACCAGAGAAGTATTTCATAAATACTCACCCATTAGCTGTCTCCTTACAAGAATAATATAATTTAAATGCACAGGAATAATGTCATTTAAATTCTTTTGGAACAATTCTCTATGTGAACGCATGCCTAAGTATTATCTTTCCCTAAAACTTGCCTTCGTTCTCTTGAAATCTAAACTGGAAAATCCTGGAGCAGCTCAGTGCCTCATCTGCCTCTCCAGACGTACCCTTCCAAGCTGCTGGAATTCATCTCCCCTGCTGGAGCCCTGAATAAACAAGCCCAAGAGGGTTCACAGCATGGCTCCACAATGAAATGTTTGACTAGGGTTAGGACATCTGGGAACAGTTTGGGGACAGCTTCAGGTCTGGAACCGTCTATTTGAACCAGAATAATTTTGTTTGGCAGTTTTGGTCTTGATTTGAACTTTGCTTTCTGCCGGCTGGGTAAATCTACTCATGGCTGGGTGTACTGCGGCGTCTGTGGTTTGCAGATGTATGTTCTTCTCGATCCTTCCTCGTTGACACACCCTGTATTGTCTTCTTCACTTGGAAGACATCTACATAGCTAAGTTCTTTGCTAAGCTTGAGACCATTTTGAAATGTAAACTTTATTTTCATAATGTAACATAACATTCACATACAGAAGTTAGTATTAATAGTTATTTACTCTAAATGATTTCAGGTTCTGGACCATCTATGCAACTGGTAAATTTTATTAATTTCCTGATTCTATTAAGTTTTCTAAAATTTCATAAAACTGAGAGACAACTTTTCTGATCCTCTTGATTAGATGGTTTTCATTTTCTCAAAATCTTGTTTCTCAAGAGTGAATTATAAATAAAGTTTTTTGGTTTATAATCCATTTTAACTGTATTTTTAACATAGTTGTAGAAATCAAAGCAGAGAGACACAGGTTTGGAGGGAACCTAGGAAAGGAGACAACCTGCATCTAATTTGCCTTTCACTTAGTCGGGGTTTACAACACTAAAATGGAACTCCCTTTGGTTTTCATGAGTCTGAGAAGAGAAGAAAGTTACTTATCTGTATAATTAAAAAATGCACATACCCACTTATCTATTAATTGACTAGTGAACTTGGTGGTTGGAGGAAACTATGGACAAACCTGAGTATATCCACCAAATTCTAGACCCTCAAAGGCATGGAGAACAATAGGAATGAGACCCTAAAACCTTTGAAGACCTGAGGAAAAATGGTAAATAAAATGTAACTTTAAATTAGACTGAAATATGACTGACAAAAATTCATATTTCCTTATACAGTAAATGTATAAGGTTGTATCAATAGATTGCAGAAAGCAGAATATTTGAGAAACCATAGACTTTTGACTCCATAGATACAATGCCTGATTTAAATGGAAATGTCTCAGCTTAGTTTTCATTTTCTAAATAAAATACTGCATTAAAAATAAGGGAATTATTGTAACAGGCAATTTGACCTGCAAGAAATTTATTTTGCACCTCAGAACTACAACAGACCTGATTTGTCATTTTGTTGTGCATGTTTTACAGCAGTTTTCCTCTATTGACTTTTGCAAGATTACTTCCACTTTACACTAGTAATAATAAGAAGAGAATCTGACCCTACAAGTATGTTATCATTCGGGTGAAAAAGTTCCTTTCTGTCTGGTCATAGCTTATAGAACACTGACATCAAACTAATTTTTATTGCATATGATATTTTCCACTGTCTTGCAGAAAACAAACATGGACATTTGTAGTGGACATTTGTCCTTGATGTAAATGTACTGAAGTCAGTAGCAATGAAATTCATCTTTCTTAAGTAAACATTTATCACAGAACCAATTTATATTAGACATCCTTTATAGTCAACAGAATGAAAGAAGCATTAGTAGGGTGGGATTTACCTGATCCTGATGACTCAAATGAATCTCATTGCAGACATCTGAAATTAGATCAGATGTATCCCAACCTTGGAGTCATAGAGTATGGTCTGCTTTGGATCGGGACCACCTGCAGAAGGGCAAGTGGGAAACCCTCTCTTATGGCCGTAAATCTGTGTGAGACTTCACAACTGTGAACATTTAAGAACAGCTGCAGGGAATGAGACCAGAGTGTTGCAGATGTCATGTACACCACTGGCAATTTTTCTCATTAGACATCTACATTAGTTATGGATGCCCAATGCAGCCTTGCTTATTGGAACACCTCAGGTGCTAAGCTAAAAAACCAGTGAGGCATACACTAACCATGCCCTGCATGTGATATCCATTAAGTCATAATTTGAACATATCTCACTGAAAGCATTTTCCTTGCTTTTGAGTAATTCCAAGTTACAAGAACACTTCCATAATTTATCAAACATATATTTTTGCAGTCTGTTCAGCTGACCTGTCTTTACTCAAAATGTCAGATCAAACTTTCTGTTTCCCAGAGCTCAGTTCTGGAAAATTTCAGATCCAAAAATAATAGTTTCATGTATATAAAACATTGTTGTGGTAGGAATTACTATTCAGTCTTATGTGTAGAGGACGTGTGAAATGGCAGCCAGCACACTGAGAGTCTACCTGAGAGAGGACTTAGAAGCTTAAAAGCATCTTGAAATTTAGGCAGTGGTCCAGCATGTCTGTTTTCCCACACTAACCATATAGATAAGCCTTCATATAATGTTTAAAGTCTGATGAATACTTGTGTGTTGTGACCCTGCTCAAAGAAGGCTGAAAAGTAAGATATGGTACTTGTGATTTTTCAGTAAGAGTCCAATGGCCAGAATACCAGCTCAGGAGGTGGGAGAGGCACAGTTCTAGGCTGCAGTCCCACTCAGGAAGATTACATTTCCATCTTCTCAAGGACGGCCATAACTACAAAACTGTGTGGTCTCCCAGCTAAGAGCATTTTTTTTCATCTTCTCCCTCCAATGGAGAGATGTTCAGCCATTGCTAGAGTGAGTGCCAGACAGAAAGCAAACAGAAAAAAACCTTATCCCTACCAGTGGGTAGGGTAAGGAACTCAGGTAGGAGCTCCAGAAATGTCCTTCCAAATTCTTCCCTGTGCAACGTGCCCCCAGAAAGGGAATATCCTTTCTTTTCCTCATTGTTCTTAGTGACTCTTTGTAGCTGCATACACATACATCCATTCCAGATGACAGAAGTAGCCCATAACAAAAGGTGTACAGACACTGAAGACTTCTCCAATAATGATTTATTGTCTTTATTGTCCCAAAATTAAAGTTATTAAAAAAATTCAAGGTAATTTCAGTTTAGTACATGGGGACTTACTGCTTATGAAGCAGTCTATGAATATCTTTTGTGATACCACAAGTAAGTTAAAAACATACTTTGGTTTTTTTCTAAGAAGGGAACAAAAAGGCCAGCAACAAAAGAATCTGTGTTTTAAACTCAGCTCCTTATATCAAAGGCTGCATTCTCCTTGGCAAATGAAAGTACACTAAAGAATTTTTTGGGGAAAAAAGTATAAATACTACCATTCAAATATTAATTAAAAATATAATTAAAATGTTATCTTACAGCATTTTATAGTTTTATTCTCAAATATATCCCCATGTAAGAACCAGTCACTCAAGTGTGCATGTTTTTCCCAGACTAATACTAGCATTTGTTACATACATGGATCCTTCTTTCATTAGAGATTCCAAGGAATTTCTGAGGAAACTGCCAAATATATCTACAAGCAAATCCAAGGCGTAACCACCCAGTACATTTCTGATCCTTGGGAACTGGAAAAAATTACTTTACTTAAATGGATGTTAGTTTACATTTGAAGAAAGATAAAAGAATTAATTACATATATAGACACATTAATTTTCAGATTTACAACCGATGTTTTAATTGTCTCCAGTTTGCAATGGACTTAAGAGAAGAAAGCTTGATCCAAAATTCCAGACTGAGGCAACCACAAATTAGGCCAAAGTGTAGAA
Organism: Pelecanoides urinatrix; assembly: GCA_013400755.1. Classification (NCBI taxonomy): domain Eukaryota; kingdom Metazoa; phylum Chordata; class Aves; order Procellariiformes; family Procellariidae; genus Pelecanoides; species Pelecanoides urinatrix. The sequence continues at coordinate 181,141 of VZTQ01004085.1, read as the reverse complement.
CTTAGTCCAGAAATTTCTGATGTATTCAGAAGAATTAATGTTTGGATTATTTTCATAGACATTTCTTTGGCAATTTTAAGTTTTTTGCCTTTTTGACAGAGATCAGATGAAATGGGGCCATTTCTTGACTTCTCTGCTCATCTGGCAGTTTAGATTTACAGCTGTAGGTCTGGGCACTGTTGAGTGAAATGCCCCTCATAACTTCAAGGGGAACTGGTTACAAGATAATTTACTGGCCATCAAGGATGGTATTAAAGTGTGTGCTTGATTTGCAGACATAGTTAATCCCTTTGATTTGGCTGTATCAGGCTCCAAAATAAGAGAATTTTTTTTTTCCTCTTTTTTTCCCCCTACATTTAAAAATTAATTATTCTCTAAAGGATTAGAAAGTTAAGACAAAAGGAAACACAATTCCAACTTTTTTCCCAATGTAAAACACAATGAGGTTTAGAGTTATTTTGAAAAAGATGAATAAACCCAGAGAAGATGTTGAATTCCAGCTTGTTGTATAAATCTGTGATGGATGTTTCTATTTTTCCACAGCTTATCAGAACATAAAACAAAACAAATTTTCAAATATTGGGTTCAGTTAATATACCACAATATTGCCTAAATGTCTTTCTGGCTATTTGATTCTCTGCAAGGTTTTTTTAAAAATCAGCTCATTATTATGATTACTGATATAGCCTAGAAAATGTGATCAAAGCGTAGCAGCTAAAGTAATACCTCCATAAGTTTACAAAACATAAGTATCTTATTACTTTCAATAAGTGCTGTCTCTGTACTCATACATGCAGGGACTCATGTTGTGATAACCCATTGATGCAGAGGCATCAGATGTAGAGGCCTCACAAGACAATTACATAAAAGAAACTTCAGCTTGCTTTTGATTATTACATAAACTTTAACTTCCTCCTGCCACATACTAACTTGCTATGTTTGTTAATATATTTTATTTTATCAGGTTTTGCTATTTCTCAAAACTGAATCCCTGAAAAGATTTTTTTTTCCCAAGTGAGCATATACAAGAGCTCTACATCTAAGCTATGACTTCATATGAAATCCAAAGACAGCAGTTGCATTAATGATTCCTTTACTGTTATTGAGAAATAAATAGATCCTGGGGTTACAGTTCTGTTTTCAAAAAGGCGTAATGATTTTCTATGAAGCCTGAGTGAGTTCAACACAAAGAATGAAAGATAAAATGAAACACAAAAGGACTGAAAGACAAGAAATAGTGTCATAGTGTAATGTGTAGGCAGAAATAATTTACTTAGACATAAAACTTTTTTTCCCAACAAATTATCAATTTTAACTTGGTATTCCCATTGCTGTGAAGCTTTCCTTTTTTTAATGGCAAAATCCATTTTAAAATATATTAGTTTATTCAAATTTTTTTTTGAAATTTTTTATATTAAGACAACTTCTGTTTTACAAGCTACCTTTGCATTTAGTCTTTAAGGTAAAAACAAGTGGATGCATTCATTATGTAATCTGTAACCTTCTTTTATTGCCTCAGAAATACATTCTTACTATGTAGGCAGGATGACAGTTATAATAGTTACCAACATTTTTTACCTTTTTTAACTTTTCTGGAATCTTTTTTTTTTAACTTTATTATGTCAGTAGGAAAATCTTAAATTACTTCTTGTACTTAAGTATAATATATTTTTTTGATTTATAGAATATCCTTATCAGACAAATATCCTCAGTGCAGTCACAAGGAATGCGTTAGAAATGATGCTTGGAATTGTCAAGGGAACAAGTATTTATTTTGAGAAGATATGGTACTCCTGAAACCTTTCTCTTTTTGCCATTTGCAGGGGAGCATATTTTCCATTTTAAGCTTCAATTATACTTCTAAGAATTGCTGTCTATGAAGCACCCTACATGCACACCCCCCCCACGTGGGTCTAAAACCCAGAATGAAAATACTTTCCTTGCATGCTGTTGGATCACTTTCTTCTAGGGCTTTCATAATATACCTGTCAAAAATTTACACAAACTATCAGACAACTCCCTTGTAGATGGTTTCCATGAACCCATGACACTAATTTTCTCTGCATCTTAAAACTTATGTACAAAGCTATGAATACCAGCTACTGCTTCACAAATTGATAAATAATAACAGGAGACTGTTCTAAGAAGATGGGGAGATAATATTTTTTCCAGCTACATTTTAAGACTGATGGCATTTTTTCTCCCTCTATTGACACCAGAAAAGTTAAAACTAATAGATATTCCTCTGGCCTGAAACATTTGTTCCTAACTTTCTGTTTGATTTAGTCAACTATTTTGGTTCTACGATTTTGGTAAGTAGCAATGAATCTGGTTTCAATTTAATGTCCCAAAGTGACATCAGTTGGGAAGTCAGTCATTTTTGTGAGGTGTGTGTGCTCCATTTGTGAGTAATGTATTTACTTGTATGAGTTTCTTTCATACTTTATGGCAGCTAGCATCACTCAGATATCCTGAGTTGTGTGCCTAACCCCTATGGCCAAAATAGGAAAGTGAAAAGATTGCACAGTTATGTTTTTAGTTTGTTTTTTTGTGGGAGATGGTTTTATGAGGAAAGAGACCATCTTCTATACCAAACACAATGTTGGTTTGATTTTGTGATTTATCCTTTTCTCTAATGTATTCCAAGTTATGGCTCTGTTTAGCTATTAGAACAAAGATTTAAGTTTAAGGCAACTGTGATCTCCTTTTAGTAAAGCAAGAGTTCCATCAGCTTTTCCATAATAGTTGTTCATAATTTTTCAAAATTTATTTTGAATGAAAATATGCCAACCTTTTGAATTTTTTAGGAGCAACAAAGAACAGATGTTTCCTGAGAGCATTCCCTTCTTCCCATTCAGCCCCAAAGTTTTTTTAAAAGCATAATAAACCTATATTGAAATCTGCACAAAATCAGCCAGTGATCTCATTGAAGATGTTGCCATTGCACATGATGATGAAAAGCTTCACCACTATTTCAAATATTGTGAAGAACAAACCAGTTTGGGAAAAATACTTCCACATCTAGTCTTACAGATCTCAGCTTTTGAGAATCTTTATTTAGCCACGCAGCATTAATGTGAGCTACTGATGAGATACCACCACATAAGGAAGTTGCTCCAATTCCAGTCTGGAATTACAGACAGAATTAGAGAAATATTGTTACAACATTGGACAAACAGGATGAGAAGACATTTTGCATTTTAAAAAAATAAATCCTTTCTGGTGGTAGGAAGCCACACCATCAGCCAGAAGGAAAATAACTTCTAGCTGAAGGCTAACACAGTTTTTACCATTTATAAACAAGAAAAAGTCACATCAACAACAAAGAAAAAACATTCTTTGAGGGGGTAACAGTAGAAACTAATGAATAAGATTTAATGGAAAACTGATTAGGAAAAATTCTGTTTCAGACTAACAAAACACAACCATGATATTTAACAGATCTATTGTCATATTAGTTTAAATTCGAATAGCAAATTTTATTGTCTTTTCTACACATGCAACTCTTTTTACTTTCATTTTTACTATGACTTTTCACAATTGAAGATAGTTTACTGCAAAATTTTGATTTATAAAGGTATATCAACTTTCGGGGCCTGTTTCAAAGCTATTGCATCACCACCAGATATATATTTATATCTAGATTTGTCTTTACTAAATCATTTGTCCAGGTGGGACTACACAACTAAATCTGGTTTTGTGATTTATCTCAGCAACCTCCCCATGATCTCAGCAGTCGCTTAACACCTTAATCTGCTAGTTGTCTAGGTTTAGACATGCAAAATCCCCAGGTGTCTAAATTGCTTACTTTATACGTGCACAAAACCTTCCTTGACCACTTCAGTCAAAAAACTTTGTAAACTCTGCCCAAATCGTATTGATATTTTTCCCTGCCATTTAACTCTGCCCAAGTGTCTATAACACTTGCAAAGAAAGAGACAAGAGAGATGGGGATAAATCAATTTTTTTAGTGAAAATTGCATAAATTAAATGAAAGCTTATATGAAGCTAAACAAGGATGAATAGGTAGGTACCAAGCTCAGTGGACATTATAATAAGGAGAGAGGCTAAATAGGGAACAGACAAGATGCGTTGCTAAAGACAAGGTGCACATCCTAGTTCAGTAATGCCAGGTTATTAGCAAAGGGGAACTGAAGGGCTGGGGGAGCACATGGAAAAAGTCAAGGGAGAAGTTTAGCTATCAAGCTTTCATACTTACACTGATTAATTCTTGACAAGTATGAGGCCAAAAGGCCATAAGATATGAAATCTTTCAACCTGTGACTCAGTTTTCTTGCACTTACCACGGAGATTTATTTGCAGTTTTCTTTGGAAGAGGCTGATCCCAAAGGATATTCCCAGTGTAGATAGCTTCCCTGGGGCATCTGTGAATGTTCTCCTCATCAATATGGCCTCCACCTCCACCAGCTCCTTTCTGCCTGCATTTCTTATCACATTTAACTATTTAATAAGCTAAAAATTCCAAAGAAATGCACAAATGCTTTTGGAGAATATAGAAAATTGTTTACAAGCTTCCTCAAGAACTTGAAAATCTGTAGGATTTTCCCTTTGGCAAGAAGGACTTTGCGCTGGGTGTGGCTGATAGTACCTAAAGTTAAACATACATCTGGCACTCACCACAGGCTACTAGGAATTTCTAATTGCTGGCTGTCCTCAGTGTTTCCCAGAATGATGTCTCACGGGCATCATATTACAAAGAAGTTGGTGGAAGCAGAGAGCAGCTGTGCACTCAGAGCCCTTCTGCAAGATGGAGTTGTAACAGTTTCAATGTACAGAGTATTATGTTCAGGAGCAAGGGAAAAAGGTGTTCATGGAAGAATGGGGGGGAACCTGCAGTGAGGAAGCATTAGTGAGCATCTTGCATGCCTAAGGCTGCCAAGCCATTCACGGCAAGCTAGACAGATAGTGTGCATACAGGGAAGGTGGCTGTCTGGTCTGGGAATATTGTTTTGCAATTAAGAAGAAAAGGGTGAAAAGACAGAGCTTACTAAATGATCTTGAGGTGTCTAATTTATAAAATTCACAATGAAGACATTTTTAAGTCCTCGTATATCCCATTTTTAGCTTTCCTCAGGTAATGTGCCCAATACACAATATAAAAGACAAATGCTAGGTGTGCTAATCTCTGCTTTTTTCCACGAAGGAATCCATAGATCCTTCTCATTCACCTAACTCTCCAAGTGAGCGGTACCTTTTATTTACCAGTCTGAGGGTCCCCTTCCCTTCTAGAAGTTAGGCCTATTAATCTGTAGGCTTTGCTAAAAAGTTAAAGGTAGCCAGTGCATCAGCAATAACACTAAGGTAAGGCACCATGTTGGTTTCTGCCATCAGTACAAGAGCTCGAGAGATTCATCTCTCTTTCTTCTTTAGCTTCCTAGTAAACTTACGATTAACAGCCCCTTCTGCCAAACACTAGGTAGGAGAAACAGAGCTTGATAGTAGGGATGAGCATCCCATCCATACTTACATGACAAGGTGAAATACACCACCATGAAGAAGGAAGATGATAAACCACCCCAACCTTGTTACAAGTGGCAGGATCATAGCCAAGACAGTCTGACTAGACTGGCCAGTCAATTCATTAACCTTGGCTGCCCTTAAAGCAGAGTCTTTGACAGCTCAAGCTCTGGTTCTGCTGCTGTACAGGACATGCACCTCAATACGTTCCATTTTGTGCATTTCATGTATTTAAGGCATCACACTGCATGTATTAAAAAGTCCCTGGTGGAACTGCGTTGCACAAGATTTAAATGTTGGGAGTGAGGAAAGATTTCAGTTATTCCCCTCAAGCCTACTTACCTAAAGACTGGGGATTTACTCTGCTTCTAAAGATTTATCAAATGTTTTAAACCAAGCAATCAGTTATATTCTTTTTCCTTGGACTTCTTTTCAACTGACATGAAATACTATTATAAATGATTCTGCTGTGTATGTTTATTATACTTCTAGACTTGTTTCAAGATGTTCAGATCAAAAACTCTGTACAGCAGACTAGATGCTGAAAAGATACGGAGAGTCAAACCTGAAAGATCAGATTCAATCAACATCCAGATTTTGCTTCAAAATAATTGCTGAATCCATCAGGCAATCAGTGAATATTTCAGTTGAAAAAGATGTGTTTAAACAAAATATCCTGAAATTTGGAAAAAAACGTCTTGTCCTTTCATTTCAAGATGACACTGTGACAATGAATCTACTTAAGCTTAAACTGACTATATAATAATCCCTTCTTTAGTCTATCTTTGGTAGCCTTTTGTACCTACAGACAGATTTCAATCAAATTTAACTCTGGGTTGATGTCTCAAGCATAATAAAGTTTCTACAAATTAAGAAAAAGAACAGTTTGGTAGAGGAGAAAAAGGTAATGTGACCGATAATGTTGAGACTGAAGAAGTGAGGGAGAAGTCGGCTGAGCTCAGCCCACGTCAGATGAGCAATCAGCACCGATTAACTTACCAATCAGCATATGCAGAGCTGCCCACTAATCACGGTCTGCTGCCTCTTGCTCAGTGGAGGTGTTATGGGGGCTTGGGTCTGGGGCAGGTCTGTTGCAGAACAAAAGAGGTGGACAGTGGGCCCAACCACACAGCAAATCCTTAGTGCATTGCTTATAAGAAAACCTTTGTCTTCTAAAGGAGCAAAGCAAAGAGAACAGAAATGAAAACAACAACGGCAGAAAAAAGAATTCGAGAAAATAACTGGATGCTAATTTGATATAAACCAAAATATTTGCACTGGTTTGGTTCAACAATAAAAAGGAGGCTCATTTGTTTCAGTATGACCCAAAACAAATCTATTGTCCAATTTTTCACTTTGTCTACAGAATCAGTTATTCACACAGAGCAAAGTACATTATGTAGCTGTCAACTATGCATAAATAGCCATGCCACAAACTGCCATAAAGTCCCACACTGCAGTGCAAGCAGAATGCTTGCAACAGGCATTGCACATGGGACAGTAGCCCAGCCACACAGAACTGGTTCCTATACCACTGTACCAGATACTGGTCAAATATATTTTTAAATTAAAGAGATGTCATATCAATAACAACAGCAAGTGTGAAGCAAGTTCAGGAATCGTTATATGTATAGCTTATAGAACAATAATTTTTCAAATCTGCTTCCTGGGCTTTTCTCTTTCTTCCCACTTGCAAGTTTGGCATGTGGCACATACAATGACAGGTTTACAGAAAATGCAGTGACTATGAGGACATCAAAAGGACAGAAATAGAAGTAAGAATAATGATTTTTTTTCCACGAAAATCAGCTAATATTAACATTTTTTATTTACTGTGGATATAAAATCAGCTCTACTATTTTGCCACTTAGGGAACAATGTTGGATGTAGTGCGGAAATGGCATTAAGATAATCTTCAATCTTCAAAGATGCTTTTTGAAATTTATTGATAATTTCATAATCACACTAAAATATTACAGCAACTGGAAGTAAAAATTATACAGGCTACCTGAATTATAGATGAAAAAAACTGATTCAGTTGTGCTAGTCATTGTGACATGTGTGTACGTGCATGATAGTAAAATTTTTTAACTTGAGGTTGAGTGTTGTTATGCTGAGTATGGAAATGCTGTTTGGTTTTTGGGCTTTTGATATGATGCTTTGGTATCTCAAGTGACCCTTATGAAAAAAAATTATCTTTTTTCTACCAGATATACAATATATAGCTTTCTAATAAGGAATGCATTCATTCAGTTATACTTGAAACACATTGCAGCAGGGAAAATATCATCTCAAGTGTAGTGAAATAAAATTCCTGATATGTATTAGTTATATGTACTGTACAACTTCATATGGAAACACTAGCAGCTTCCTTTATGGCAACGTTATCAACTGTCAGTAAAATTCTATTTGACTTTTGCAAGAAAGCTTGCTACCATTGAAGCCTCTACCCCAGATTGTATCCAAGCCACTACCAAATATTAAATCGAGATGTTATCAACTTTACAGCTATTATAGTTAATTTTCATTTAAAAATCAATGAATTAGCCTAACAATCTGCATTCCATTTTATGATCTTCTCTTTGGCTATGTAAAATAAATTAAGCTCAAGACTGAGATGTTAAAACAATACTAAACTTAGCCAGGTTGATTTCTTCAGAAATCCGTATGTCTGTATGTTTGCCTAGCTAGTGAGCAATCTTTGTCATTTTGTGCATATTTTGAGTCAAAAGGGTTTTAAAAAATCTTAAAAGATTGAAGCACTATTTTTGAACATCACTAATCTCCAAGCAATTCTCTCTAAATGGAAGTGTTTTGTACAAGAAATAGCTGTTTTACAGTGCTCTGATACAGCAGAAGCAGATTAAATTGCTGCTTAAATTCTGGACTCTACCAGAAATGAATAACATTCAAGTCAAAATATTCAGCTAAACCAAAAACCTAAAACCCATAATATACATCCTCTTTTTGTGAGTATAAACTTTGAGTATGCAATAAATGTGAACTTGGGCAAAATTATAGTGTTAGACTCATTTGAATATGATAGAATCAACTTTATCCTATAGAAGATCATGAAATTAATTCTAAATAAGAGTCCTAGGTGACACATATGAGGTTGAAAGTATCAAAAGCTACATGCCAGTGAAAGTATCATGTTCTTACCTAAAGCCATATAGAATCATAGAAACATAGAATCATTAAGGTTGGAAAAGACCTCTAAGGTCATCGAGTCCAACCGTCAACCCAACGCCCCCATGCCCACTAAACCGTGTCCCTAAGCACCTCATCTACACGTCTTTTAAGTACCTCCAGGGATGGTGACTCCACCACTTCCCTGGGCAGCCTGTTCCAAGGCCTGACCACTCTTTCAGTAAAGAATTTTTTCCTAGTGTCCAATCTAAACCTCCCTTGGCACAACATTTTCAGAAAAAAGCATCATGTTATTTCTTTTGATATAATTCTAATAGTAAAATTTTATAAAAATATTCTTCCCTCACCAGTCAGCCTTTGATCTTAAACTTAAATTATTAACCTTAATTTGTAACTTTATATGTTGCCACAGGTCTGACAATTACACTATGATTTCATGGTACAACAAAACACACAGAATGCCAAGATAATACTTTTAATTAGAATAAATGTAGTGAAATGGGAATGATAACACATGTTGGAATACTTAATTGCTGTTATTTATATATTTATCCATTGTCCTAATTATCCAGCTGTTCTTATCCAGATAACAGGGCTGTATTAATCTAGTGAGAATGATTCAGTCTTTAGCTAAAACATCTTTAATTTTACATTGCTGTTCTTCAGAGTTGTTCTCGTAAGAAAAAGGACATGTAGGATTTTGTATCAATTTTTATAACTAACACACTTCTAAGAACTGCATTTGGACAAAATTATGCTGTTTTGTACCAGTTCAAACATGGGAATATCCTTCTTTCTATGTAAGCAGGGATGGCCTTGAAAGGCTTTACTGATGACATATCACCTTTCTATGTTTTTCACTGTAGGAAAGAATTATGCATCATGCCAATGCCTAAGGAACTGTAAAAGAAGTTTCCATATGGTTTTAACTATAAATTGTTCTTCAAATACGATAATATATTTTCTTGAACATAAGCCATTTAAATGGATTCTATTTAGAATGTCTTATTAATTTTTCATTCTGGTTATAGTCTCATTGGTCTTGTTTTAAGAAGTTTCCTCCAAAATAATAAAAATCTCAGCCTGCTCTTAATTTGCTGCCTTTTTTTTTTTTTCCTTTTACCTCACACAAGACAAAGCCTCAAACTGCCATTAAAAGTTGATTTGACAGGGAAATGAATAGTGTTTTTTATCTCCATCTTTAGAAATTCAATGATAAATTTATGGTGTATGTCAGGCTGTTCTGAAATGCAACCATGGGGCACAAAGATAAAAATCTGCTTACTCAGGAAAAATTATTAACAGACCATGAGAGAACAGCATATAACAAAAGAGATTAAAAATGGAATCTGGATCTCATTTCATATCTTCACATCACAAATCAATTTTAAGCATATTCTATAGGTTCTGGTACATAACTAGTAAAAAACCCCCCAAACTTTCTCATTCTTAACTCTTAACAGCCAGTAACCAAGGCAAAAACTTCATGTCTTTTATGCGATATACACTGTATACTTAAAGCAGGGATAAAACTCTATCATATATGTGTAGGCATCTATGCATTTTTTTGTATATATGATTATATAATTAAATGATTTAATTTAGCATTTCAGATTAAAGTTGTGGTCTTGACCTGATCTATCACAAGCTTACTTCTGTTAACAGTTCAACTTAAAGTAAACAACTGGAAATACATCAGTATTTTGTATTTTGTATTGAAAGAAAATCCACCAAAATGTTATGTAGTAATTTGTCAATATTAAATGTTGATTGATAAAAAAGTACTTATTAAAATGTGAAATGATAAAAATAGTTTTGTTAAAACTATTTCATTGACATTTGGAAAGCACAATAAAATTTAATGTGGCGTATTAATTGTTTACATAGCTACCTTGATAATGTAGAATAACCATAGCTTGTGAACGGGAAGAAAAGGAAGATTTGACCAGAAAAATGTTATCCCATATTCATTCAACTAATTGAAACCCAAATATTAGATCACAGTCCCAAATACACACTCTGTCTACACATCTCATGACTAAGCTTACCAGAAGACTACTTAAACAGCTTTTGTTGGAATTAATTCTCAGTCACATAAAGACTTGCTTCAGTTTCTTAATTTCCAACTCTCTCATATTCTCTCTTTCATACTCAATCCTGGTATGATTTGATGTATAGCTAGAAGATAAAAATAGTTTTATTAAAGAATTAAGATTTTAAAACCTTTCAGAATGAATATATTACTGCTCACATTTTGATACTACAAGCTGGGGCTAAACTGGGAAGAAAAGAAAAAAAAAAAACAAACAAAACCCAAAAGATCCCAAACCAAAGGCAAAAGCTGCTAGGAAAGCTGTAAGGTAATTGCACACTACAAATGCTTGGACTGCAGAGTCCAACCAAAGGAAGTGAACAAGACTGAATTTTTAGAGTGGGACAGTAGGTGAGCATAGCGGCCATCTTCTGCAGCTGTGGTCCCATGTTGATAGTTTGGGAATTCTTCCTGGGCCTGTTTAATTACATAATCTGAGTACTGAGTTACCTCATGGTATGCTGTAATTCTGGGAGAGGTCTGAAATCAAAGCCTTTAAATAATGAAAACAGCGAAAGTGGTTTCATTGTTAAATTCAGTAGAATTATTATAGTCAAAACTATCTAACTTTTGTATAATACATAGCTTCACTTACTGATGTGAATGCTTTGAAATCAAAGGTCTTTTGCCAATAAAATAAAAGCTTGGTTGTCAACATACGATTTTCATTCATAATTAGCAAAAGCAGGTTTTAAGGGATTTTGTTACAACCACACACTTAAAAGTGTTAGCATTATCCCCCTGGGCCTTAGACACTCTGCCAATTCTAGTCTTGTTAAAGCTAGCCTGGTTGGAGGAGAGGCATAAATTACATGACCTTGATAGAAGGGTCCTTCATTGCTTTCCCTCCACAAATGTCAATGTCCAGAGCTAATGTCAGCAGAGGCTGAACAGGACATTTTCTGCATCATGTATGGAAATTAGAGAATTCTGCAGTCTGGAATTGAGCTCAGTCTGTAATGAATGTGTGTTAGAAAGAGGTAAAAAGCTTCCCACTTTGTGGATCTATACCAGCAACCTCTGTAATGTCTGGTAGAAGAAGCACATAATATCTTTTAGCACCAGCAAAGAGATAATAATAAAGAAGAAAGTCGTAGCCTAAAGGATGCTATGAAGCTGCCAACTTGGGACCCATGTCCTAAGAACATCTCCCATGACTTACAGGACATATTCTTACCTTTCTGTCTTAGGATGTGATTCAAAGCAGATAACTTTATCTTTAAAGAATATTTTCTTATACTAAGTATAAAGAATAAAGTGCAAGAATGACTTGCTTTGTTATTTCCAAACTCCAGAATTCTTGGATGGCTTTAATCCATGCTACAGCTGGCCTGCTTGAAGTCAGTGGAGGGGAAAAGATGCATCTCTGTTGTGAATTATTTGATCAATTTTAGATGTTTATTCTAGAAGAAGAAGAAAAGCAGCCTCACAACCTCAGGTGGTAAAGTCTTCTATGATAGTCCAAAGAAAAAGTCCAAGCAGACATGGCAAAAGCCAGAGGCCTCTTGGTCTGTTGTTGAAGGGACAGGGTAAAACCCATATTATTTGCCCAGTCCACAGGGCAAATAATATGGGATTCACCCTGCCTAATTCAGGGTGAAAATGCAGGAGGAGAAAATCCACAGCCTGTTTATGTTGCCTTTGCCTAGTCTACTTGCTTTTCTTTTCTGTTATTGAGTTAAATACAAAATGTATATGTTCAGAACTAGCAACACCTATGGCAAAGGAAGGTTGGTTCCTTTTTTTTTTTTGTAGAAAACTGTCTTTTAACATTTATTCATAATACTTATGAATGCTTTCTTTGTAATTTATCAGTCAACCTGACAATCAGTAAATTCATCTGTTGCTCTCCCTTGCACTCCAAGAATTACAGAATTAATATATGTGCTGAAGAAAGGGAAAAATTGTGAAACTCATTTTACTAGACAACTTTATGAACAAAATAAATACCTGAAAAGAATTTATCAAGTATGTCAGCATTAATGTTATTGTGTTTGCCCTGTAATCTTCACCTCATTGTTACCTTTGTGTGGGTGGATCAGCATCAGAATATTTCCCTAAATTAAATAAATCTACCCTGGGGTTACATATTCTCCTTCCTTTCCCTTGGAACATATCTGCACACCAGATTACCTTTCCTACTTTAATTATTGTCTCCTAGTCAAGTTGATTAGGCAACTTCACTGCTAATCTTTGGAAGCACCATATGCTGACAATTTTCTCAACAGTGTACTAGCAAGTACTGCAATTGACAATTTGCTGTTGACAATGCATACAACTCTCTCTGGATGATAGGTTTGTACTAATTTAGAAAAATCCCATCTTCTCCAGTTTTATGGTATAGTTAAGGAGAGAAAATACTTCAGCCAAATATTTCAGGCTTGTCTCTAAAGTCAGTGTCTTAAATCCACAAGTTAGCAAAAATCTGCTGAATACACATGACTCATAATGACTTCAATAACATTTTGGATTCCTGGCACTTCCTAAGATTTATTTGTGATTCAAAACTACATTTTTAAAAGAAAGTCTGTTTTCATAGAACAGAGACTCCCAGACTGGCTTGTGACTAAGGTGTTTCCCAAAAGACTGCTTAGCATTTGTGCATGAGAAAAAGCTACAAATCATTCAGGAAAACATGAATCACTATGTTTTGGCTCCCCATTTTATTAAATCCTACTTCAAAGTTACTGTAGGTCAACCATTTCCGCCCCCCCATTCTTGACATCTTCCCTTTTCCACCCAATAAAATCTTTCCCCTTTACATTCTTATTTCTTTTTCCTTCTGTTCATATATACTTCTTCCTATTTTTGAGACTATCTACTTTTCATCCAGTTTTATGTTCTCTGTGTTGTCATCTAAGAGGATGAGTGCACACAGCAACAATTAAACTAGAACCTTTCTATGGCAAGAAGAAAAATAATACTTAATATCAGCTGAACGATTCAGTTATCAAAGAAGTATGGAAGGTGGCCAATAGCTTCTTCCCAGGTTTTCATTCAGTTCAACAAACATTGTAACAATAGTAATCCATTTGCTCACATTTGTAACAACCTCTATTATTTTATTACTATTTTATATAAGATTCTCCAAACTACTTCAGCTTTATTTCAAAATAGTTTCCACCCATGGAGTGTTGCTTGCTCAATAAATCATCATTCCCATTCCTTACAAAATTCCTTAGGTAGCTAGGTCATGAGTTATTGCTCATATTTGTAATATGTAAAGTTGAAAACTGGAGCCTGACTCACTGGGACACTCCAGGATGTCTAGTCATTTATAGTATCAGAAAATTAATGCAGGTTTGATATACTTTCATAGTAAAGGAAAATAGAAGTGTTTAGAGTCAGTTCGTCTTCGTCTAATGCAGCTAAAAGTGGCTATAAATAAAAAATCAGCACGGAATCTCCAAAGAATCTCCACCCTCAAATTCAAGTGATCAAGTTCTGCTCTCGCTTACAGAGAGCACATTTACATTTTCATATTGCTTAGGTGTCATCATATACTTTTACTTACTTTACTATAAATAAAATTAAAATAAAATTGATCTATAATACAAACCTTTAAATATAAATTTTAAATTAAAGTGAGGCATGGTATGTGCTTAGATTTTGCCGTTGACATTATATTAGAAGTTAAGACCATACTGAATTTGTAATATTTATGCAACCAGTGTAGGAATTTCGACGGTATAATGATGTAGAGTAGTATGTTGCTGGCATTCTTTTTCAGGACAAAGTATTTCTTCTTCATATGAACTTCCCAGAGAATATTAATTCCCTTATAAATTAGGCTTGTCTATATGGAATTACATGCAATTCTATGTGTAGGGAACCATACCTACTCTTACCTCTGCTGCTGTTGTCTAGTGTCTGGGCTTTTTAATATATATTTTACTTAGCTTAAACAGACTTTAAAGGTGTTTGATAATAACAATGATGCCGTAAATGGAAACTTAAGGTACATACATAATCACACAGTGGGTGAATACTTCTATTAACAGGAGTGTGTACTTAAATAACAAATGGACTGATCCCCACATTTCACCATTTCACATGTGTACTACCCATTAATCCTTTCCCTGGAATGTGAAAGCTAAACTTTGATGGCCTATTAAGAGCTTTCACCTTAAAATAAAGTAACAAAAAACTCAGCTTTAAAGAAGACATTCCCTTTTACTTCCAAAGAAATAGAAACCTGAAGATCTAGAAATAGATCAAAAAAAGGAAAAGGATTTTTTTTTCCAGCAAAAGTAATATGTTTTTACACGTAACCCCTTGCTTGAAATTATTGGGCATGTTAAGTTTTTAGTATGTAAGTTAGCATAAACAAGTAAGGACCAAAAAAAATGTTCCTTCCTCCAGCTACTTTTTAAGTTTCTAATGGCATTAATCAGTATCAGCTTTAGTCACCTTTAACTTATTCGAGTATTCAGTTTTCACTTTTCACCACTGCCAGCTCCATTACTGTCAGCAGACCCTTTGACATTGCTTTGGCTCAGACAAGCTACTGACTACTTCTGGTTTTGTTTTAAAAATATATCTTATTCCCCTCAACTAACTCAATTTCAGATTGACACTAAAGACCATTAGAACTGTACTCAGATCAAATGAAAAAGGTAATTATAGTAAAAGTCTCTTTTTAAAAATTTATTCTTCAAACCAAAATGGTATTCTTCTAAGTCTGAAAAGCTTCAAGTCCAAGACCAGAGTCAGCTTGAGGTCCTGAATTAATAATATTCAAGCCCAAGACCTCAAAATTGTTTCTTTCTCATTGCTTACATTAAATAATACTTATTTGGAGGTTGCACCAAATGACGAGCTAAACCAAATTCCAGCCCAAATGTTATCTACTGGTGCACCAGCTAGTCTCACCAGTCTTACTATAAGCTGAGATAAAACACAATGTTGAGCATTTATTTTGTCAGTGAAAAAGCAATAACATCCACAAATGTGTTTCATGTAGGAAAAAAGATCTAGGGTAAACTGCCACAGACGTGTTTAAGTAGAAAAGTAGAAGAATGTTGCCAGCAGAGGATGAAGAACAAAGGCCAGCATGGTACCTGACTACTGAGCTCTGTCTTGAGATCATTTTAATGGAATTGCAATAATTAGTAAAAAGTTAGCTTGACATTTTACTGAGCAAAGTGAAATAAAATCAAAATGGACGTTCCATAATTAATTTGCCTTTTAGATTGCTCACTTTTAAAACGGTATAAATAAACACTGAATTCTATAATATAATGTCTTAAGCGTTCATTTTCTACTTGAATGATAGGTTTACTATAGCAGATCCTTTATTTAAAGTAATCTATTCAGATATTTAAGTTTTTAAATTAGAAATAGTATAAGCAAGTAAATCTTAGAACTTAAAATAATCACTTTTAACTTCTTCAAGAAAAATTCTCATTGCTGGAGTGATCCTTGAGGAAAACCAGTCCAGAAGGGAATTACTGTTTTCACCCTGGATATAGTCATTTTGGGCTGTAATTCATGTGATAACCTGTAATAAAAGCACTGTGCTCTTACATAGGATAGATGAGTTCACATAATCCTGATCCATTGGTGCCAGGTGCAAGCGTTATCTCAATAATATGGTGGGACCAAAGTGGCCCTGATCGATTGATGGGAAAATAAATAAATTCTTCTGCATCAGGAATTACACATTGCTATCAGGTTTTTACCTGCTATAGGGATGGTGTCATGACGGACAGATAAATCAGTTTCTACCAGGAAAAATAACTGTCCCTCTATCTACATTGATATATACATAAACGAGAAGAACACACGTGTACATATAGAAACCCAAGAACAGTGAAAATGTCAAGAATGGGATTAATCTGAGAATAGTCACCAATGAGTTAATGATCTACAGATGTACTACTCACCTTTATTAGTGTGACTTGTTTCAGTCAAGACAAAGAAAGGGTAAAAGTCACCTTCTCCTAAGATGTCTAGAATAAGTCAGTTTTGTTGTATTTTAAAAGTCTTTGCAGCTCATATGCAAACAATGCATGTATCTAAAAAGAGGTGAAACATCAAAATCTGTAATTGTGAAAGAGTTTAACTACTGTATTTCCAACCATGCTTATCACACAGGTCTATATAAAAAAAGAATTGCAAAGTTAAGCCATACAATAGTTCATTCAGTTCTCAAAAACTGTGGGCAATGTGCCTTTGTTCTAACCAATTTCCCTTGCCTTGCCTTACCCTCCCTTTTGTTCTTATTTTCATGAGAAATTCCATTTTGAATTTCACTTTGGTTCCCATGGAAATTTTTACTTTTGAAAAATCAACATATTCTAAGGACAAAGTATTTAGTCTAGAACTTCCTCCGAGTTCTATTATCTGTTATAAATTATTTGCAAATGATAGCTTAGTAAGTAAATATGGCAAACATAATATTCCATAAGTGCATTTTTAAAAGTTCAGAGAAAATCATTTCATGTTATAAAGACTAGAAATTCTAGAAAAGTATTGCCACTGGCAATGGTAATTATAAGATAGGCTAAAAGATTAGAAATTCAGTCCACCCAGTATTTGCACCTATCTATCTCCTATCTTTCAAACAGCTGTAAAGGTAATGATGAAGTTTACTGTTACATGTTTGTAACATGTAACATGCACTGCACATGGATAATGGATGATATTGCTTGTGAAAAAAATAATAGATCAAATCACATTGTCTTTTATATAATTCTCCTCCTATTGTAGATATGTGTAGGGGTATAGTGGAGAAATAGGATGTCTAAGAATAACCACAGTAGGGACTAATATAAGCTGGACCGGATGGAATGGTGATGGAATGATGGAATTCTATTCCCACATTGAGTTCTGTAGACAGTATTAGAAACAGGAAATAGCTAAAACTTAAGTTGGACAAACTTCAAAGGATTAAAAAGTTTGGTTTAGATGAATAATTCAGATTTTTTTGAATTTAAACTTCTGATCAATCACGAAGAGTAGAAATCTTATGAAAACAGTGCCTGCAGACAGTTTTTCAGTACTTTGTAATGTCTTCATTGTTCTAAACAAATTTACTTTTTTTCTGTTTTGAGCACCATATAATTTTGAGTCACTACCAAGTACTTTCAGCTATCTCAGATAAATTGCCTCACTAATCTGACCAATGCATCTCAGGATATTCAAAGCTTCTTAGAACCAAGTTGTGGTTTATCCAGAGATTCCATTTTAGATCTCCAGTGTACTTTTTCTGTAAGACCTCTGACTCCAGAGATAAAAGCTCAGAAGGATTATAGGGGACTGTTAATCTGATAAGTATTTTGGTTTCAGTATAATTGTATATTTAATATCTATGTATTTAATAGCAAGTTATATTAATAGATAAGTTTACTTTCCATAGTGACTTTATTTATTAAAAAAAAAAAATGTTACTAATTAACATTCTCTGGATAATGTTTTTCCTTCTTCAAGAAATTTTTCATGTCCCCTGGGCTTACTTAAAAATCTGGTAGTAGTAGATTAATTTTGTTTCATACTTTCTGATTTAAAATTGATACTTCAACTAAACAGTGAATTTATAGATATCTCCACTGTATCTTTTTCAGCTTCAGAGTGCTTATTTTGATTACCTCTCAGTTTCCTAAATAAAGTCATACTGAACCCGATCCAAAGTTAATTGAACTCAATGTGAAACATTTCATTTATTTTGATGGATTTTGGACTGAACATTTATTTCATAAAATTTTGAAAGAAAAATACATTAAGCAAAATTTTTCAATTAAAAACATTTAGGGTTTTTTTTAATTAAAGAAGGACTTATAATTATTCAGATTTTCTAATTATATGAGAGTCACTAGACTGCATTACTTTAAGGTTATTTCACTGTTATTTAACTGTTATGACTGTAAAGCAAAAACTTTGAAGTAGGGATACAGCACAAATGTACCATTCCAGTGAAATAACATAATTATTTTCAACCCTGTTTTTCAACTATCTATATTCTTTTTTTACACTGCATAAGAGTATTAAAATTTCTTTTAGGGAATTACATAATCATATCTTGACTCAACTGGATACCACAATACCAATTAAAAACTTTTTACTATCAGTCAACATATTATCCATAAGTGCATTAACGTGATATGCATTTATGTCTTCAAGGTCGAATGAAGTCAGTTTTATACATTTTGCTTTCTATTGCTTCTGCAGTCTGAATTTGACAGATGGTTTCCCCTGGGGTAACATCTAGTTTAGAATCTTGAAAACACTTTTTATTTCCGATTCCATCTTTTCAAATATCAAATACAATGGGCAGTTTAATAAATTTTCTGTTTATATCTGTTAGACTGAAGCTGTTCCTCCATCTTTCAAATCTTTTTGTATTAATAAATTAAATTTAGATCTTTCCACTACATGGGTAATGATAGTAGAGAAATGTCATGCATTAGAAAACCTAATTTGAAAAAAAAAAAAACCACATAACTCATGAATGGACTAAGTAAACATCCAGTGATTCACAGTAGTGGAGCAGTGATTTTTCAGATGAGATGTATAAGCATAGCTCCTAATGACTGAATAACTGTACAGGCTCCTTGTCACTTTTCTTCATGAAAAATTGATTACATCAAATACTGGACAAACTCTAATTTGTATAGTTATAGCTAATTAACTTTATTATCTCAAAAATTTTAAAGTTTGAGGTTTTAAATTTTCTGCAAACAACTACCAATAAAATTATAGCTTTGTCATGATATCCAACTCATCAGTTTCACCATTTAATCAAAAATTAAAAGAAATAGCTATTATAACAACCTCAGAGGAATGCGTAAAGTCTAAAAAATGTAAAGATTCCTAGAGTATTCTCAGCAAAGTTCAAAATAAAGAAGAAAGCTACTGTTCAAGGGGAATGATAAAAAGCATCAATATAGCAGCTGTTCAAGATTTCTAAAAATTATTAATTAATTATTAATGAAACAATAGCACTTTCAGCTTTAGCTTCTAAAGTCATTATAGGGACCACTTTAACTACTGCCTGCATAAGAATGTATTCTTTTTAGTAGTTCTTTTTAGATAAGTAAGGGAAGAGTTTGGAGCTAACAGGGCTAAGACCCAATCCACCAGAATATTCTATCACAAATAAGGGAAGAATGATTTACCTTTGACATGAAGAATATTTAGTTTTTGTTACTGTAGCAGTACTATAATAAAACTTGGAATATGTTAGTTTAAAAACTTTAAGGTACTTAATGGAAGATATATGTGACATTTACACCTTAAATATAAATAAACTATTAAATCAATAGCTGGTTCCCCAGTATATTGTGGGGTCATGCGTAACATATATAGTTAATGAATTAAATAGTAGATTTGCTAATTTAAATATGAAATTATTATTGAAGAGTACCTTTTCAGAGCTCTCTTCCAAGATGACACTGAAATATTTGTTTTTCACCCTGTAAGACACGATTTCTCTTTTGTTGAATTAGCTTTTACTGATAAGAGTAATCAGCTTGTACTTTGTCGTTTGTGTTCTGTGAAAACATAACTCCTAGCTAGAATTTTGTCTGTGACTGTTTATAGGGAAAAAGTACCAATTCTGACATGTTCACAGTTTGATAAGTAAGTTAGAAGCTTAGCAAGTCATAACTCAAGGCTAAATTTTCACGGGCTGGATCTTGTGTATGTGATCCAGCTATGTCATTAACAGGATAAACAAGCCATGTTTTCAGTAAATTAGTAAGTTCCTACTTCTCTTCAAAGAAGATCTTTCAGAAGGATCCCATTTGTCACTGATAAGAGATTTGCCATACAGTGTAGACATTTTCAAACAACCTGGAGATTTGAACTCCCTTCTTAGAAGTTCATTTTGTTGGAGATATGACTCTACGTTACCACATGTTACATTTTGATCAATATTGACTATTTAATTTTTCATTGTCTTCCAAGGCTGAACCTACTTTAGCTGCAGCTTTGCCTGGAGTCTTACTGCTCCTGGTGCAAGTGGCTTTGAGTGCTTTTCTAAGTTCCAAAGACTCAGGTCCAACAAGGTATTTAGGATGAGTTCTCCTCATTGCAATTATACAGCATTTCAATAAATATTGCATTTTTGTGTTTTATATTCTGTATTCTATATTCCATATTAAATCATAATAAAAGCACAGCAATTGTTCCCTTGAACAAGAAATAACATTTCATATTATAATAAGGTATTTTTATTTTCATTTGTTTTTTTTTTTTTTTTCACTCCTATTTTAACCATAGANTGGATTACCATCAATATAATTCATACTATTATATTTTTGCTGTTATGTGATAGGAAGTTTCATAGAAAGTGAGAAATGGATGGAATTGAAGAATGACAAGAGATGAAGTATAAGAAAAAAAATTATAGGGAAATAAATTTGGGTTTAGGAATACAGGTAGAGAGGAGAAAGAGGAAGAGTACTAGAATTAGGCAAAATGGGATTATGGTGGCATCTTTGAAAGATTTCTTGATGCAATCAACAGATATAGAAAAGGAGGCAAAACTATGGAAGTACCTTCCTTCTTTGGTTGAGAATCACCATAAAATTTGAGCGTCAGTTAATAGCCATTTAATACAATGGCCATATGCAATTAATATAGAAATATATATATATATAAATATAATTATAGTAATATTTAATGGCTATTAATTGTATGATAACAATTTAATTTTGCTCCTAACCACTTACCAGTCAAATATTTGTAAAATTAAAAGAAATGCATTCATATAGTATTTCATTTGTCTTTAAAGATTAGATACTTTCAAAGAAAGCTTTTCAAACTTCTTCAACAGCACTGTTAATAAAATCATGGATTGGAAAAATGGAATGGATCATTGTGATAATCATTCCTTGACCTTTTATAATATAGGTCAAAGGACTTTCATCTTAATGTTCTGATATTTAAATCAAGCTTTCATAGACTTATATTAATCAAGGAATGGAAGTAGGTATGAGGTATAAATTGGGTGTATATCTCTTGGTCTGTCATTTGTCTTCAGTGTAAAAGTTTTTCTTTACTTTTGCTCATTTGTATTTTCCTTCTTTTATTAGTTAATCCAAAGATTAGTGGATGGGTTTAAGCACAGGTGTATAGCTCTGCAAGCGTGCACATCCTTCTAACTCCTCACTAACACAGCCTAATTCAATGATGTTAGAATAAATAATAGTTGGTATATTTATTCACCTCTGCAAGTAAACATCCTGTCACTGCAGTTTACAAATAAAATTCTCTCTCTTCCTTTCTACAGTTGTAAAGATCTGTGGAAGCCAAAATTTCTTGAATTTTCTGTATTGCTCAGATAAAGTTTACTGGTTGAACCTCTTATCTTGTGAATATTTTCCACCTGCAGATGTAATATGATCCTCCAGCAAGTATTAGCAACTTTGCTGATCTTTCTTTAGTATGTTAGATATNGTTTGATAAGTAAGTTAGAAGCTTAGCAAGTCATAACTCAAGGCTAAATTTTCACGGGCTGGATCTTGTGTATGTGATCCAGCTATGTCATTAACAGGATAAACAAGCCATGTTTTCAGTAAATTAGTAAGTTCCTACTTCTCTTCAAAGAAGATCTTTCAGAAGGATCCCATTTGTCACTGATAAGAGATTTGCCATACAGTGTAGACATTTTCAAACAACCTGGAGATTTGAACTCCCTTCTTAGAAGTTCATTTTGTTGGAGATATGACTCTACGTTACCACATGTTACATTTTGATCAATATTGACTATTTAATTTTTCATTGTCTTCCAAGGCTGAACCTACTTTAGCTGCAGCTTTGCCTGGAGTCTTACTGCTCCTGGTGCAAGTGGCTTTGAGTGCTTTTCTAAGTTCCAAAGACTCAGGTCCAACAAGGTATTTAGGATGAGTTCTCCTCATTGCAATTATACAGCATTTCAATAAATATTGCATTTTTGTGTTTTATATTCTGTATTCTATATTCCATATTAAATCATAATAAAAGCACAGCAATTGTTCCCTTGAACAAGAAATAACATTTCATATTATAATAAGGTATTTTTATTTTCATTTTTTTTTTTTTTTTTTTCACTCCTATTTCAACCATAGATCTTTCCTTAACTGATTTTGAAGGACATATGACATTTTTATTCCTATTATATTATAGACAGATGTCTTACTTTCTCAATAAATATCTAATGTAGCAGTTATCAGTCTATAAAGCATTGAGTATGAATCAATAACTCTCCATTAATTATCTGAATACCACAGTTGTATAATCTAATACTTCTACTTTACTATAGCAACAAAAATGTATGTAAATGAAGAAGCAGACATTAGTAGTAGCTCTAGCAATGAAGAAATAAACAGGGAAACTCTGAGAATCTGAGACCACTGCATAGAGAAAGATCAGTAAAGGATAAAACATAAAATTGGCCTAATGGTGAGTGCAATTTTTACTGAACAAAAGAATACATCCCCAAATAAGAAGAACTTTTTCCGTAAAGGCTCTTGCTGTTTCTGAAACATATTTTTAGCAACATTAAGAATCAAATACAATATGTCAGGTTAAATTTATTTTCCCTTAAATTTATTTTCCAGTCCACTGAATATAAATATGACTACATTTTGGTTCACAACCCTGGAAGTGCATGTACCTGAGAGAATAAAATTCCTTACCCACTTTTCATACAATGTAATATGCTTCCCTATGCAATTTAACATAGAGAAGGAGGGAAGAATACAGGAAGGAATCATGTTGATGTGTTAGTTTTACACACATTGATGACAAAGAGGTAGATACTGTGTGGATTACCATCAATATAATTCATACTATTATATTTTTGCTGTTATGTGATAGGAAGTTTCATAGAAAGTGAGAAATGGATGGAATTGAAGAATGACAAGAGATGAAGTATAAGAAAAAAAATTATAGGGAAATAAATTTGGGTTTAGGAATACAGGTAGAGAGGAGAAAGAGGAAGAGTACTAGAATTAGGCAAAATGGGATTATGGTGGCATCTTTGAAAGATTTCTTGATGCAATCAACAGATATAGAAAAGGAGGCAAAACTATGGAAGTACCTTCCTTCTTTGGTTGAGAATCACCATAAAATTTGAGCGTCAGTTAATAGCCATTTAATACAATGGCCATATGCAATTAATATAGAAATATATATATATATAAATATAATTATAGTAATATTTAATGGCTATTAATTGTATGATAACAATTTAATTTTGCTCCTAACCACTTACCAGTCAAATATTTGTAAAATTAAAAGAAATGCATTCATATAGTATTTCATTTGTCTTTAAAGATTAGATACTTTCAAAGAAAGCTTTTCAAACTTCTTCAACAGCACTGTTAATAAAATCATGGATTGGAAAAATGGAATGGATCATTGTGATAATCATTCCTTGACCTTTTATAATATAGGTCAAAGGACTTTCATCTTAATGTTCTGATATTTAAATCAAGCTTTCATAGACTTATATTAATCAAGGAATGGAAGTAGGTATGAGGTATAAATTGGGTGTATATCTCTTGGTCTGTCATTTGTCTTCAGTGTAAAAGTTTTTCTTTACTTTTGCTCATTTGTATTTTCCTTCTTTTATTAGTTAATCCAAAGATTAGTGGATGGGTTTAAGCACAGGTGTATAGCTCTGCAAGCGTGCACATCCTTCTAACTCCTCACTAACACAGCCTAATTCAATGATGTTAGAATAAATAATAGTTGGTATATTTATTCACCTCTGCAAGTAAACATCCTGTCACTGCAGTTTACAAATAAAATTCTCTCTCTTCCTTTCTACAGTTGTAAAGATCTGTGGAAGCCAAAATTTCTTGAATTTTCTGTATTGCTCAGATAAAGTTTACTGGTTGAACCTCTTATCTTGTGAATATTTTCCACCTGCAGATGTAATATGATCCTCCAGCAAGTATTAGCAACTTTGCTGATCTTTCTTTAGTATGTTAGATATTTTCTTATCATGGTATAACCAATACACAGCTATAGATATCTGAGAGTCTCTTTCTGACACCATTTCTCACGTCTGATGCTTCACCCATGAAATCTCATCCCACGTCTTTGGCAAATGAGTCACTTATCTTGCATGATGAGAGATTGCCATCACCAACTCTTGGTTAGCTTTGAATCAGTGATGAGTGTAACTCTGTTATATACTCCAATATAAATACCAGTGGCCATAAACAGTTTATCTTGCCATGATAAAATATGTCCCAATGAAGTTACAGAATATCTGAAGTCAGAACACGATTAGATTTCCATTTTTTATGTTACCATCTGCAAGCACTACAGAGTTCTGAAGTGAGGAAAAAAGCACATTTATTTCCTTCCTAAAAGTGACACCTTTTTCAAATGCTACAAAACCTGTATATAACTTAAGCGTGTTACAGGATCACACAGCTTAGGTTTCTGTTGTGTTCATCAAGGTATTTCATCTTCTAAGGCCTCATTTACCTCTTTGCCCCTTGATTCAGAGAACCCTCACAAACTTACAACAGCTGGAACTAAGCACATACCATTATTTTGTCTATGATAAAAAAGCATTTATATTTCTCTGTTTTACCTCCAGAAATGAACATTTTAATGCAGTGAAAAATCCAAACATTGCAAAAGGAGGTATTAGTGCTACATGGATTAAGCTGAAATATGTGGGTCTGTCATGCATAAGTATAAGGCAGCATCTTGCCCAGACATATCCAAATACTGTAGCTCTTTCACACAAGATCAGACAAGGCTGTTAAATCACAGTTTATTTTTCTGTGAATCTATATCATCCCTTGGGCTGCTCAGGCTATTTTCACCTTTGAAGACTAAATCTTTTGTTTCTAGAACATATTAAAACGGATAAAGAAACCGAAGATATTCTACTGTTTTGCTGGGGAAATGGTATTGAACTTTTAAATGTCTCTCAGTAATAAATATACAATATCTCTTCATGTGATTATCTACACAGAATACAAAACACTGGATTTATCTCATGTTGGAATTGGAAAATGGAACTGGAAGCCAAAATTTCTTGAATTTTATGTATTGTTCTCATAAAGTTTACTCCATCTTCACCCCTGAGAATGTCACTTAATTGTAGAGCATTTTCTCAATGTACTCCCTTACAGTGTGGGCAATGGTAATTACTTTCCTGGCAAAGCACTGTGATAGTTAAGCAGTTGCTGTGTGCTTGTTAGTTTGTTTGCTTAGCTCCTTGTTTTTGCAACAGACCTGTCTATAAATCTACAATTTTTTGTGTGTTGTCAGTAAGTTAAATTACTCTAGTTGTGCCTTACTGATAGAATTGATAGCATGAATGCGTTGCTCTAGCTGAAGAGATGCTGTCAGAAAAAATCCCACAGGGAATCAACATAATAAATCTGCATAAGGACCCTACAATTCATATTTGAATAAAGATCGGGCAAGCTGCAAATTTTAGGTTACCTATCTTGATAATTTGCAAATTGCACTTTTTTTCTTGTTTCTGTACACTCCTTCCATCTTCTGCATCTTGGCTATTCGAAGAAGAGACAGTCTTTGTTACACACTTGCTACAACTTGAAGTATTTGTGCAGCAACTCTGCCATAGGGAGGACAGTTTAAATATCAGAATTAGCTACAAATCTTGTGTACAGGGTGGATCATGGCATCACAAAGATTTGTTCATGCCCCTTCCTCACCTCTTAATTTGTCTATATCCTCAATTCACACATCAGGATATTTTCATAACAAAAGTAGGCCAGGATGCCTCATTTTCTTCTGTACTGGCCTACAAAGAGTCAATACAAATCTTGTGGGTTTTATTGTTCTTTTCTGCTTACTTTCACCATTGCTCCCTTCTTTTCTTTCCTCTTTTTTTACGTTCTTTCTTCCTCAACACTCCCAGCTGTAGCTACAGAAGCAATGAATCAAAACAGTGAATTTTACATTCATTTTGAGGCTGGGGAGTCTGAAAATATCCTGTTATTTTTCCTTTTGTAATGCTTCAGAGCCTAGGATTTGTTCATCAGATACACAGTTACAGTTTCACCTTAAAAGCATATGATATTCTAAAGTTTGCCTGGCTTCTGTGGAACACAAATTTCGGAAGAGCTGGTTGCATTGAGAAACTTAGTGAATCTCCAGCATGATCAGAGACACTCTGTAGAAGGTCCAAAAATTAATGGAAGGGTCTGAGCACAGGTACAACACTACATGGAAAACAACACTACTGCTGGTTTCTGTGCTTAATGAAATATTTGCAAGCATTGTGTGCTCAGGCACAAGCTATAAGGAATTACAAAAGTCCAGATAGGGATTTGAATGACTGGATCACCACAACCAAAAAATCATTTGGCTTATGGGGTTTGGCTTTTTGATTAATCTTATTCTTTAGATGAGAAATTCTGGGGGAGTAAAAGGTTCAAAGGACCACTCAGACTGTGCACAGATCTGACAATAAAGGTACATATTTCTTTGATGAGGTGATGTGGTGGTATTTTCCAAGCCCTTTATATAACCTCTACCCATTCTCTAAGAGTACACTAAAAGGGCTAGACTTTTAAAAAATCAACTTCTCACTAATATCTACGTTTTAAAGGGAAGAGTTGGAATGAAAAGTGTTCATGGTATAAAATATTGTTCTTTCTTTGGTCAGGAGAATGTTATTCTTCTGCATCTCCATTGCTGTCCGTAGTGTGGACTATAAGCAATCTGGACATTTGGACATCCGGTGGACCTGGAGATTGTTAGCATTAAGAGGTAATTTGAAAGTAGTTTCTTGTAAAATAACCAGATTGTGATGTGTTTTTTGAGACTGCCAAAAGATTTTCTGCATCAGTGGAGTGTGAATAATTTCTGTTGTGAACTATGTGCACATCAACTCAGGAAATTATATTGAATAGTCTATAAAGATCATAACTAAACATATAAGTACACACATACTTTAGCTATGGATACATATCACCAATCTTTTGTCTGACAGTTTGCTGCAGGATCCTCTCTGTTCCTGTCATGAAATATTTGTTTCTTCAGGATTTGATATAGAGCAAGAAAACAGTTTTATACACCCCATTGATATTCCGCAAGCTTAAAGCATATATCTCTGTAGAAAGCTCTAATCTCCACTTGTTTATTTTACAAACAAGAGGATGAAAAAAAGATACACATATAACAATCAGTTCATCTATTATGTCTGAGATTCTTCAAAGCTGAATTATAATGTGAGTCTCCTGTCCCACCACAAAGCCTAAATGTCTGTTATATGAATAAAAAACTGTTATTAAACAAAACAAATAAACCACACTGCAAAACTGGAGCCATAAAATGTTCATCTAAACTCAACATAAAAGCTCAACATGAGCACTATGAAAGTCAGGTTCACAGTCCATCATAATGTGAATGAGGCCACCCTCCATTAACATACGGGTTTGTACAGATAACTAAACCTCTAGGACTAGTTAATATAAAGCTACCTAAAATATACAGAATCAGCACAAAGTTTAGAGGCATCTGTCAGAGAATGCAATGGACAGAGAATGTCGAGTTCTGAACAGCAAGATGACCAAATAACATGATTGAAACTACACTCCAATTCAATTCTTACATAGGCAGTGTATGCATCAGGGAAAATGCATTCAGACCATCTGCTGCAGGAACCTCTCTTCCAGAAGTGTCTTCCCTCCCAAAGCACTTGTCTGCATGGGGGCGGCGTTAGCTGATATTCACTGATGGTCTCGTTACTAAGGTTTCCAGCTGAACTCATGTAGATGGCTGAAAGCAATTCTGTCTTTTGCACCACAACTAAAGGAGGATCAGTGCCTTGGGAGGTGGAATTGCAGTCTCTTGGGGGTGGGACTACAGTCAAATGTACAGTAAGGAAAAGGTCATGGCCTGTAAATTCAAAGGATGTTCATGCAAAGCAGTTATAAATACTGGACCACTCAGTGACATCATTGAGACAAAGTCAATAATAGCAAATAATCAGAATGTAATTTGTAAACAAATCATTGTAAGTTTAAAATTTTCAGTAAAACTTTTGCTATATGACCATGGCAATGTTTCTGGGAGTTTTTAGGATTATGCATGAGGGCTGCAGATCAGCAGAGCAGGTAAGTAGCTGCTAAAGTGGAACAGATTCCTTAGGGTAGATGCGGGTACTTCAATCTCCCGCCTCGGTGATGCATGCTCCCCCTGGATGTAACACAGTGATTGTCCTTCGTTTAGGTGGTGGACGCATCTGTAGTGTACGTATTCAGTGGTTTGATGAGCAGGG
The DNA here is from genome assembly GCA_013400755.1 of Pelecanoides urinatrix. Lineage (NCBI taxonomy): Eukaryota > Metazoa > Chordata > Aves > Procellariiformes > Procellariidae > Pelecanoides > Pelecanoides urinatrix. Next base: position 152,213 of record VZTQ01004085.1, on the reverse strand, counting down.
GTGAAAAGGCACATTTACATAAAGGCATGGTAAATGCACTGCTATCATTACTGTTCCCAGAGAATGAGGGTTCAGACTTATGCTGGTAAAACTCTAGTTTTACAACATGGAGGGATGTTCATTTATGCAGGCCAGGCACTTCCTCTGTATGAAGAATTGCTGGTCTTGAGAACTCATAACCAATTTATTTGCTTACTGCTGAGCGTCTTCTCACTGCCCGACAAGTTACCACACAGTCTTGAACCTGACACCACAAACACCTCATTTTCCTTGTTGTCAGTAGGACTTTCACAGGCACGGTTCAACGAAGCATCCTAGTAAACTTCTAGCATGAATAAAAGAAAAAATACTTGGCAATTTTTTTTCAATTAGATGGCATTTTTATCTTTTTTATCTTATTAAAATGAATGATGCTGTAATCATATCATCATTAATTTGAATAAATTAACTTTTCTAATGTATATAAAGTGATGTGTAATATTATGACACCACAGTTAATTTAAATTTTACTAATAACCATACTGATTTTAAGAAGTTTGTGGTTAAAACATCTCTGAAACTAATTAAAAATACAGGAACATTCCCTTTTTGTGGTTTAATGAGTACTGTGAAAGCCTGAAAGTAATTTCTAGATGAGTATTTATATTAACAGTATGACTTCCAAGAATATATAAAGTACAATAATATTTAGCTAACATTGCATTAATTAACAGTGAACAAAATTATAAAATTTTGGAAATGGAATGTGAATGACAGTGAGGGATCTGCAAGGAATTATAAGCAGAGACAACAGAAAATGTTGGGGATTTCTTTTCTCTCTCAGATCCACTGTGTGGGAGGAGGAAAGTGGAGAGGGACTTTCCAAACAGTGGAATTTATATGGGGGAGTTTGTTTTGATTTTGCGTTCTATTTAATCTCTTTTTTTTTTACAGGAGATACTTCTGAAAGCCATTCAGAAACACATATTTTTAATGAGCTATAGTCAGTGTTAATGAACATGGTTTTATGGGAAAAAAAAAAATCTAAAAAATTCAAAATACCACAAACTGTGCAACGAGCATCCAGTATTTTACAGCTCAGAACAAGGCAAATGGCATTCTTATTCTAACTTACAATATAACCATAAATATCTGAAATGTCTCAAGGCTTGAAAAGTACTGTGGAGAATTTCTCTACCTACATGCAAATGATCAGCAGAATTATTTCATTAATAATAATTCAAGCACCTGCTTACAATATGCATGCTGAAAAAGTAGAAAGGTAAACTGTGATCAATGTGATTTTTAAATACACAGATTTAAAGAAAGGATTAAAATTCATCTTCAAAGCCAGTTTTAACTGAAAAGACCAACCAACTTACATCTGTGAAATTAATCATATCACAAGGAATAAATGTCTGTGGGATCACAATAATATAAAACTTAATGGTAGTAGTTGTGTAACAGTAAAAGAAGATAGGACTTCCATATCATAATAGAATGGGCAGAGATAAAAGATAAAATCTCCAGTTCTGAAACAGCCTGGCCTGCATCTTTGTGCATGCAATATTACAAATACTGTAATTTTCTGACAGTGTTTGTTCTCACATTCCCCATGGGCAGGAAGCATATGAGTAAGCAATCAAATTTCATCTGTTCTCCCTCTGCTATTGACCCACAGATATATATTCATTTTAAATAATTTTTATACATGTGGTATTTCTGCTCCTTTTTTTTCATCTTGGTTAATTTATTTTGCATTACGCTGAAACATACCCTCTGCTCAGAATACAGGGAGAGCTTATCAGTTGACAAGTCAGTGGGCTGAGGCAACCACTGATGTTCAAGTTGTGCTCTTTGAGGTACTGATGGTCTCCTGTAAATGGAAATGAACATTTACTGCTTTCTCTGGTGATCACTTTGCTATGTGCTTCTTGAAGTAGTAATAACCCATGATATAACAGGAGAAAAATAATCCACTCAATAGTGTAAACTGATACTACAGAAGGAAAGCTTCTGATACATTTCTCTGGTGCAGTGGGATTCATCTAACCTTGTTTTAGGCATCTACAATATAGTTGCCTAGGCCCAAACTTTAAATCTAGCTGAACTCAAAGCCAACTGAGAGAAACACCTATTTGTACGGCATGTTTATCTGACTTATTTTAGCTGTGTGTGTTAGGTTGATTTAAATTATATCTTCCAAGAGGTTTTTCCTTTGATATAATCAGTCTACAGAACCATTTCATATTTGGTTAAGTGAAATGAATCCAAGTCACTGTTTTATTTAACAAATTGTCCCATTGGGTACATCTGCACCGCTAAGCGAAAAAGAGCCCAGGAGCAACAGTATTCAACATACTGTCTTTTTTTAGAACTGCTCCTACAAGGTTTTCTTTTTTCAACAACTGTCTCCTGCTTTCGACTCGGATGGAGTTGATTTTCTTCCTATTAACTGGTATAGCACTGTGTTTTGGATGTAGTGTGGGAATAATGTTGATGACACGCTGGTGTTTTAGTTGTTGCTTAGTAATGTTTATGCTAGTCAAGGACTTTTCATTTTCCTTTGCCCTGCCAGGTGTGTGGGGGCTGGGAGGGAGCATGGCCAGGACGGCTGGCCCAGCTGGCCAATGGGCTATTCCATACCATATGACATCATGCTCAGCATATAAGGCTGGGCGAAAAAGAAGGGGGGGGGGAAGGTTCAGAGTGACGGCATTTATCTTCCCGAGTAACCGTTACGCGTGATGGAGCCCTGCTTTCCTGGAGATGGCTGAACACCTGCCTGCCGATGGGAAGTAGTGACTGAATTCCTTGTTTTGCTTTGCTTGCGTGAGCGGCTTTTGCTTTACCTATTAAACTGCCTTTATCTCAACCCACGAGTTTTCTCACTTTTACCCTTCTGATTCTCTCCCCCATCCCACCCGGGGGGGAGTGAGCTAGTGCCTGTGTGGTGCTCAGTTGCCAGCTGGGGTTAAACCACGACAAACTGTGATTTATATTTAACCTTCCTGCCCTCCAAAGTCCTTACAACACTATCCCAGAAATGTTTTGTCTTGCAAACAGCATTTTATTGCACCCCAGTTTTGTGGCACATGCTACGGTTCACACTACAAAAAAAATGTCCCTTTGATAAACAGCTATAACCCTCTCATTATTTCAGACATTACACATGCAAAAAGTACATGGAAAATAAAAGCACCTAAAGGAAACACAACATTATACAGGGTCCAGAAAAAAAACAAAAAGCTAATCTGCTTTGCAGGAGAAGAACTAAACAACGTGAGGTAAAAGAATCATTGCTATTTGATTTTTAGAGCCAAGGACCAGTCCCTGACATTTTTTTATTTAACAGCAGAGACATTGTCTTAATCACTGTCCTTAGTTAGGTTACGTATTAAATAACATAAATTTAATGTACAACCAAAGTACCTATCCCTACTCCAATATTGATTCTTTTCCCTATTTTCTTTCTATCAAAGAAAGTAGGAATGGCCAAAAAGGGTTGTGAACTGAATTATTTTTGTACGTTTCTAAATTTTTGTTGCTGTTGGTGTTATTATGATTATTTTCCATGTTATTCATCAAACGAGTTGCCTCAAAAACATGAGTACAAGAAAGCCTTCAGCAGTGCTTTAGCAAAGGTTTTGATAAAGAACATTTTGCATCAATCTTCAGTGCATGTGAAGTATTCACTGTAAAATAATAAAAATAAAAAATTATTTTTTAAGCTTTAAATAAAGCTAAAAATTCTCCCTCCCCACCTGTCTTAAATTATAATTCTATTTCATCCTTTCCTACCATAATATATCCATCTTTCCATCATACGTTCTGAGCCAGTGCCTCTTCATCCATCATACCTCACGTGGCCTTCCCGCAGCTCACGAGGTCTGTGTCACGCATGTGGCAGATGCCCCTGCCTTGCTCCCAGTAGCCCAGCCTGGCTGCCAGGTGCTTGTCTGACAAAGTTGGGACATGTGCAAGACCTTGGTACACATTTGTCCTCACCCTAGACAAAAGCCCACGTACATGGACAGTAAGCTTGTACGCAGCATGTCAAAGGGTCGGCAGCACAGTAGGCAACACCAGTGCCCCACCATGTAGCTATCTGTGGATTTCAGGGGACATGCAGGCCTTTGCCAGGTTAACCATTATCAGATCAAAAAATAGGCAGATTTATACAAAACGCAGCAGGACTGAAGAAACTCTAGAATATAATAATGTCTGAATCAGCTTAACAGTTGGCACTAGAGCTTATGACACAGGCATTATGACATTATAAAATATGGTTGTGCCATGACATAGAGTGGGACCCTGTCTTGGGGCCAGTTACCTTCTGAAGGGCTGCAATGAATAACGCGGGACCAAAGGTTTGAAAAAGCTCCATGTAGTGATTTATGTATCTTGCAACAGAAAATAGACATTCCAAGTATAATAACATCTCTGTCATAAAAACTACTTTTCTAAATAATCCAGTGTTCCTTCCACTTCCCTGTGAATATATCAAAAACTATGGTGATGAATAGAGAGTAAAATTCTAAAAGATAGGCAAAATTTTAATTCCATTATTTTATGCTGTGATTTTTGGAACAAGCTTGTAACAAGGCAACAAATATAATATTTCCCATTTACACTGTGATATCAAATCAAAATGTTACTATATTATTGTTCTTTTCTGCTTCAGATTACATATATATGATCTAACAAATTAGGTTTTCATTGCTAAGAAAACCAACCCTTATTTAATCACATGTTCAAGACTCCAGTTTAATTTTCTCTCTGGCTCTCCAGGAATACTGTGGCTTGGTGTGATGAAAGATAAGTATGGAAAGAAAAACTTAAAGACTGCCTTTGATGGCACAACAGTATTTAACCTACATGCCATAAAATCAAGTTCTGCTTTATTCAAAGCTGGAATATGTTTGCATAATTGATCAGCTTCATCTCACTTGGTCTAGTTTCCATACACTAGAAACAGCCCACATATTTACATTTCAAATTACCTCTATTTTAAGAAAATGAGAAACAACAAAGCAACAGAAAATAAAATTAAGGTCTTTGTCAAGAAATACAGACATTATCAGCTAAAACTACATTATTAGTGAAAAGGAAGATACAGAATGCACCATGTAAGAATCCCAATAACTAACAAATTGCTTTAACCTCTTTAATATAACTTTCTCAGGCTTTATGGTATTTATATATGTTCCCCAAAACTGTTCCCTCCAAACTTTTAAATAAACACATGTGAAATGAGTAACCTTAAATGGCTGCAGATGCCAACTGGCTTTGTTTTTCAGATCTAGTTGTGACAGTAATGGCTATTTTCTTAGTGATTTTGGTCTTCATGTGCTAAAGCTAACAATTGTTGGGGTACAGCTCTTTAGCTGTAAATTATCATATTTTCATTTAAGCCAGTAAAGCTAGGACAATTTAATTTATCTGAAGATTCCCAAAAGTCCATAAGGAGCTATTACAGCAAATCTGGAGACTGAATTAAGTCCCTAAAGTGTGTAATGAATAGATTTAATCAACTCAAAATATAAATCTCAAGGCAAATTAGTTATAAACAGTTTCATATTGATAAAGAAGAAATGAATAGTCAAACACTGCAGGAACAAAATGAACACAATGTACTCCAATACATAGTAAAATGTAGAATTACTCACTGTTTTCCTGTCAAATATCCAATTGGCTTTGTCAAATGTCCAACTGACAATGGCTCTAAAGGGGACAGAATTTTTCCATTGAATTTCAGTACTAAATGTCAGCTCCTTCACTCCAAATTTTCCCATTTCACTTTTCAAATGTGTAAAATTTCTACTATTAGAATTAGCATATGGGTCACAGCAATGAAGTAGTTAAATCACTCTGCTGGGAATATATCAATTGGAGTACTTACTTAGAAAAACATTAAACTTTTATTTTTTATATTCTCTCTAGGATATATTTTATAAGAAATTCTGTGTGTTGATAAAACCACTCCATCCAAGGGAAAAATTGAAGCCATATTTCTCTCAGAGAGTATTTTTGATCTCTGGAAATGGAGTTTTGTAAATAAAGCATAATTGAGACCATATCATTCTTCAACAATAGAAGGAAAGGAAAACAGTCAAGTTTTCCCTCACTGTGAAACCAAATGTTAAAGTTGCCTGAGCCCAGGACAGCATCTTTCAGTATCTACTTTAAACAAAATTATTTCTTATTTTCTAATAATGTCACCTGAAAAAGGTGTCGTTAGTTTGGCACTAAGACCAGAAGTATCACTGCCTTCTTCTGTGGTTTGAGAAGCCCAGAGGTTTTATTTATCCATCAGTGAAAACTGATTAGGCTCTGGATGCAAAAATGGGAAATATGCATCTGGTTATCTTGCAATATAAATCACCTAGCACATCACCTCATGAGCAATGGCAATTATATGTCATTCTATTGAGAAATCTTTCCCTACTACAGAGAAGGGAGGTGAATGACAGCAAAGTAGGGGACGATGCTGACAGAAACAAAGTTCCAGAAGTCATGATTGCATACTTATATGCTCAGATGCAAAGTTCACTTTTCAAGAGATTTGAACATTCAGGTAGTTTTTTTGTACTTTTTTTTTAGTAGAATGCAGATTGTTTGAAATTCTATTGACAGATAGATAATAGATGTCTGGACACCTTTAGGAATTAATGCTGTCTTATGAAGTTGAGTACTTCAGCCCAGAACCAATGAATTACAAATCAAATTACATGCCTCAGTTTAAGCAGAAGTTTAATTGCCAGCACTAAATCTTCAGAATTCCTACTTGCATGCTTAAACTTAAGCAAATACTTAAAATCAGCAGTAAGATCCAGAATTTAGAATTTTGGTCATGAGTTCTTCCTTTTCACCAAAGAAAATATTTATTTCAGGTACACATCAATACTTGTACCACTGAAAACAACACTAGACAGTCCAAGTGACTATCTTCACAAAGCTCTCTTCTCATAATGTTTAAATATCTGTGTCCCTTAGAAAAATTTAAGCAATACTAGAAACCTTCATGCAAATCTAGGAGGCAAATATTTTCCATTTATTCTTTCGAAGTGCCAGGAAAATAAAATTCTCTTCGTTAATTACATATTTAATTGGTGAATTTAACATAAGTTCTGCTTTTTAATGCAAGACTAAATCCACTGGGAAGATATTGTGAAAGAGACAGGCAGACTGTGTTGTGGGGATCTCTAATGTTAAGACAAATTACCACGGCAGCCCCACTGATGGGAGTTTCTTCAGAAAATGGCCATTTGTCTCAAAATGTGCCATGTTACTAGATGAGAAAAAGTGAGAAAGAGGAGTTAAAAAAAAAAAAACAAAACCAACTCAGAAACCTTGCGTCTCTTGTATTTTAGGTATAAACCTTACCCACAAAAAAATTTCTTAGCCCTGATAGTACAGTCATGTTTTCCTGCTGCCAATGCTACACATCCCACAGAACATATGTAATACATTTCTCCTCTTCTTTGCATGTTTCACTTAATTTAGATTGAATACAAATAAATTGGGAGCAATCCCATAGTTTCTGTTTGTTTGTTGGCTTGTTGTTTTGTTTTGTTCTTGAAGTACACCCAGGATCCCAGCAATCCCATTCTGGACAAGAGTTATATTGCCCTCAGTTGAGAGTGCTGTTTTCAGTTCAGGAGATCAGACTTACAGTAATTAAGCTGTGCCTACCTCAGTCACCCTTCAAACTGACTCATGGGTCAACCATCTAGAATTATTTTGATAAACAAATTGTCACTGAAAAACACAGATCATGAAACTTAATTGTTTCAGCAAGCCCTGACCCTTATTTCTAGAGTTCTTCTGAGCACTTGCTAAAGAAGTTTTAATCCACCCCTCTTCGGAGGAGCATATCTGAGGTTCACTTCTAAAGGAGAAGATTTTATCTATCTGTTCTTTGTGGCTTCCCTTTTAGTCTGACTACAGAAGGAATTTAAAAGTTAGATTATGCATTTCTTCCTCAATAGGAAGAACCAAGCAACTGTATCAGCTATGAAAGGTGTTTGTTCTTCCTTCTTCCATTATTTATTGCAACCATGGAAAAGACGTATGCTAACTTTAGTTATATAACCACTTTGCTGTTCACAGAATAGTTCTGATTACTTTGTTACAGTTTTCCAGAGCAGCCAATATGGATGCAGACCCAGTGTGTGTTAGGCCTGACTTAGAAGCAATAGCAATCAGGAGCACTCAAGTAATAGTAATATGTCTATCACATTAAACACTATGTTTGAATCTCTATGCATTCCAAATAACACCATGAGATGTGACTTGAGATATCTAAAGATGTATTAGGGAGAATATCCTTTTATTCCAAACAGGAATGACTTCCAAGTTCCAGTCAGCAAAAAAACCCCAGGGAACTTACCTTTCCCAACTCGCATTACATACTCCACTGGTTAAGACAAATGGGCCAAAGGCAAATTAGCTAGTTGGATTAACTAAATCTCAGTAAACAAGAAACTCAGAGAAAGTATGTTTTTTTGGCAACATAAGAGATCACATACATGCATTGATATTTTGGTATCCAAAAGATGTCAACCTCTTCTGTGACTTGAAAGTTAAAAAAAGCACAGACAAGAGGAATTGGTGTAGTGACATATAATGGACTTCTCAACCATAAAACCTGACTCTGACCACAATACAAACTAAGATATTAATCCACAGCAGTCAGGTATCAGTCACAAATCCACTCTAATTGTTCAGACAATATAAAAGGGATTTATATGTCAGTAGCCTGAAGGTCTAGATTGTACTAAGTTGCGACAGTTCATTAAAAAAGCATTTCATATTCCTATCAATCTTGCATTTGTTTCAGGTTATTGCAATAAGAAGAGGTTAACCCAAATGCATAAAAGTTCATGTAAGAAGATTTTTCTTATTTGTAGAGTTCATCAACTTGACAAGTTTGTGCTTCACAAAGGCATTAAGATGGGGCATTAAGAGAGGGAATATAAAACCATTTGTGTGGATGCAACTTGCAATGAGACTTAATCTCACCCCACCTTTACAGCCATAGAGACACTGCTGTTTTTGATAAAAATTTCAATCAAATTTAGGATGATGATCGTTGTGTAGGAGTCTGGTGCCTGTTGTACTATTCTGCTGAGGCTCACTCCTCAAACTGCCTGAAAAAGCCAAGTATTACATTCTAATTAATACTATATCCCCAGCAATGTCATTGATTCTTCATGGTTTTAACATCAAAGCAAACAATGAAAAGTTTGTATTTTCTTTATGAAAAGTAAGGTCATGAAAACTTAATAAAAGCTTCTGAGGAGGAATTATTTCCCCACACCATATTTTAGCCTTTTTGATATAGTGCCTCTTTATACAAAAATGTTACTTTTTTTCTTATTACAGGAAACCAAAAGCGGTAACTATTAAGCTGTGGTCCAACAACATCTCATCTATTACTTTCAGAAATGTATGTTAAAGGACAAGTAATAAATAGAAAGAATTGAGAAACATCAAGTGTTCTGAGCTTCGAAAGATTCAGTGAGTTTTTCTCTGGCAATAGTACAGGATACTTGTTTTCTCTTGGAGTGTTTGAAGCTTTCAGGTTTTAAACAGGTTAAGCTTAAGTCAGAAGACAACCTGAATCCTGTCTAAAACACTTAATCTTTCACCCACATTCTACCAGCCAGAATAATATCAGCTTAAAAAGATCTTTAGTCACAGTTCATAAAGAAAAGCAAAAGTCTATTTCACTTAGGAAAGCCAGTATGATTTTTCTTAGATTTATTTTTCCCTATTCCTGTTGTTTCAATATGTGTTGAAATTAATAAATGTTTTGTATGCCTGCAAATACATGCACAAATATCACTTGTATACCTCTTCCTTTGCCAAGTAAAGTCAAGTATTTTGGGGGAGATTTTAAATCTGCTTTGAGATTTTGAGGGCTTCACTGGAAATCTGCAATGTGCATGATCTTCAGGACATGCTAAAGCTATCTCATCAGCAATTCAGTCTCAGAAATTTTTCAGGTGAGAAAGCCAGTTGAAAAGAAATCATTATAGCCTGTGCTCAAACAGATAAGGAGTTAAGAAGCTGGCAAAAACTGCCTGTTGAAGAAGCTCAAGGACATCTCCTAGCCTTCCTTCTGACCTTCCTCCCACATCATTGTGCGGGCTGCAGTGGGGATATAAGACATTCCTTGAATACAGGTGTTATCGCATATTCTCCCTGGTAACAGGAACAAGCACACTGTTTGGCTTTAATTGTCATTGTCATCTGAAACTGGTTTCTGGCTAAATGATGCAGTGCAACACATTTTGCTTAGTAGTGTTGCAGAAGGCAAAAACTAACTGGAAGAAAGAAGTGAGGAGAGCAAAAGGAGGAAAAGGATAACGAAAACAGGTGTAGAAAGGAGAACACTGTAGTTCTGTTGCCTAGAGAGATGAAACTGGAGAAAGGCATTAGAAGAGAGAAAAAGACTTTCCTAAAATGTGCAGTGCACATCTCTATATCATGAGCATACTCACTTGTTCAGGACACCACGGCTTTCTGATGAAAAGTGTTTTAAAAGCATGAATTCTTATACAGTTTGTTACCTCACAAAAGCTTCCAGTGAGCAATAGTCATAAAGCTAGTGTAAAAACTGCAATGATACCTTTGTCAACAGAGGAAACGTAGATGTAAGAGAAAGAGAAGCCTAAGAGATCTATCTCTAGAGGTAACATCTGGAGAGAAAAGTAATCTGCAAGAAAGGAATGGCAGGAAAGAAATAAAAATTATTGCCATGGTGAGAAAGAAAGAGGTAAGCACAAGTCCATGTCTGTCAGTCTGGACTATGAATGGTAGAAATAGAAAAGACCCCGTGTATTTGGCTAAATCCATACCACTTTGGCATGTCCCTATCATATATCTCAAATATTTTCATTCTTTTCCTTTAATTTTTCAGCAACACTTTTAGTAAATCTCTTTGGAGGCAAACACATAGTATTAGGCAGGAAGATTTTCTTCATATGGAAATTCCGTATATATAACCTATATAAAATTTCTGATTCCTTATTTTCCTCCATTATGTCTACCTAATCCCTCTTTCTACCATTCAGTCTCATTGTGCTCCCTCATTATTACTAATAACATTATTTAGGTATCTTCATAGATAAGTCCCTTCTGCCCTTGATCCTTCAGTTGCTTTTATCAAAATTCGTATTTTCTCACAGTATGTTATGTACAAGTAATTTCAATGTGATGTCATCAGATGGGAAAAAGAGATGGTTTCTACCTGTTCTGAAATGCATGAATTCTGAGTATGCCAGGGTAAGTGTAATGTATTATCATTAGGTAAACAGAGAAGGGAAATCTCAAATTTGCATCATAATGCAACACAGCTTGCAAGCTTGCCAACAAGTTTTGGGGACTGTGACATGGCTCTACTTTACTTATCACAGCCTCAGGGCCATACGATAGTTCCCAACCCTGCTCAAAATCTCAGCTACCCTATGTGCTGTAAGCTGCTGCTGCCCCACAGAATTCCTGCCTCACCTGAGTACTTTCCTTGCTCCAGCCAAGCACATGAGTTACAGATTGTGGGAAATTCATGGCTCAGAAATGGAAAATTTAAGTGGCTCTCAAGCACACTCAGATATCAAGAGCAGACATTAGAGTACATGATCAGAACAATGAGTAAATTTATGTTGGGCCATGGAAACTTATAATCACATTTAATACATGGGTTTTCTGTTGTGACAGCATATGAGCTGTGCTGGAATGTCTTTTTTCTTTTCCTAAGCTGGATGTTAGAAAGAAACAAAGCACGAAGAAAAAGACTAGCGCAGAAACACACAAAAAAAAAGGACTGTAAGTCTAAAATACAGCTAGTTTTGAGTCAATCTCTGTTCTCATGTACTTTGCATTCATCAGCTTTTCTTACCTTTATAGTGTCCTTCTGAAAGCATCATTTCCTAAAGAATTTGTTCCTCTTTAAATGTCAGACAGCTGGGTGGCCATCAGGCAACCAATATTTGCAGAATAAGGTCCCATATGAATATATTCAAATGACCTGTACATTTGTAGTCAGTTTTTTCTCACAAGCAAAGTCAAAATAAGACTTCATGAAAAGGGAGAAAGATTTTATATAATTTATATATAAATACTGTCATTAAAAGCAGAAGTCAAGAACAAGATAAAGGTTTTTGAATGACCACTACCAAATCTGACAGTAAATTTACAGTGTAAGAAAAAGGGCCATCCTCTTGACATCCCATGACTGATTTCACACAAGAGTAGCAGCGATGAGCATTAGAGGGGACAGAACTAGCAACAGACTGATCCGCAGAAGGAGAAGTGGCACTTACCAAGAAGTGGAGTTACCAAGTTATGAAGTAGGAACGAGCTAGTGAGCTCGGAGTGTATGGTTGGAAGCCTCGAGAGAACACTTTTGAGTAAAGAGAGAACTAAGGAGAGAGAAAAATGATAAATGTCAGTGGAATGTAAAGGTTTATATCTTGAACATATGAGCTGTTCATGCACACTTTTGTTTAGTAGTTTCCCGTCTTAATCAAAACCGTCTCCAAAAGACTGGACCAAGAGCTGATTTATTTTTAGTTTTAGAAATATATCTGTCCATTTAAAAACAGCAGTAGCAACAAGAATAATAAAACTTCCACTGACTCTTGGAAATACATGCATAGGGATTTCTCTTGTACCTCTCCAATAAGCCAGTCTAGAAAAACAAAGCAGTAAGCTTTTTACAGGAAGATTATTATTATCTTTGAAAACAAACAGAAATAAAGTTGATGACAGCAAACTACTATGCATTCTTAGGAGGATGCATAATAAAAAGGACAAAGACATGAAAAAAACATGAAAAAATGTGGGGTTTTTCCCTGCTTTAGGGAAAATTTTTCCTACTTTACAATAACAACTTCATTCATGGAGAGAATATTGCTTCCAATATGCTTTATTCGAGCATATTCTCATTTCATGCTAAATGAATAATGCAAAATAAAACCAGGAGTATTTCCATTGGTTGTTGAAGCAGATTACTTTTTTTTTCCTTTTGCAAACATTGAGACCGTTAGTCTGCACAACTGCATCTCCTCTCAAAACTTGGCGGGGGCGGGGAGTGTCCGTATCCATAGTGCTGAGTTCTATGTAAATTAAACCCTTTCTGGCACCTTCAAAAACATTTTATGCTTTGTAGGTTTCCAGTCCTGCTGAAAAACAGTAGGTCCTGACTTAAAGCCAAATCTGAACTTATTTTTTTACAGCTGGATACCCTTGTGACTAACCACTCAGGAGTGATACTATTGTGTTCAGTGCCAAACTCCTACAACATGCAGATAGACGTGTTTTTTATTTCCTTCTGTTTCTCCTAAACTGACATGCATTCCACTCTCCTGACAGAGGCCTTTTCAAGTGGTAATTTCTTTGAAGGTGAAGAAAAATCAATTCAAATCAAGGTAGGAGTGTGAGAACAAACTTTCTCATAATTTATCGCAAGCAGTAAGTCATTAAAAAGTTAATAACCCTAAATGGCATGGTATTTTGGTGATCACTACTGTGGCATTAAATTTAAAAATGTGATTATATAATCTGTGCTCATAGGTTAAATATTCATGTTCTGTCTCCTCCTGCTAAACCTAACCCTGAAACCAGCTGAGATGGCTCCAGCACCAGCTGCCCGACTGCTCGCCTGCCTGTCTTCCTGGGCATTGGACAGGCCTCGCTGGTGGGGCAGGCTTAATCCACTGCACCGGAAAATCCTCAAATCCCCTTTACACCTAGATTACAGGTAGCATAGATACAGGATGTGAAGTTTGTCACATAAGCCAAATGTCTTTTTTTCCTGCTGTTTCATGAGTGCTTCAACTATGCTAAAACAGATAAAGTGAGGATACCAAGCAGCAACATCAAATGAATCACAGTGCTGAATATAAGTTTTAAATGAATCCCCACAGAAATTAAATTTAAAGGACATGAACTCCACAGATTTTAAATAACCATTCTGTGATATCCAAGTAAACGTTGGGTTCACTGGAACATAGGTCAGGAAAGGTCTTCAAGGGCAGCTATGAAGCATAAACACTAAGTGCCTCCTAACTAACACACAAAGGACATAGTGAAAGGCTAGCGAGGATGGGCCTCATCTTTCTGGGAGAAAGTTCCCAGTGTCTTTTTGAGGTGGGAGAAGTGGCATCAGCCAAGGTGAAAAAGACAAGCTGTACAGCATATAGATAGTTTCAACACTGTGATGTCTCTGTTACAAAGTCCTGTGTGGCCTGTACCTGGTGATTTTTCTGAAACAAATCAAGCAGTATGTTTATGTAGACTTGTCCTGGTTTTGGCTGGGATGGAGTTGATTTTCTTCCTATTAACTGGTATAGTGCTGTGTTTTGGATGTAGCATGAGAATAATGTTGATAACACACTGATGTTTTAGTTGTTGCTAAGTAATGTTTATACTAGTCAAGGACTTTTCATCTTCCCGTGCCCTGCCAGGTGTGGGGGGGGCTGGGAGGGAACGTGGCCGGGACGGCTGGCCCAGCTGGCCAATGGGCTATTCCATACCATATGACATCATGCTCAGCATATAAGGCTAGGCGAAGAAGATGGAGGGGGGGACATTCAGCGTGATGGCGTTTGTCTTCCAAAGTAACCGTTATCCATGATGGAGCCCTGCTTTCCTGGAGATGGCTGAACACCTGCTTGCCGATGGGAAGTAGTGACTGAATTCCTTGTTTTGCTTTGCTTGCGTGCACAGCTTTTGCTTTACCCATTAAACTGTCTTTATCTCACGTGTTTTCTCACTTTTACCCTTCTGATTCTTTCCCCCAAACCATTGTGGGGGGAGTAAGCGAGTGGCTGTGTGGGGCTTAGTTGCTGGCTGGGGTTAAATCACGACAAGACTTCTTTTCCATATGGTCAAAAAAAAATCCTTAGGTTAGGAAATGAAAGAAGGAATGCTGGAGAAAGAATTAGTGTACAGTGGTATTCAGTAAAGAAAGTAGAGAAAGACTTCTCCACTTATCAAAGGTATAAATATGACTATAAAGAACAAGCTTAGCTGTATACATAAGGGACTAACTATTATGTATTTTGTTAATTTGATTTCATTTATATAAACATCAATAAGAAACAAACCATACCCAAAAAAACTTAGCTTGTGTACTTATTAATAATGATGTAGGTTTTTTTATTAATGGCTAGATGGGGCACAGGAAAATGATTCAGACGTTGGAAGTCTTCAGCTCACACCTTCGTGGGGCTTGCTCAAGTGTTTAAATCATAGAACCTCTCTAACCATGCAACACTATTCTGTATTACCAGACCACGTATTATATCATTTGTATTTATTGAGAGTACTAAAAAAATGATTAAAGCCTTCAAATGACTGCCAAAGAAAGGACATGTCTATGGAAACACTCTCTTTTGTTACATGTCTGCTTGAACACGAAGCTTCCAACTCTATCACCCCCAAGGTTGCTTTCTGTGACCTACCCTGTCTACTCATCACCACACCAGTGAAGACATTAGGTGGGGTTTTGGGGATCTGTTCTTATGGACAACCATTGCTACTTTTAGGAGCAATAAGTATGACTGGTCACCCTATACTTCCTTGGATCTAATTGCCTTTTCGGGGAGAAAGACATGGGGAGATGTCCCTCTTTTCCATAAATATTCATACAAGGGATGCAGAAAATTTAACCTTATGTCATCTAGGTGAGGCATATCCTTTCCCCTTCCCTTCCCTTCCCTCTGTCCTCACAGAGCCACAACAGTGGAGTACTCTCAGCACCACACAGGAACTGTATTGCATGTTGGCTGCCATTCCTCTGGCAGAGCTTACTTCGATTTCTCATCAATAACTGAGCAAACAACAGCCATCAAAGATCCCTAACCTTTCGCAATGTCCAGGCTGACTAATACACACGTTCTTTATAAATCATTTTACTTCTCTCATATGCTGCAGCTTTTCTCTAAAGAAGCATTAACACTCTGAAAATCAATCTTTATGCTGTGGTCAACCTCAGAAAGAGTGGTTATTCTAAGTGTTTGATTCACAAACATTCTCTGTAACCAACAATAACAATATCTGGCTGAGGTTTGGAATCTGTACATAACTGTGTGTGCTCACATACATATATATCCACACCATATATACCTCACTTCCAGAGGTGACAGCCACACGATATACTTCAAAGCCAAATATTTCTATAGTACAACTCCATGCTATGAGCTTTCACCTGATTTTACAATGTTAGAATCCATCAATATTTTAAAAGTAATGTTTGTATTTTATCCTAAAATCACTACAGATGAATGGAACAAGGCAAGTACCGTTTTTTATTAAAATGCTTTAAGGTTTTGTTTTCAGAAATGCAGAATTGTTATTAACCTGTATTGTTACTAAGAATGATTTGTACATGATCAAACTTACTGTTCATTGAAATTGGATGGGGACATGGATCCACTAAGCATCTCATAATAGGCAAGCCTCAAGCATGTGGATTTGGTGGGACATAGGCAGGTCTGAAGGAAAATTATTCATGAAAGTATAGCTTTCTATGTAATTCAGAAGCTTTCAAGGACATATTTGTTACTGTCCATGAATTTAAAATCTCTGGAGCTTTAAGATCAGATTTATTCTGTTGAGAAATTAATAGACTTCTAATGTGAAGAAAGATAATACATTTCATAGTCTTTTCAAAATGACTGTAGCTATTTGGAGTCACTTAGAATTTTGCATATTAGAATAATCTCTTTGGGGAAAGATTAGTAAATGGCATGCGAGAGAAATACTCAAGGCATGCATGAGCTCCAGATCAAGTAATTCTACTGATTATCACCTGGATGTAAAAACTAGGCATAAATAATGGGATATCACAGCCATGCAACTATGTACTAATTGCAAGATATTCAAGAAACCAGAAAGGTTAGTTTATTTTGCTAAAAAAACATTTCATTAAAGAAGCATATGGTTCAAACATTGCATCTTTGACTTACTTTAATCTGTATGAGTTTGCCCTAGCTGAAAATCTGATTCATCAAATTTGATTTCCTGTGGATTCTGGGTCTTAGTTTTAATTTAATTGTTCAACTATAGCATTACAATAAAATAGCTGATTTATAGTAAGGTCATTACTTCTAGTCTATGTAGTTTAAATTTTATTTCCTCTAAATAGAGGAAGCCTTCTCATATAATGAATTCTCGCTTACCTCCGATAACAACTAAAATCCATTAAGTTCATTGAAACTAGTCATGTGCAGAACATTAAGCATGTGTATATGATTTTTGCAGAATGGATCTAATTTTATTCTCATTAAACTATAGGAGTGGTTTTTTGAGAAAAGAAGGGGAAATTGGGATAAGTTTTTAAAACATACTTCTTTGTTGTATTTTATTCTAGTAAGCCAGAACAAGCAAGATCAAGAAGTGATATGAGTTTCCCTTTCAAGATTATTCAACTATCTGTTTAGAAATAGAAAATAAAAACAGTAATAATCAATAAAATGTGTTCTATTATTTAATATATTATATTAAATATAGGCTTTTAAAAACATTTCAGGAATTAGAGTGATCAAAGATGTTATGTGATACATATATAATTCGCAGTACAGAAACTTCCACCTACTTTGGAGTGTGTATTTTCTTGATTTTTTATGCTGAAATTGTAAGATGTATTTTTCAATTACCTGACAGCTTTAAAATATGAAAATAATTAAAAGGAAAAAAATATTGTTTTTCTTCAGGGTTTTTATGTTGTTTTTTTCATACCATAGAGTTCAGTCCCAACTCCAGATCACAAACCCTGAAGTGCTACAGGCATGCTCATAAACAAAGTTTTTGGCTGAGCAGATACAGTGTGAAACCAAGTATTTTGCTATTGAATATATTGGAACTGGCTTCCATTGTCTGTGCTTGGGAGATTTTCTTTTCCATATTATTTCATTTATTTGCTTTCCCTGTCTCCAAAAACCTAGCAGGGTGTACACAGGCCAGTTCATTTAACAATGTTCATTAAAGGTTGTTGAGATTTTGAGCAGTATTGCACATGAATGTGCTCTTGCACTTGAAACTATTCAAAATGTGGCAGCCAAGAAGTGCTCTCTGTGGGGTCATAAGCCAGGTGATGAAAGGAAGATATGAGATTCAGCTACCCTGGAAAGACCCTCTTCTGGGAAGCAGTGAAAAATTTTTAATATGAGAGGTACTGGGTAAAAAAAAAAAATCATTGCAATCTTCAAGATAGAAGAATGGACAAGTAATTACTAAAGCCTTCAAGTGTATCAACACTGAGTAAGTAAACAGTTTATGCTGCTCAAATAGAGTTCTCAGAGCGAAAGAGGCCAGGCTGAGAACTTGCTGTTCAGTGTGGTGCATGCTGGTCCCTGAGGAAAGATCAAGCTCCCTCCTGCTCTTCTCCCTCCTGCAGAGCAGCTGGGAAGTACCGTCATGGCCTTGGCATACACATCCTGGTAATTACTTCAGCAAGGTAGCTCTACACTGTTTAATTTAAACTGATCAGGGCTCACACTTCAGAAACACACCTAGAGTAAGAGTTGATGTTGCAGATAGAGGTCCTTCCTACCACTCATCGGAAACTGCAGAGATGCACTCAATTCCCTGCTTATGTTGATTCAAGCTCTTACCTTTCCTGACGGTGGAAGAAGGGCATCTCAAGAAAGTTCTCAAGCCTGTACTGTTACACAGAAACAAATGAAAGATTTATTAGGTAGATGGAAAAGAAGGTAGAAGCATGTGTAGCCTAATGCACTTAGCTATCCAACTTATAAAGCAGTTGTACTTTTTAATTTCAAAATATTTGAACTGTCTTGGAAACCAAGATTAGGACTCAGGGCTATCCTAAATGAATTGCATTAACCACTGCACTGTGATGTCTGTTATGCTGTGCAAGACCAAAGGATCTGCACTATTTTAACATTTAGTATGCTGATAAGGTGCTGTCTTGCATTCAGTAAACAGGATAGCTTGCATTCCAGAGATGCCCGTGACTGTCTCAGCCAGAAGTCCTCTTGAAATAACAAAAAGGAAACCACAGAATCCATCTAAATTAGATGTGAATTCTCAGATGCATTGCTAAGCGGTAGCAGGAATCTTGGTGTGGGCAAAGAGGGAAAAAAAAGAGGAAAGAATATTCTGTGACTTGCTCCAGATTTGTTTCCAATGTTTTGGGTGGGAATATTGCATAGCAAAGTCTTTTAATCTCTCTGGGAAATTACAAAACTGTTAAGTATTTTTCTGACTCTTCACCCATTAAAACATGTGTTTTATCAGTGGATCAAAAATACAAAGCTTTTCTCTAGCTTCAAAGATTCAGACAGAAGTTAGAAGAGGCATTTTTACTGGACAGTGATAATGAAACAAAATGTATTCCAGAACACAGCTTTAAATTACAGAAATACCACATTTGCTGCAATAAAAATACATAATAGCCCAGGAAGCAGAGCAGGAAGGAATTTTTCCAGTTACTGATTTGTGTATCACAAAAAGGTACGAATATATTTCAATTCTATGTAAAATATCTGTAAAATGCATTGTATTTTACAGTTCAAATTTGCTATTAAATGGAGGGATTAAAAATGTCCTTTTATCTAAAGGGATATGAGATTGTGTATGAAAATCCAACCTAAAGGTCAGATAATGCTAAATGATTATCAGTCTTCCCCTGCAACCTCAGTACAGAAAAGTAGCTACCTTTGATCTTCCATTATTTACTCGAACTGACAAGAGTTTTTTAGCTCCTTGAAGACAGAACAGATTTCAGTTAAATTCATGTCAGGGGCCAAGGCTGAGCCTTAACCCCAGCTGGGGGTTGAACTCCCAACCTTCCAGTGCAAGGATACGTTTGAATCCAATATGTCACTTGCTCAAGCACTTTGTCATGCACAAAGTTGCATGCTGTTATTCAACTAGACTAGATTTATCTACTCATCTAGTTCGACTATGTTCCTGAGTCAAGCCCATAGAAACTGTAACATCCAATCCACTTGGAGGTGTCTTCACTTTTACAAGACACTCTTCCTCTAGAAGTATATTGACCGATATATTTTTAAGAAGCTATTTTTTGTGAAAGTTTTCTGTTTTATTTGACAGTGCCCATCATCAGCTGCTTTTCATAAGAGTATATCATACTCCATTTGGTTTTAATCATTTAAAAAACAGACTCCTCCATTTAATTCCCTGTTTGCCATTCTGAACTGACTTCTTTAATAGCCCATCTTAAAAATTAGTTCGGCAGGCTCTGATCCTTCCTTGAGCATTTTTTGACCTAATGTCAGTTCTTCATATTTGTTTTACCTTTTTTTTTTTCTTACTGTTTGCATCTGGGGTAGGATAGGTGAATTAGTTTGCTCAGGACATCCTTTTCTGAAAGACCAGAGAGCACTCCATTTCCTTATGCTGTAGCATCTGTTAACATACTTACAGTTACATATACTTACAGTTTCAGCTTCTGCATTATGCCCCTAAACCCCATAATATTAATAGAATTCAAATGCAAATCCAACCATAATTTGCAGAGTTGATAAAAATTATCTTCATGATTCTCAANGGGGGACTGACGGGGAAATAGGCAGTGGGGATACTTTAAAGTCATTGTGATTTGAGTTGATTAATTATATCTTTTTGCATTTCATGGGGCTACTTAGACAAAATGATTATCACTTAGCCATTAAAGTTTTTCTGTAAAAAACTGTAGAAGAGCATTATTTTGGATGTTTATAACCTATGGGCTACATTCTGCTATCTAGCTACTTGTTTAATTCCTGTGATGTAAATTAAGATTTTACATGATGACAGGACACAATATAGCCTTAACTTTCCTATCAACAAATTGTGTTTGTAGGGAAGAATAAATAGGATAAATCCTTTGATCAGTGAGAGGAGTTCTTATGCTCGGAAACAGCATTAAGTTACAGTGTGAGCTCTTGCTTTCATGTGGGAGATATGAATACGAAGAAAAAATTGCACTGATCTTTTATTAAAGGGAACTATTCATCCAAGCACTGTGTTGCAGAGCATCTGAGGGCTGCAAAGAGTAAAGTTCTTCCCTGTTCGACTGTAAGTCATAAGCGATGAGAAAAAACTCCAAGGATACACAAAAGATGTTGGTCAGACTGAGAAGGATCATTATACGAACTCTTACTTGGTTCGACTAGCAAAACAGAATACCAGCCAAGTCCCACAGATGCCAAGAACTGAGAAAGAAGGCTTTTGATGCACAGACTACTCTTATGATTTTAATTTGTATTTATTTAGGAAATGTATTACAGAGCTATGTAGAAGACTTTCACAATACTGTATTTCATTAGAGCTATGTTCTGAAGTTGATGCAATCTGGGCATGAGCTAAAAAGACNCATCCAATCCACTTGGAGGTGTCTTCACTTTTACAAGACACTCTTCCTCTAGAAGTATATTGACCGATATATTTTTAAGAAGCTATTTTTTGTGAAAGTTTTCTGTTTTATTTGACAGTGCCCATCATCAGCTGCTTTTCATAAGAGTATATCATACTCCATTTGGTTTTAATCATTTAAAAAACAGACTCCTCCATTTAATTCCCTGTTTGCCATTCTGAACTGACTTCTTTAATAGCCCATCTTAAAAATTAGTTCGGCAGGCTCTGATCCTTCCTTGAGCATTTTTTGACCTAATGTCAGTTCTTCATATTTGTTTTACCTTTTTTTTTTTCTTACTGTTTGCATCTGGGGTAGGATAGGTGAATTAGTTTGCTCAGGACATCCTTTTCTGAAAGACCAGAGAGCACTCCATTTCCTTATGCTGTAGCATCTGTTAACATACTTACAGTTACATATACTTACAGTTTCAGCTTCTGCATTATGCCCCTAAACCCCATAATATTAATAGAATTCAAATGCAAATCCAACCATAATTTGCAGAGTTGATAAAAATTATCTTCATGATTCTCAAATTAATTCAGATTCAGAAGAAATGGTTCCAGAAAAACACTGTTTCTTGCCTTGTCCCTTGCTCCACTTAGATATTATCTCCATTTCTATCCTCCTACTTTACTGAAATTTGACCCTTTTCAGCCTCCTTCCTCAATATTGATGCTTCATAGAAACTTCTCCATGAACTCCTGCTGTGTTGTTAAACAATGCTAGTGTCAGTGAATGAAATCTTGCATTTACCTCCAGAATCCAGAAGAGGAAAGTTTCACCCATCAGGACATTGCAGCAAAATTAGCGGGAGTTTGCCTGTCTCAGGAAGAGATATGGTAGTGAGTCCATCAGCTACGTGCATAGCTGAAACATGTAATGCACTGCCACAGTCAGCAATGAAGCAAGCTTTGCTCAATTCTTTTNGTCAGACTGAGAAGGATCATTATACGAACTCTTACTTGGTTCGACTAGCAAAACAGAATACCAGCCAAGTCCCACAGATGCCAAGAACTGAGAAAGAAGGCTTTTGATGCACAGACTACTCTTATGATTTTAATTTGTATTTATTTAGGAAATGTATTACAGAGCTATGTAGAAGACTTTCACAATACTGTATTTCATTAGAGCTATGTTCTGAAGTTGATGCAATCTGGGCATGAGCTAAAAAGACCATAAAAAAAAAAAAAAATCAATCAGTAGAGCAAAAGGCAAAATGTGCTTATTCAGTGGTTTCTTAAAAGGACAAACAAACTATATTTTGGTTGGATGTAGTGTGTAAATTTCACTTCTTATTAAAAGAATTTTTTTGGTCTTTTTAATCTTTAAAAAAAAGTGGAATGCAATACATTTATAGTTCCATCCACATGGAAAAATACAAATTCATATTTACAGCAGGTGATTCTCAGCAAGTTGCAGAAAATGCTCTGCACATTTTCACATACTTCGAATAGATATTTAAAAGTTTAATATCAAAATAGGTGAGCAGTTTTCAAGCTACTTAAATGTAGCTGGCAGCCACCAAAAAGAAGACAGCAAGATTTTGTTTGCACATATGCTGGGAATGACACAAAGTACTCGTCAGCACATGATGTAAAACCTACTCTGCATTTGAGATCAGACTCCAAACGGCAGCTATATGTAACTCTTTAGCATTAGTAACTTTCTGCATCATTCTGCAGTACTCTGGGCACATCCTATAGTGCTTTGGGACATTAACAATCCCACTACAAAAAGGCAGAACTCAACACTTCAGAATTTCAGACAAAAATAAATGGTATCTGATAAACATCCCTATGGAAAATTCTGTCAATGTGTTGTTTTCCCTTGAAAAGACAGTGCTGATGATACTCATCTAATCATCTGAGTCTGAGCTAGTCCCTTCAGGACTTCTTCACAACCGATAGAGAGAAAAAAAAGCTTCAGGACATGATTCATCTAAACCATGCCTCTCTGAAATATATCTAAAAAAAAACTTCAAGAAAACACTGAGGTCAGATAAATTGTCTCCTGAGAGCTTCCCTCTGTTAAAGGCTTATTTAATGACTGATTCAAATTTAGAGATAGGTTTAGGTGAGACAAATGCCATCTTATGTGGTCAAAAACATCAGGTGCAAGCTCATTGATCAAGAATTATGGGTGTCAAATATGCCTATTCTTATGCAGAAATTTTCTGAGAATGATCAAATAAACTTTCACAAAATCAGAACTGATCACAAGGATGTAAATCGCCTAAGTCTTTAGTTGCTACGAAAAACTGGCCTTTACAATACCATTCCACCCTCTGTGTTTCTGATAGTATAAAACAACTTTTTCTTTGAGGCTAATCTTTATTTCAATTGTTCTCAGTGTGGGACATTTTTGGATAGTTTTAAATTTCCCCAGTCATCCAAATCTCTCACTGGCAGTGCTAGAAGCGATGCTGTGAACAGAGAGCCTGCATCTCTTACAGGAGAGAATTAATTTTTATTTGTTGTATCAGTCACAAGTAAGGAAAGCACATACACAGAGGCATTTGTACTACACTTTGATGATTCACTAATGTCTTCCTGCTGGTCGTGCTAGCACAATGACAAATAGTGGTGGCAGAAATGTTTCTTGGAGATCTCTCCTAAAGTGAGCAATTTAGTTATTCATATTGTCCATGAGAGTTTCACCCCTCTTCCTAAATAGATAAATTACTTTGTAATGCTAGCTATGCAAAACCTTAAGGGAACATTCTTCCTTATTGGGAGGTTGGAAAGACGCAGGCATTAGTGGTTATGACTACCTCATTAGATTTCACAGGCAGGGGCATATTAAAATGCCTAGGTAGCAATAGGCCTAGTTCTACAGAAGAATCTAAAGACCACAACCTTGGTCAGAGTCCAAGTTCACTTAAAACACTGTCTCTGAACAAGGATATAAGTCATAGGCCAGTCAGGACAGATTTCTTAAGGGAAGTGGTTTACCATAATAACTTGATAGCAATGTCACATCCAAAATATTTGGAAAATGTAATTTTAACCAACAATGTCATTGTGAGATGTCACAAATTGCTTTGTCTAAGGGTGATTCAAACATTGCAGTTAGAACAAGAAAAGAGAATGAAAAAAGTTAGCAAGACTGTTGTCCTATATGAGAATGGTTTTTTCCCCATTGGTTTTAGCATAAAATGGGATGAGGAATAAATCTCAAATTTATCCCGTGCTTGATGCAACATCCATTGAAATCAGAGGCAATGTTGCTGTTAATTTGATGGGTGTGTCTCTGAGGATTAGGGATCAGGACCTGTGGACCTCATGCTCGTGTTTGGGAAAAGTTCCTCCTCCTCCTCAGTATCTATGTACCAGCTCTTAAAGAATAAAGGGAACAGAAAAAATGTTAAGAGCTGCCTGTCTTGGCATACTACAAGGATTGACAGTGATTTGGTATTTTTCCTAGTGGCAGCTAGCATAGCTTAAATCCTGGAAGAATTAAACTACTCTGCTCTTTGTTTGGTTTTCCTGATAACCACTCTAGCAGTGACTAGATGGACTAGTCAAATGATAACAAGTACAGCTCTGCTTGGGCTATGAAGCCAAGCCAACTAGCAGTAACTGGGACCCTGTGTCCATTACCTTACTTACAGTATTTATATTCGGTATTTTTCCCTGACTGCAAAACTTATAAGGTGTTATTAATATTAAATAGATACCCAGGGGAAAGTAATGCAAACTGAGAAAAAAAAATACCCCCACAAAATTCTGATTCTCATTTCAGTGGCATATAGCTGGAGCATAGATTCTTGTATCATGCAATTCAAAAGTACTAAAATGTTTAAAATTGTATCTAAGAAGTAAATGAAAAACAAATGTTAGATATTTCACTATGGCTAGGTAATTCACACAAAACTTGAAACACACTTAAAAGATTAGTTTATCTATACACACACATTAAAGGCACAGACCCCCCCACCTAAATATTTACATCCTTATGATCTAGTATTGAAGTGAAAAACCTCTGGACCTTTTGAAATTGCTCCTTATTAAATCTACAAATAAAGTTATTTCATTTGTTACTTATCCTTCCATTATAACAGAACACTGTGTGGCTGCTGCCTCCACACTCATCAGCTCAAAATACTAGTAATCAAATTAGTCAAGGGTGTGCTAAGAACTCCCAAGTTTTTGAAAATTTGGTCTGTTCCTCAGGACAGAAAAGCGAATTTCATGATAGGGGACTGAGAAAAGAAATAAATATATCACAGGGCTGCCACAAAGAGTCACTGCATTTCATGTCTCAGACCAAGAGATACATACCCATATGGTATGTGGGGCCCATGCTGGCCTGACTTGTTTCAACTCCTGTTTGGCCATTCACTTTAAGAGGGTCAAGATTTCATTTTAGAGGCATTGAATATTCAAGTGTATTCACGTTTACTTCAGTAAAGTTTTGCTTCTGTGTAGCACCCTTCAATCAAAATGGTTCTGGTCCTAAAATAGAATTCATAGAAATGACAGACAAATAATTTTAAAATGAATAAGTGCATAGATACACTATCATAAATGTAAGTTAAGAAAAAAAGATTTGGGAAAAATCTAGAAAAAGTTATTGGCACAGTATTTTGTACCATTTTTATGGGAAGATGTTTGGATATATTTGAGTCATTAAAAAATCACATCATGGAATTTTTTGTGCCTTTTTGCATGCTACTTTACAATTGGTGCTGAACTAGCTAAAAGCCTTAGATAAATCTCAGCTAATCTTCTACCTGCATAAGTTGGCATAGTTGTATGAATTTGAATAGCACTACAACTATTTACTTTATTTAAAGGTCTTCTCCATTATTAGTGGAAGATAAAATATTAGGCTATTATCCTGAAAACGTTATGTATGATTATAAAAAATGGTTTTTTTCTGACACCTCAATTGTCTTTTTAAGTTTTCACTTCATGTTCTTTACTTCACTTCAAGCTTTCCAATATAGTATGGGGAAACATTCACAGAGAAGGCATTACATTTTCTCTTGATTATATCCGTTCTTTAAAAAAGAAGTCTGACGAAAACAAGAAGCTTTGATTTTCAGCAGTTACCAAATAACTGTTCACAAACAAACTCATCGATTATCTTGAAAGATCACAAAGGATCACAGAAGCATTCAGGTTGGAAGGGACTTCAGGAGGTCTCTAGTTCAACCCCCTGCCCAAAACTGGGCTAGTTCTGGGGTAAGATCAGGCTGCTCAGGGCTTGGACCAGTCAGGGCATGAAACCCTCCAAGGATGGAGATGGCACAGCCTCTTGGGCCAACCTGCTCCACTGCCACACTGTCCTCATGGGGAAACAGTTTCTTCTTCCCAGCCTGTACTTGTTGTCTCTCACCTGCCCGGCCTGCATTGCTGGCAGGAGCCCTGCTCCATCTCCTTGATGACCCTTTATAGGTGCAGGGGGGCAGTTACGTACCTCCGAAGCTGTCCCTTCCCTAGGATGACCCAGCCGAGCTCTCCCAGCCTTTCCTCACAGGAGAATTGCTCCAGCCCCACCACCTTGAGGGTCTTCCTCTGGACCACATAATTTCTGTTGATCAAAAAAAGTTCTCTTGAGGAAGTTGAATCTTTCCTTTCCCTATAAACAGATATTTAGAAAAATTCCTTCAGAATTGTCTAAATTTCTGTCAGTCCAGCTTCGTTCATTTAGGTCATTCAAAGTCAAGGGACTGTAGATGTACACAGAATATTTAAAAACCCAACTAAAATATACAAAATCTTTAAACTATAGTTTTACCTTATAAATGACCATAAACTTCAAAACTATGTACATCGCATTCCAAGTACAAAACTACATAAGAAAATGACTGCAACTGCAAATTACACACATACACATACACTGTGCATTCCCTCAAAACAATTTAAGATACTACATTATTTCATTGGCGCTTCTCACAGTTAACTCTACCCTGAAGCTCTTTCCTTCAGTTCTGAATCTTCAGAGAATTTTTGCCACTCACTTATAAATAGCTGGTAATTGAGCTAACTGTGAAAATGCTGACACAACGTCAATGCTTATGGGACACAGTTAAAATGAGAAAGACCCTGTATGGTGCAATCAGTGCCACTTGTGTATATGCATTCAGTCCCTGGGGAGCTACATGGTAGCATGTAACTGTGGAATATATTTAAGGACCCAGAACACAAATCTCACTTGAGAAAAATGGAAAACTTATGTAACAATAAAAATAATTAAATAAAGTGAATGGTTACTGTTATCAGTACAGGGAAGTCCCTTCTTGTCATTTAAAGTAATTTTTCAATCATTAGTGCTAACAGGAAATAATAGCAAAAATGTGTTGCCTGCTGTCAAAATTCAAAAGGATTCCCATGGTTGGATATATATTGATTCACCTAGCAGTCTTTTTTCAGGGGCATACATATGCAAGCAATAATGATTTTGCAGGGCAAAGACTAACACTGATTTATTACCAGAGGTCAGAGAGCACTGGTGTTAATGGAAACATTTACAAGAACGAAGGTCACAGGATTTGGTGCTGTGCCAAGAGCAAGAGTCTCTTCTCTTCCACAATGGACCTGCAGCTCTTTTCTGCAACATTGCCTTGAACTCAGCAGGCCAGGGTGTTGCCTGTTGTGTGTCTCTGATCCTCCTTCCAGACCAGTTAGCAGACAAGTGTTGAAAGGGAGCTAAAGCACCTTTCTTTGTCCCTAACGTAAATACTGAATGTGGAAATATTAGGGGATCTGTGGACAGCCTCTGCTCTCTTGGCTGCGCTGCTGCTGTCCTTGTCAGCTGTGTGGAGGGCAAGCTTCACTCTTCAGCATCACCTGCATTTAGTCTGTGAAGTCCGCACTACCTTACCTTAAGTGTGAGCCAGTACCATCTTTTTAGAGAGTTTCCTTGACTGGAAAATTAATGATCCAGTGGGAAATCAAGAAGTTTAGGCTTAAGCAAGGAGCTATAAAGCTCTGGGACAACATGGCCATGAATCGTTTTTGCAGTTCAAAGAGGAAAGAGCAGATGGAAGAATCTATGCTAATCTTCTCTCCAGTCCTTGTAACTGGTGATAAAAGTGGAAGACTGTCTTCAGGCAGCAGCAAAGGTCTCAGATGGTCTTTCAAATTACTCTCTCAGAGACAGTAAATTCTGCACCTTAGCCAAGTTTCTTTCCCTTCCAGAAGTGACTAGTGAGATCAGACAGCTCCGTTTCTGATGATCAACTTCAGAAATTTCAGCTAGACCGAGAAATTCTGTGTAATAAGCATTGAAGTACAAGAATAATATCTCAAATCTGATCGTTATAAGACAACCTGTGAAAAAGAGAATCAGTGAGAGGAATATGAATCCCTGTATTTATTTCAGCACAACTATAATAACAATATTTTCAGAAACTCTTACTATTAGCAGTAAATTAAATTCTATGATTAAAAGTATCTAGATAATAACAAATACTTGGTTCTGATGTTCACAGCACTTGAAATAAAAGTCCATTAAAATAATCCTGCAATTTAGATGGGCAAATTAGAGGATGCAATAAAAATTAGAACAATATGATTTTGTGGTCACTGTATATAATGGTATAGTGTTTTGATACACTTTTTTTAAAAATGGCATCTCACTTGCTGTCTTTATTTACAATACAGTGTCTTATTATTTTCTGCTCCTATCTCAAGTCCTTGAGATGAAGTACTTGGAATATGCCATTCAGTTTCACCTTACTTGAAGGCAGTTTTTCCCTCTGAAAAATATGGAGCTGTTCAACCTCACATTTTAAAGCAATATCTTATATATAAATAAAATTAAATTTCTCAGCATTGGATTATTGTCAGGAAAAAAATGTAGTTCTTTCTTTTCGTTGAAATGCCCACGGGACCTTTCCAGATTTGCAATAGGTTAATTTGTGTAATATCTACAACAGCTATCATTGATTTGTTTCTATTCAAAGTGATGGTGCCCATGAAGCTACCCTAGATTAGGACCCTTTTTTGGAAAAAAAAAAAAAAATCCATTTAAATTCTTCTTAGGACTTATTTCATATAAATGGACACCTGAAAAAAGCACGTATGATAAATTCTCAAAATGCTCCATCAATTATGTGACCCACTCCATCAAAGTTAGGGGATGATTTCTTGCTGGAATAAAGTAGCCTAGAATTTCAACCATGATTCTTCTATTTCTTCATAACAATGTGAATTTTCTAATGACATATTTATTGCACACTCAAATATGACATTTTAGTAGGTGAAAGGAACAAGACACATGCTTCCTTAAAACACATCTTTTTGGAATTGCATGTAATGAAAAAATTATCCTGTTGATTCTGACATATTTTTAAAAAACACTGTGCTCTTCAAAGCAGTACACCAACACAAACCCACTGATGTCCGTAAATTTTAATTAAATTAAAGTTAATGTTTGATAATGTTCAAATGAACTGTTGTCTAACATATTGTTGTGGTTTAACCCCAGCTGGCAACTAAGCACCACACAGCCGCTCACTCTCTGCCCCCCTTGTGGGATGGTGGAGAGAATCGGAAGAGTAAAAGTGAGAAAACCCATGGGTTGAGATAAAGACAGTTTAATAAGTAAAGCAAAAGCCGCTCATGTAAGCAAAGCAAAACAAGGAATTAATTCACTACTTCCCATCAGTAGGCAAGTATTCAGCCATCTCTAGGAAAGTAGGACTCCATCACACCTAACAGTTACTTAGGAAGACAAATGCTATCACTCTGAACGTCCCCCTCTTCCTTCTTCTTCCCCCAACTTTCTATGCTAAGCATGACGTCGTATGGTATGGAATATCCCGTTGGTCTGTTGGGGTCAGCTGTCCCAGCTGTGCTCCCTCCCAACTTCTTGTGCACCCCCAACCTGCTCACTGGTGGGGTGGGGTGAGGAGCAGCAAAGGCCTTGACTCTGTGTAAGTACTGCTCAGCTGTAACAAAAACATCTCTGTGTTATCAACATTGTTTCCAGCACAAATCCAAAATATAGCCCCATACTAGCTACTATGGAAAAAATTAACTCTATCCCAGTCAAAACCAGCACAGGTATGCTTTTCAGACCTTGACGTTCTGAAAAGTTCCTTTGGATAAATCTAAAGAGAATCTCTATAAAATTGCATTTGTCAACAGAGAATGCCATAAAACAGTTAGTCACAACTCAAAAGATGGCAAGCAGAGAGAGTGTCAAAGTCTCAAAAAAAGAATTTTAGAAGTGAAGAAAGAGCAAAAATACTATCTCCTATTTTAAAAACCTGAATTTGTTTGGCTGCAATATGAATGAATATGAAATATGCACAAAATATTATTCAAATTTTCTGAGGCTGAAGAAATATTTGTTTAACATTTTCTCTCTGTTTATTTCTTCTTCTTCACCAAGAATGTTTGTAGAAAGAAAAGAGAATCAGTGATATTTGTGTGAATGTGTATTTAGGTACACTGTTTGTACTGATAACTCCTTAGAATCACAAAATGAAAGAAAAAAGGGTTTTGAGAGATTATCTGTCCTGTTCCTCTTCTCCAGGTTAGGATAATCTTAATGCACACCATTCCTCCTATGGCGATCACACTGCTGACAACCAAGGAGCCACTTTATGATTTCAGAATTTACATAGACAGAGACTGACCTGTGTGTCACTGACACTGTCACAAAAAGGTTTCAAGTCCTTCCTCATTGAAGACACTTCACTTCACCAAGCTTCAAGAATAAGCTTCAGAATGGACAGAGAATATGAAATATTGACACTAATTATAGCAGTGAAGAGTTTTCAAATAACCCATGGGTTGAAAGGTATTTGCAAGGAAACATTTTGATTAATGCATTTGTAAATATTTAAGTCTGTTCTCAGCTGTGAGGAGATACACTTTGATAAATGCATTGCTGTTGTATTCATAGTGCACTATATAGGGCTGGCAAGATCTATGTTTTCACTTTTTCAAAAAAATGTATCAAAATCTCCGATCTCATTTTCATGAAAAGGAAGCTGGCTGTTGGTGGGCTCAGCATCAAATCTGTTTTTGTAAGTTCTATCTGAATGGAATTGTATGATAAAAAAATTTGGTGTTCATAAAGAATCTGATAGTTTTATCTCTTCAGGATGCCTAGATGAATGACAGAGCGAGGAAAAAATATCTTCCTCTTACATGTTAAAGCAACACTGTACTAAAATACACAAATATCACAATGTTCACATTATCAATAGCATTATCAAGTATTGCAAAAAATAGAACATCCCTATGCCAATGACCTTAAAAATCAATAGCAGCCTCCAAATATGTTATGAAACTGTCATTATATATTATGTCAAAATCCAGTTAAAAAAAAAAGAGCCAATTTTCTGGAAAAAAAAAGTTAACTAATGTGTTCAAGGAAAAAAGAACCAGTGGCAATTAACGAGTCATTGCATATCACATTCCATGACTATTAATAGCAAACCTTAGGTTAAATTATGGCACATAATCCTTTTGCAAGCTTTAGGTTTTAGCTTGTTAAATTGGTGTGAATGTAATAAGAGTTATAATTCTCAGATTCATCAACAGAAATAATGTTGACAAGTGTGTCAACTGGTTTTACTTAAATGTTGTAAACAACATTTTGTTTAGGTTCAAAACGAATTTCCTATTGTTGGAAAAACATAATAGAAATTGAAGTTACACTACTCACACAGTTCTTTACTAAAACATAGAGGGATGAGACTATTATCATCTAAATTAAATACATGGAAAGAAAACCATGGAAATTTATCTTAAAATATATCCTCATACATTACAATTTAAATCTTGAAGCAAATGTTTACTGGATGATTACTAACAGAAATGGTATTAAATAATATTAATAAAAAAGGATTATGAAGAAATTTAGCAAGTTCCAATTTATATAAACCTCTGCTAAATATGAAATTTTATAGTAAAAATAGAAATCATGGACATGGAAAAATATAATTTCCTTGGTAATTGTGAACACAGTCTCTGTCATTCATTTTTGACAGTCCTACCTCAAAAATGTATTGTCATTCTTCAAAGAGGTCAACATTAGTGCTTATAAGGAAAACCCAGCATATATAGCTTACTTGAGTGTCCAAAAGTCATTTATTAGAGTTTTATTAAAGGTTGTGGAAACTGAGTAGTTAATAAATGAGAATCAAATTTATGCACAGATTTATAGATGGCTACAGTGGTAGGAACTTACCAGCAGAGTTGTGTATGCATCTGTTTTAGGATACCTGCTACTCAGTTCTGAGTAAATTTGAAGTACGTGGGCAGAAAGTTGTATTTCCTAGAAAAAAGCTTGGCCATAACTGTAATAAAGAATGAGTATATAAGCACAGAGCAGTAACAACACATACCTTCTCTGAATGGATTAGTGTACACTAACACTCGACATAACACATCTTTTTTTACCTTTTGACAAGATGGGCTTTTAAACTGCCATTGTTATTCACAATGTTTGTCTTGGCACTCATGAAAAATAAACCACCAAGATTACACAGCACATAGCTGAAGGAATGAATTCATAGAGATCTCCTATAAGCTTCACAGTTACTGAGCTGCTGAGGGACTGGGTGTTGAAGCTAACAAACTCCCTCTGCTAACACATTGCAATTGTGTTTAAACTTCTTTTTTTATTGTGACCGTCCATGTCCTTGTTTTTTGTATCCCATTTCACTTCTCAGTGACCTTTTGACTTATTCTCACTCTTCTCACTGAATATTCCTGTCTCTTCTACAGTATTTCTTTGCCTGAAAAATAACCCAAATCCCAGCTTAAGAAGCACATGTATTGTAGAAACATGTGCCAAAAAGCCTAATTGACTCTAATGCGCATTGCTTCCTCAATTTCCTGATGACATGGAAGGCCTGGCAGTGCCGTAGGTGCAAAATGAGAATAGCAGAGCTAATAAAAAGAGAGATTGTTGTAGCTGGCCACTATTAAGGTCACAGTTCCAAGAACATCAGCAGTGGACAACAATTTATAGATTTGTCTGCAATCTTCGTTTCTCAGTTTTACTTAAGCTTTATAAGAAAATACAATACAAATAAGGCTTGACAAAGCATGCCAGTAATCAACCCTGGTCTGGAAAAGTAATAAGTGCTAGCAACATATTAATTTTACAGAAGGAAAAAACTAAGAAGAAAAAAAAAGTTGAACCACTTACCCTGATATTTTGGTTTTATAATAAATATTTTTTAGCAATATTGTTTGATTGGTCTTCATCATGCATTTTTTGCTGCCTCAACTTAGAATCTTAAATAAAAATTTAACTTTACAGCCCCGGTGGAGATGTCATTGTTGCCTTCAAATTATGTCACGATTTATAGCCTAACAGCAACTGACTTGCCGTCTATTATATTTCTGTGTTGAATTGCTTTTTGTTATTCAGCATGTTAGTATATTTAGTAAAAGCTGACTTTTCAAGACAAAAAATGTGATACTTCAGAGGGAATGATTTTGAAATTTGGGCATTATTTTCTTGTTTATTCTTCTCCTATTATTGTTTTGCTGCAATTGTGACTATTGCAGTTAAGGTGTATAATCTTCTAAGCAGCTTTTTGTTTATTTTGAGCAAATACTATGCCTAGGTTCTCAGACAGAACCCAATACAATCAGTAGCCATCTCACCATCGACTTCTGGGTCTAGAAATTCCACATAAGGTTGCCTTTCCTTCGGGGTACCTCGGACAGAAATAATTTCTTATAAACCTGCTGGACTACAATTTCCTGTGAATTCCTGTCTCCAAACCTATTTTACTATTTACTTGTTCTGCCAAGTTGGATACCATGTTATTACCCTGAGAAGTTGCTTGCATCACTACTCTTCAATGTCACAAGATCAAGGTATTCTGTCTGTATTTGATCTGGCATGCCTATCTAGAGCACTCCTAGGTTGTGTTTCTGCTGATCATCTTGAAAGCATGCGGCATTGGTACCTGCGGTAATGATCTTGCCTCCTGCCTTCAACAGAAGCAGAGCACTGGTCTGGCAGCACTGCTGCCAGCATAAGTTATGCCACAGCATCTGAAGGAATTAATCACCTGATTCCTTCGTCAGGTCATTTAGACACCTATCCAGCAAGCCAACCATATTCAGCAAAATTTAATTTAAGATTAATTATATGTTTAAATTTTTATCTTTAAATGAGGTGAAAGTCTTATCTGTAATTGGGCTTTAATAACTATTTTTTATATGCCACTCAGCATTTTTAAATACTTATGACATTCAGAAGAATTAGATCAGCATTTACCTAAATTGAGTAACAATGAAACAGTATTACATAGTTGTGATACACAGTTATGTTCCCAAATTACCATCCCAGGTGGTTACGATAGCAAAATGCAGATATACTCAAACTAGTTCTTTTAAAACTTCAAATTAGGGGGCAGTCAACTGATTCTCAATCTAAACTGAAAAATCCACTTCAGCAGGATAAATTGTTCTCCTCTGAGCTCTGTTCTGCTGTGAAAGGTGCAGTTCAGAATCAAGGAACACAGTGGCACCCAAATGCCTTTTTAACCCCAGGCCTTCCTACAAGCCTCCAAGATTCAAACGATGCCAAGACGAAGGGAGAAACACGGAGACCCAGGATGATCAGATTCTTCCCAGTTATGTGGCTTGCAGGTTTCCTGCCCCCTTCCTGATGCTGCAGTATGTAATATTTTAACACTGGAACTGGACAAAAAGAACTGCTGCACAGACACTGCAGAGGAGTACAGAGAAATGTTAGTGAGGGTTTTGCATTTGTAATCTTGCTGCAACCCTTGCTGTGCCTTGTCCTTGCTCTTTACATGCACAGGCTATGAACTTCTTTGAATGCTAGCTGTGCAGCACAGTATTTCCCCATGCCACCGCTTAGCAAAACTTGCCCGGGATGTGAATTGCGCATACATCTGCTTCTGTTCCCTGTTTACCAGTAGCTTAGACTCTGCCTCTTGCAGTCTCTGGGTGAGGGCTGGATGAGAAGTGCCCTGCTGGCCTAATGAAAAGTCCTTCCTCACTGGCCCTGGGCTGTGCTGGGTTGCTGCCCAAGCATGGTACTGTACCCCGGGGCACAGGAGATGGCTAGAGCACTCCAGCCACGCGATGTGATACCTCCTCCTGCAGCAATTGCTCTGGGCAGGAATGGCTTCTGCTCTGGCCTTTCTGCAGACCTTCCCAGCTAGACCTCTGCCTGTTGTTGAGACATTGACTGAGCAACACTCACAGCAGTTCCCAAAGTGAGTATCCGCCCTAGTTTTTCAAAGCTTTCTTTCCTCATGCTCTCTCAATATGTAATTTAAACATTCATGTATTTTCTGTCTCATCTTTGATCCTGCAGTAGCAAATGTTTATTTCCTTCTAACATGCATGGTTAAATTAGGTGGCAAGAAGAAGGAAAAAAAAAAAAAAGCACAGGGATTTTCATTTCCTTTCCAAACCACACCAAGAGAAATCTTCTGTATGTCAAAGTTTTGGGGGACTTTGTGATACAATTTTAGAGCTGATCTGAAACTGCTAAATATTCTGTGTGCCTTTGAACTTAAAAATTAACCTGACCTGGGTTTTTCACTTCAATATTAGATAAGTTCGTCCTGCAGTAATATTTCCAGGAAGTAAACTTGAAGTTCCCCTAATAGTTCCTGAAGATTTGGAACTTTAAACTACTGACTGCAAACATTTGCACAGAGATGCTACAGATTACATCAAATGGGTGGTTGACCACTGTATCCAAAACACTTTTTCAGTGCACCGTCTCAAAGACAATTTCAAGCTCCAAAACGGGATCTGACTTACATATTTCATAGACACAGCTGCAAATGAATACATTTTTACCTTGTGTGAATGTGCCAGAGAATATTAACATTAAACTTTGCAGTTAACTCATAAATATCATGGAGTAGAACTTACTTTAATTATGCCCCAGCTAAGGTTTGGCATAGGATAGAATAGTTTTAAAAATTCTAAAATACTCTCTTCTGTCTTTCTTGAAATTTCAAAGAGACCCTTGAGATGTTTGTGTAAGACATTATAATATATAACAAAGATGCTGATACATAATGCCTTCTATCATTTCTTTTGAGGTCAGGACCATCTCTTATTGTAGCTTGTACATTGCTTCATACAAAAAAGACCTGATTTCAGTTACAGTTGCTAGGCGCTACTCTAATTACTCATAATGGAATCAGGTAAAACATATGCTTTATGGAGTTTCTATAGGTTTAGTTAATGGTATATGTTAAATATTTATATGAGCTCCTTTCCATATCCACATAGGTAACAACACCATAAATGAGTACCATATGACTCACTAAGTCTTTTCAGTAATTGCTGTAATATAATACTGCAGATGCTGTCTGTGTTTCCAGGTGAATCTTTGTGCTGAAACTCACTTGTCACTTGTAAGGAATGAGCACATGGAAGGTTTGGGTGTCTCTGATGTGGAACAGCAATCCCTTCTACTGAACTGATGCATATTTAGGAAGCTACATTTTACTGACTTTTAATAGGACCTGGGATATTCAGTTTTTAGCCCTCAAAAGTATTTAAGGACTTAGTGGAAATTAATCAAAGGTAGTTGGGCTCCTAATTGCATGCGAGAAGCTGTGTTTAAGTGTTCAAGTTACTCCAGAGGATAGACATTTGAGGGATTGTAAAAAAAAAAAATATTGTCTCTTTCACTTAAAATGCAGCTTTGCAGACACCTTTCTTATATACTAGTTTGGTTTTTAGACCTTTTATCCAGAAAGTAAAAAATCTGGGTTTAATTCCTGGTTCAGCCTAAGGATGCTCAGATCTCCCACCTCCCAGTTCTCTGCTTTTTTTTCTGAATTAGACATTGCATTAATTAAAAAAAAAAAAAACACCACCAAAAAAAACCCTATCAAACAAACAAACAAAGCACCACACCCAAAAAACTCAACAACAAAAACAACAACAACAAAACCCCCACAACCTTGGCAGCAGGAACCAGACTCAAGCACTCTTGTACCTGAGCTGAACACTATCACAATGCAATTGGTGCTAGATGTCCCAGCTCTAGTGAGAGTGCTCTAACTGGATAGGGCATCATATCCCTTCTTGCACGCTGATCTTCTAGCAACAACTCACCAGTATTAGCTATGCAATGACATATATTCCCTTCTTTTTTGTAATTTGCCAAGAAGAATCCTTTTTTCTGTGAGCTTTCAATTGTAGGGAATAATGTCACAGATATTGAGGATGTTTTTCAAGTAACCAGGTTGAGTTTGTTTTAGAGGTTTTGGTTTAGACCTAGCCAGATTTAAGTGAATGCTAGGAAACCAGCTTTTGAGGCCAGGCAGCCTTGCTGATGTATATAGATTTGAGCTGCAGGCACAGGGGGAACTCAGTTGACAAACGGCTTCCCTCATCAGGGAATTACTGAAGAAAGTTTCACTAGATCATACTTTTCAATGCAAAAACCTAACACTGTTTTGGATTTGGTCATAAGTCACTAAGATTATTACCAGAGTTATTGTATCAGACTCAGAGGTACTTTCTGAGTGAAAAGATATTGCTTTTATTTCTCCTCTGGAATGCACATATGATTGCCTTTATTCAGTCTGCTGTCTTCATGCTAGCACAATATCTTTTTTCTTTCCTATTTACTCCCATATGATTTGTTAATTAACTTTTCTTCGGAACTTATGAAAAATATTCTCCGTATTTGCTGAGTCTTTTACTAGCAGTGTTCTCTCTTCCTTTGCCAAAGTATACATATCTTAACAGGTTTGAAATAACCAATTCGTAGTGTTAACATGTGGTGGAATATCTGATATGCTTGGTACACAATGCAAAAAGCAATAAAAAATTATAGCTTGAAAGCTGACAGCAGATAAATAGCTGGTTTTGCTAGAAATCCTCAGCCTTGATAATCAATAAAAGCCATAATCTGTTTAAGACATCAAGAAATCAAAAGTTAATTTTGTATCTCATCTACATTAATATTTGTATCTCATATTTTGGCGGGGTTTTTCTGTATGGCATTGCTAGAAAATATCTTTAAAGTCAGATGTAACATAAATATAGCTAAAAGTCTTGTTAAATGTTAAACCACTTCAGGTCACATTGTGAACAACTCTGCTTTTCTGGATTTTGAAGCCAGTCTGACTTTTGGATGCATAATTTGAATGGAAGGATATACTAATTTACATGTAATTAACATTGACATTTTACATGCAAGGCTGATACAGTTTTATGCCTCTTTTGGTTATCCGTTGTAAACAATCCTATATAGAGAACATTCTGACATAGCATGGAACATACTGTGCACCTCTTTTTCACAAAACACACACCTATTTTTTGTGATTAATCTACTACCATCAAAGAATCACGAACAGAAACAGCCACTGTTTTCCTTTGGTTCTACTGGGGCTTTGTACTTCTATCATATGTTGCCCTCTATCCTTTTTGTCATTTATACTTGGGTGAAATGAATACCAAATGCCACTAAATACGAGTGGAAACCTTTCACATTTATTCTGAAGTAGTTACAAAGGGTACAGGACAGCAGAGAATCAGACCAAGATTAAGCTTCTGTTCAGCTTGCTTTATAAATTCAAATGAAGTATAACTTTTTGAATTCAGAGAGAAAAGGACATTAAAATAGACTTCAAAAGAGAGAAAAAGTGAAGAAAAGTTAACTCTGAATTGGAATTTCTGTTATCACAATCAGTCTTTCTCACAATGAATCTCACTGTTAGCATATATTGCTCAGAATAGCTCTGCTGATAGCAATGGAGTTATAAGACTTACATCAGCTTAGGATGTAACCCAGTATTTAAGTGTAGTATCTGCTTACAATTAGCCATGAATTACTTTACACAAAGCCAAAGGCATATTATTTTAGTTTCCTCCATAAAGCTCCTTTTGCTTGCATATTAACAGATTCCATGTATTTCCTTTGCCAAAATCGATGTTATATTGGCAACAGAGCAGGGAATCACACGTTTAAATTTTCTGTTAAAATACTACTGTAATTAACTTCTGGCCACTCTCAGGGACAAAATACTAGACAATATGAATCTCAAGCCAGAGCCATGGCAAGCCCTAGGTTTCTAAATACTTCTCTTCATTTTTCATAATTCACAAGTATATTGAGGACTATTGGAAATTAATTTTTGCGGAGCACAAAACTACAACTTGACCAGTATAACTCATATTCAGCTAAAAGTCTTCTTGCTTTCTTCTAGCTTTCAATGGACACCAGAATAAAACTTAAAGAACACTGTTCAGTGGAGAGAGATCAAACACTCAATACATTCAAGAGGGGAAAAAAAGAGGATACACAATTCTACCCACTACCGAGATCAAGTAACAAACACCTGGTTATGACAGGGAAAAAGAACCTCTCTTGTGATTTCTTCCTTTACACCAGAAAAATGCTGAGGCCTGTCTCAGGCACACTCTGACACCAGCCAATCTGGCTATTAGCACAACTGTTAAAGTGAAATCATAAGTCTCTTGTGTTTTCTTCTTTTCCAGCCATAAAAAGGTGAGGCTTGGCTCGTGCTTATATCAAACACTACATTTAAATATTGTAGTTTACTTTCTCTTCAGGGAAATCACCCACCAGGGTCACCAGGCTAATCGCAGCTCACTTTAAATCATTGGAAATGGGGAGAAAGTAGGAGTGAGAGAGGGAAAACAGACCAATACATTGTTAGTGACATTTCCCAGCTTTGTAACTTATTTTCCTCTGAGAGCTCTGTGTGCTTCCCAGCAGCTTAGAGAGGATGATCCCCTGTCCCTTGAGCTCCCGTTTCCAAATAATTCTGAGCCAGAGACTTTCTGAAGACATTTTGCAAATTCTCTTTTCCTTTTTCCCTGTAGTTCATTTATTCTGCCTTTCTTTTCTCTCTTTTTTTCCAATGTGGTGTCTCACTGTCTGATTCATGAAAGCCTTCCCTCCCATCTTTTAGAAGTGGGAGCATAGCAGCTGAGTGACACTCTATCAATAACTACTCTGGCTGCTACGAAGAGGATCTTGCTTGTTTCTTCCGGCTGGCAGGAGTAGGAATGTACCAAAAGAGATTGCATCCGACTTGCACTTTGAATGAGATAGTGCAAGAAACTAAACTAAACTAAGCTAAATAAAATAAGAACATTAGTCAACTGAGACAACATTTCCTTCCAGCGTCTG
The DNA here is from genome assembly GCA_013400755.1 of Pelecanoides urinatrix. Lineage (NCBI taxonomy): Eukaryota > Metazoa > Chordata > Aves > Procellariiformes > Procellariidae > Pelecanoides > Pelecanoides urinatrix. The sequence continues at coordinate 111,739 of VZTQ01004085.1, read as the reverse complement.
CTATTTATACTGATCCCAGGTATTAAAACAGCCTTGCTCCAAACTGTTCTGAATTGCTAAATGGTCTGAATGAAAATAAGCTTTCTAAAAACACACTTGGTATTTCCATCATAGCAATTGCAATCACAGTTTTGACTTTTTTCTTGTAGACAATTACTCATTATTGTCTTGGTCTAGAAACACAAATGTCTCTTGAGTTCAATCTTTTCCAGTCCCACACAAAGTTATCTACCTTATGCTGTATCATATTCCTCGCCTCAGGTCCCACCCATTCAATATCATTCTGCTGCTGGGAGAACTAACCAACTAGTCCTCCTCCTTAGCAGGGTACAACCTCACAGTCTGTCTTGAGGCTGTGAATCAACATCTCATTGTCGAAACAGACGAGAGACCAGTCCACAAACCAAAGCAGAAGATTATGCTGTTATTTTGAATCATTAGCTTCCCAATAACTGCAGTTGGATCTAAATATACGATCCATTAAACACACATTCTTTATCCTAAAGTACCCTTTGATGTTTAACTGGAAGGTATTTTCATGAATGAATTATGACATAATGCATAAGGGTAAGCTACAAAAATGAAAAACGGCATAAACTTACAAAGAAAAGAATGTAGGAAATCTGAACCACTGCGAGTCTGGATTCACTTCTTTTGTCACTATGCTCTGTTTGCAGAATCAGAATAAGATAAAAACAAAGTAGAATGTTTTTCAGACTTAAAAAATTTGTTCCTCCTGTAGAGAATGAATAAATAATGAAAAGTAAGAGGATTTTCTCAAGAGTAATCTCTACAGAGGATTTATTTCATTGAAACCAGACAGCAACAAATTTCATACCATCAGCTTACTCTAGAAGAATTCTAACATGCTGCATTTTACCCTGCCTTCAGATTAGCTTTCTGGTAGATTTCTGGCCTCTCTGGCAACTAACCATGTCCCAGACAACGCATGTGCATTCACGACTTGAGAATGCATGTGCACATGTGTGTGCAATGCGTGTTTGTTCTGGATAGGCAATTCAAATGTTTCTACCATGTTTTGGGAGAGATTTTTAGGTGTGTGGGTGTGAATCATGGTTTGCCACTTAACCTTATAGCCAGGGAATAGTTCATGGCCTCTCTCCTTTTGCAGAGAAGACATGGCCTTTCTCTATTCAAGACCTGAGAAAAAAACAATTAAGTCTTTTCTCATTCTCAGTCACCTGACTTTTTCATTTTGGAAAATTCCTACGCCAGGGTTTTTTTCCCCAAGGCAACATGATCTAGAAAGTTTGTTCCAGATACCTGCCACACTTCGAGGAGCTTAAATCCCTTTGCCAGTCTGTTATACCATCTGACTCCAAAACAATTTTCTCCATAATCACTGTTTATAGGTAAGTAAGAGAAGCACTGTCTGGTTCCTGCTTCTTTGCATCTTCAAGTATCAGATACCATCTCGCTGTCATACACAGCTCAAGGGTAACTCTTTGCAGAGTGTTTTACCCATCCAGACCTTGTTGTGATGACACAGCAGAGTACCATTCTCCTCAAAAGAGAGGTAGTCAACTCCCACTTCAGAAGTCATCAGAAGCTGTGTGACCATGTTTTCTTCAATGCAAATCAGAAACTAATATAATAAATGGCAAATCTTTAAATAAAATGGCACCTTACAGGAAAAAAGAAACTTTCCCTTAGTATGTTTCAAACTTGTCTATCAATCGTAAGTGTCCATTTTTACTTCCAACAACCATATACTTCAACTATCATAACCTTCAGCTTCTTATTGAAAATGATAGTGAAGTTAATATATTTCAATACACTATCATTAATTCATATAACCCATTTCATGTACAGTTGCTTCAAATAACTTTTCTGAATTATGAGTGCCATAAAGAAAAGGCAATTTTTTTTTTCACTGCAGCACATTTTGTTAACTGCAAGTAAATAAGCAAAGCGATGGCAATAAAAAGACAAAAATCATAATTAAATTGATTTGAATTTAAAGCTTAGCCTTAATAGAATTGATATTTAGCAGGTTTCTGCAATCTGCCCATGTCTGTTTATACAATATTCTTTCCAATGCTGCATTTGAAATAATAATAATAAATTTTGTACATAATAAATTCTGTAAATTGAATGATACTCAGAGAAGTTGGATTAGGAGATAGATCTGTACTCCGTTTCCTGCACAAGATTTCTGAACCACACAAACATGTGAGTGCATGTAAACGCATGTGTGCGCACACACATAAGACCTCAGTATATAACATTCCACATATAAATCACTCATACCTGCCTTTTGTCAAGATTCAACCCTTCAATAGTGCTTATGATCTCTTGTAAAGTTAGAATTTTATTCAGAGATACAGCTAAATCTGGTTAGAGTAATTAGGCTTGCTGAAATCAAGATATCAAGTCAGGAATATAAGAACCAATATACAGCATATCTTTCCATATTGCATCCTTTGCCATGATAGTTTTAGAGAAGATTTACATTCACTAACTGTTAATTTTTTGTTGTTGTTGAAAACTTTTTGAGATGTTTTAGACAGTTATTGTGACTTGCTGCTGAAGTGTCACCATTGCATTCACTGCCATGAAGTTGCTGATCCATGCAAAGATATACTTCACCCATGTAAAAACGTAATTCTACTTTGTGTCATGACCACGTTGTCAACTCTGTACCTGTCACATGTTAAGCTAATGAAAACCAAATAATGTCTTTGTAGACATAGTGTTAAGACTGCAGTAAGTATATGGGATAAAATAATTATTAGACTTGGAACAAAATGAGTATGTAGGTAATGTTTGCAGCATTTCTTTTAGATAGACTACATTAGTAGTAGACTACTACTACTACTGAAAACACATTCCAATTTCTTTTAATTTTTTTTATGGTTGACGTCTTTTCTTCATAGAGTTTGTTCAGAAGCATTGGCTCTTTACAAGTACTTTATAAATGCTAACTGTGTTTTTGTGAAGAGCTGAGCAAAGACACCTTTGTTGAAATGAATGAAAAGACATTTCAGTGGCTCAGTATTCATTCCAGATCTTTGCTTAATTCTGGCCATGTTTTTAGGTTGGAAGTAGTAGTACAAAATCCAAAGAAATCTCTATCCCTATTTATCCACAAAAGCGTACCACACAGCTTCAGATGAGAAAATACTAGCGAACTTCAATAGGACCCCATATGTGTTTCCAGTTATTCAGCACTGTCTCTAAACCATCTTTCTAGATCTTTCTCAGAGGCTTGGGATTCACAAGCAATGCAAGACCTAAGGACCTCCTCAAGGCTGGACTTCTGCCCTAAATGTAGGTTGATGTTCCTCCGCCAAAAAATCCATCCAAAGCTCTCAGAGGTAGCTATGTGGTACATAAATGGAGCTTGTTACCATGTTTCATAGCTCTTTAGCCAAGAATCAGAAAACTGACTGCATCTTTCAGAATGGGAAGAAGAATCACAATATAAATTAATGTTCACAGTGTTTCTACTAGCATAATTCAGTTTCTCACTGGAAATAATAATAAAAACATAGAATCATAGAATCATAGAATAATTTGGTTTGGGAGGCACCTTTAAAGGTCATCCAGTCCAACCCCTCTGCTGTGGGCAGGGACATCTTCAACTAGATCAGGTTGCTCAGAGCCCCATCCAACCTGACCTTGAATGTGCCCAAAAATGAGGCATCTACCAGCTCTCTGGGCAATCTGTTCCAGTGGTTCACCACCTTCATTGTAAAAAATTTCTTCCTTATATCTAGTCTGAATGGAATCTTGGAATCTTCCATAATGCCCTGCCTCAATATTGATAAATATATAGCAATGGCAATTTTCCTGAATCTTTGAGCTCTGCTAAGAAATGGGTAGATAAAGAGAAGGTACGTGGATCCCAGCAGTGACCCAAAATAATCTGGGACACTGATTTTTTTTGGTATCTTTGCAAGCTTTATGATCCAGGGGTGTCAGCCCCTTCTTGATAAGAAACACACCTTTTTGAGGATAGTTCCAGTAGCTCATCCAGGAACTTCATACTGATTAGTAGGTGTCTGGGTTATCAGGCTTATTAATAATAACATCTTAGAGTGTTGCTGAGACAATATGTCACTTCAGCTCCAGAGAACTCTAGGAATGTTATCTTCTTCACATTTGAATTTCCCCATATCCTTCCCCAGCTCTGTCATACCTAGTCCCAATGATTACTTCCAATTGGTTGACCTCAGAAAGCCAGACCATTTCAGAAGAATGTCATATACAATTTACTGCTCTGTTTCGTCTTTGCACTCATTTTTCCAAACATCTGTGTTGTTTCCCATGGTGTCCAGAGCCAGCTGGATATACACTTGTTAAAAAATATTCATCATTCTGTAAGTATTAACATCATCAAGATCCCGAGACAAAGCAGTATTTCTTCCATATTGGCTAACATCAGTTAAAAATGGCAAGGGCCCAAACCGTAAGGAATGAGGTGAGCGAATAGAAATTACAGAAATCTTTTAATTTTAGTCCAGATTTCAAAATTTTAGAGGCTACCAATAGATGCACAACAGTGCAACAGAAAGCACGGCGCAATCAACCAAACACACATATACTTATCCCATGCCTAAATCCAAAACACATTACTGTATACCAGTGAGATCCTCAGTAGGTCCCCAAGTCCCAGAGTAACTGTGCACTTGTTTAGAAAGCCAGTCCTTTGTGGAAAGGGCTATTTACATCACCTACATTTAGGAAACTGATTAATAGGTCTAAATCAGAAGGTCAGTCTTACCAGTATCCATACGCAGACACTGAAAAGAAGTAGACTATTCCAAACATGTTCCTGCCCTGAATCACCGTATCTGGAGGAAAGCAAGGGAAAACCAAAGTTAGGCATCTAAAATTAGGCTGTGGGGATCCTTTACAGCAATTAAAAGGAACATAGCCTGAATATGCAAAATAAACATAGTGAAATTTCTGATTTTAGAAAAATTAGATTGAGTGAAACTGAAAAAAAAAAAAAAATTGGAATGATTTTACTGTTGAATATAAGCCTCTGCTCTTGTTAAAATTGGCCACTGTACCAAACTTCTGCTGAGGAACATAACAGCAAACCTTCCGGCCCTTATTCTGTAGTGCCTGCATTTTCTGTAAATTTTGCTGTTTGAAAGTAGATTGACAGGAAAAAGGCAGAGGAGGGTCAAATGGCTACAGGAGAACAGAATTTCTAATAACTGTTGCTTAGACGTTCCCCTGGCTCTCTTTTGAGTCTCCTTAATGAAATAATAAATATATTTTTACAGGTGTGCAACAGCACAAAATGTAGAAATTAAAATATTGGCTAAAATGCCACATCTTATTCACAAGGAGACACTTGGTGAAGAAAATCTGTGGATTATGGGAGGGGAAGGGTGGAGAGTCAATAGGGATTACAAATCCCCAGTGTATGGGATGATCCAGCATGGGTAATGAGTGAAATCTCTACTTTTTTAAATGAAATGAAAAATCTTCAATGTGTAGTCTTTTATAGTGGCTGATGAAGGAAGAATTAACATTATTGGACATATATTTTCTTTGCACTTTATATTTTTCTCTTAGGCTCATATGGTGCTGTATTTCTAACCATAGATAAATGTTCTAAGGGTTTTCCTAGCTGCTGACAAGGGTTACATAGCAGGTCAAATTATCCCTTAGAAATACCCAAATGTCCTTCATTCAAGGAGATATATTAGGAGATTATGCACCAGTATCCTGGCTCAGACTTCCAGAAAATAACCTGCTGAAGACCTGTTGGATGAAGTAATTCCAAAATAACCCCTTATATGCTTCACAGGATATGAAGCAAGTTTTTTCGTAGGGATACAGGAAAGAAAGGCATGTAATTCACTGTTGGGTTGATTTAGGGAGTTCCAAATTTGTGGATTGTGGAGATCTGTATCTTTTGCAGATGGAATTAAAAACATCTGATGTGCTTGTTCACACAGATGTATGGATTAGGGAGGGGGTTGAAAAATAATATAACTTCCTATAAATAATTCCCAGCACTGTGTAGGATTGATTTTAGATGCTACACCTCTGGGGTTTGGTAACATGTCATTGGTACTAGTCAAAATGCTGCTAGGATGTCCATCATCTCTACATGTCCCCATTTCTGCCCTGTATGAAATCCGAGCTGATTGCTTTCATTATGCTACCCCTTATGACCTGTGTATCGCATTTAATCCTTATGACATAGGATTCCCACCTTAATTTTACAGGTATTTGCAATTTTCATAGCTCATTAGAAAACAACTTTAAAAAAAAAAAAAAAGTCAGAAGGCTTTGTAGTTCCTTCCCTGACTTTTTGTGGGCAGTGTCTATTCTACTAGCATCAGGCAAGCACATCAGATACCAGTGACCTGTGCTTCACAGCAGGCCCTCCCAAGTACAGTCAAGTACTACACCTCCCTATCCTTTTTTCCAGAGGTGTTTGTAGATGCTAAGACCAAAGGATGTCAACTTCTAGCTGCTAGGAGATGCAGTATCCCAGATTTTCATGTAGCTGAGTCCTATATGCCCTCAATGCTTTCCTTACCTCTTTCCAAGCCAACCCCAAGTTATTTATTTTTCCTTTACACTTCCCCTTTCAGATTCCTGTTTGCAGAGGGAAAGATATCACCATTTAAACTATCTTTACACTTGCAGTAAGGTCTCTGTCAGCAGTTTTGGAAACACTGCTGTATCTGGGGTGCTTTACCAGCATAAGTTATGGAGACAGCCAGAGCTCTCTGACATAAAGGATAGTAGGAAGAAAGTATGAAGTGAAATGATTAATTATCATTCCTCACAATAAAAGAAAAATAGGTCTCAAAATGAAATGACAGGTTTAAAATGGAACATAATTCAGTTACTGAACTCACTGTCATAGAATCATAGAATCATTAAGGTTGGAAAAGACCTCTAAGATCATCGAGTCCAACCATCAACCCAACACTACCATGCCCACTAAACCATGTCCCTAAGCGCCTCATCTACACATCTTTTAAATACTTCCAGGGATGGTGACTCCACCACTTCCCTGGGCAGCCTGGTCCAAGGCCTGACCACTCTTTCAGCAAAGAAATTTCTCCTAATGTCCAAATCCTCCTGTCACAGGATACTATGTGGCCTACATTATAAATTGTTTCAAAAAGTAAAATCCAAAGATAAAATTCATCAGTAGCATCCAAATAGAGTTGGCAGAACATCACCACTACTCCAGAAGTTTTTAAACTTCTGATTGCCAGAAACTGAGTTGTATGGTTCATTGAGCAGAATCAGCAATTCAGGGTACTGAGCTAACGGAGCTTCAGTTTGAACCAGGTAGACACACTTCATCTTCTTGCCTTTCATGCTGTAAGAAGGCAAGCAGTGTATTCTTCGTTTAATAGAGCCACTGGGCTGGGCACTGATGTCTGACTAAACACGTCTGCTTTTACCCTGAAAAATGCTTAATGCCTGTATCAAATGGGGAACATGCAGTGCAGAAGTGGAGTTTGTGGCTGGTACTGACTACCCGTATCTCTGTACTATTATCAGCCAACTCACATTTCTGGACTGTCTTCAGTCTCTCCTGTTGGCAGGCTGTGAACACTTTGTACTTTGCACAGGCATCAGAAGCCTATAGATTTGTCTGTAGGCATCTACATTTATTTAAAACTATTTAAGATTTCCTCCATTTTTTGAAAAAACTCAGCTTATTTCCACATTTATCGCAAAATATCTCTTCTGCAGCTGATTTAAGTTGCTGAATCCTCTTCTTTATCTTCCTGATTTCTTGTAAGGTTTTATCGTTCTGCTCTGTCACACATTTGTAAGTAAGCATATGTTGTTATGAGTAGGACACGAAATGCTTCTGCAGTGTGACCTCTCCTGTCAATCCACAGCTATAGTAAGAGCAATCTCTTATTTTCTAATCTAAAAATCAAGGGTCCTTTTCTTTGTCCACAGTATAGCAAGACACACAAAAAAAAAAAAAAAGGAATATATTTCGAGTGTTTCACTGAATAAGCCATTACCTTGAATAAGGCTTTTGTAATGCCAATGCAGTGTGATTCATGTAATTCAGATCTGAAGCTAATATGCTGTTTGAAAATGTACCCGCTGCTGAGATGATTCCTAAACAGGGAGGCAGAGAAGTGATTATTAGATAGGACAAGACATGAGCTGAATTACTGAAATGTGCAATAAAGAGATCTCAGCCTCTACAATTTGCCTGTCAAAAATGAAGCTTTTAATCAATTTAATCAGTGTAACAATATATTAGCTCAGCAGCCTGCCATCTCAGCATGTAATTTTAACTATAAAGAACATTCTACAAACACTATGAAGCCCCAAAGTGCTCTTTAAAAAAGTCTCTAAAACATAAACAAGGTTTTTAATAGCTTGTGTCAGCAGGACTAGAACAAATCACAGGAAGGTAATGAAGAAGCTTTTTCTTTTTTTTCCTCAAAAAGGATTCTACAGCCTTCACTAAATAATCTGACTACACTCCTCATTCTTTTGCGGAGACAAAATTTAACCTTGATTTGTCATCTTCTTTCCAAAACCTCACTATTTTTCATGCCTCATAGAACTGCTTATACTAATCTTCATTAGTTTTCTCAGAGTGCTGAAATCATCCATTCCTAATTCCAACAATGTCCTTGCATACATACTAAAACACAAAGGAATGTTATAAAACAGTATTAAGGGCAGTAAAAAATGTCACTCTTAAACTGCACTGTTAGAATAAATTTTCATAGCAAAGTATTACTCTGTATTATCAATAAGTTGAAAGAAGGTGAAATAATTGTTTATATTATTTTGTTGCTTTAAAACATTTCGATGAAGGTATTACTGTAATTAACTTTCCCTCATGTTTTCAGTTTTCCAGTGACTCACTGAAAATTTCCTCCCTGAGCCTTCCACATGCACACAAGTCACCATATACTTGAAAATTAAGAAAGCTGAAGGATCAGGCACATATACAAGAGGGTTTGACACAAAAAATGGCATCTATAAACACATTTTTCTGTGCGACCATAAATGCTTGGAGTAGTATTTTAATGCAGTATGGTCTACAAAATGAGCTTCAGGTTCACATCATAAATACACAGTTCTCCATGTGCAAGTGACTATGTAAACTATTTTCTGCTCTTCCACGCTCCAATACACCTGGCCTACCGCACAATTATGGGAAAGGATGGTTGTGGCTTTGATCTTCTGTGGTGCCTTCCCTCTTTCAGAAGTTAAGCTAGGGAGCAGTGACTGAACCTTGCACAGGGATGGAAAAGTGTTCTGGAATTGCCTTTCCACCAAGCTGAGTGTGCTGAAGAGCCTAATGCAAACTAGTCCCTGAAGAAAACTATTTGTATCTTTTTCTGTAAAAGGAGAAAATTAATTCTTGGTCCTCAAAGGAGGAGACAACATGTACAAAAGGCCAACAGCTGCATGATCACAATTTGAATCTTAAAAGTCTATCCAACTGGAGAAACAGATGTGCATTTTGAATAAATTTAAGGACATGTCTCCCTCAGTGCACCAGTAACAGGGACACAGAAGGCAGCGGATTAAATCCCAGGACTGCCATTTATGCCTAGGCAAAGCATTTATGTAAACTACCACATTAAAGAAGAGACATTTTACAGCTCTGTTAACCAGTCTAATCAGCAAAGGGTTTCCCCCAAAATCAATACTTGTCAAGTTTAATAGAAATGCTCACAAAAGAAAAATATGTTCATGGAGGTAAAGCACATAGGGCCACATATTAAACTCAATGCACAGGCCAGTTTGAAAAAGTACTCTGCATATCTATATGTAGCAACTGATCTACCTGTAAAGCTCAGTGGGATCCTGGCATGTTTACCACTTCATATTTGTTGTGCAAATTGATAAGTTGCTTGAAGAAACCTCTGATCTTGTCATCAGTTTATTAAAATGGGATTTCCTGGGGTTCAGTGAATCCCTGCAGATTGCTGCTCATTTGCAATCAGCTAATAAAGAATAAACTGGGTTTCATTTTCTTAGTTCTTTCTTTTCATATAAGTACATATGAGAATGTTTGTCAACATTGGTAAGAACAGCCACAGTGAATTTAATTCTATGGTATCTATAACCCCTTTTTTCATTTTCTGTGATTAGCAATGTGAATATAGACATGTATGTATGTGTATAAGATTTTCTCTGTGTGCATGCGTGTGTGTGTGTTTTGTTGACATCATTTGTGAGAACTCTAATGGAATAATTGTATCAATAACACAATAACTGCATCAAGTATTGCAGCTTCACTGGCATCAGCCATCTTGAACTCACTTTGATTTCCCTCTTCATTCCAAATGTTTTAGCTATCCAGTGGAGGGGTAATAATTATTACAAACAATTCCTTTTTTTTTTCTATTGAAAATTGTTCATTGTTTCTGTTGGAAATTGTTGATGTGTGTTTTAAACTATATTCATGGCAAAAAGATCCAGTCTATCATGAACAAATTTATAGGGCTTGCATGTGGATATTTCATAAATTTTAACAAGGTTAAACTTACTGAATAAATCATTCACTTCAAGGAGTTTGCATGGTCTACTCCTGTTTTAGAGCTTTGCATTGTAAAGTAATAAATACACAAATAAAGTTCTGCTAATAGCCACTATTATACAACCGAAATAGGTAATCAAACCCCACAAGATATTACCTATTTACATGTTGTAATAATTTGATTGACCATAAACGATGTGTTAGTCCAGTCAAAATAGATCCCATAGCATCAAAAACACATCTGGTAGGGAATTCTAATATTCTAGGCACTATATCTCTTGTAAAATAACCCTTCTGTATCTATCAACAGCTAATTATTTTAGACAGCTAATCAATTCAATTATTAGCCAAATATTTCAAATCCTTGGCTTGGTAAATCTTCATTTACTGTAACAAAGGGTGCAATTACACAATATATTCTGTCTGGTGGAGAAGTTAGCTAAAGAAGTCCCATTCCCCTCCCTATTCTAGCATTCATTCTCACTGAAATGCTTTGTTCACCATCCTTAATACAATTGCTTATGAAGCTACAATGTAAACCAGGTCACTTAGATTATTTTGATTTCAAAAAGAAACACAGAAAAACATTTCTGCTTTCCTGCTTACAGCACAGAACAAGTGAGAATACAGATGATTGTGATGGAGGGCAGAAAACTGTTCAGAAAAAAGCACGTCTAGATCTTGGACTGCAAACAGTCTAAGAATATTGAAATACACGTGGCTCATTTCCCAGGAGAATGTTTTCATTACCTGCATACAAAATAACTGGAAAGAGCCAGATGTCAACCTGGTAAACCACTGGCCAAGGGGCCAACAGGACTGGGAGAGGACAGCTGACAGTGGCAGGTCAGTTGTCTAGTAGGACTCCATGTCCTAAACTCACACGGAATTTTCCACTTTTTCATTCCAGTCACAAAACATAAACAAAGACAAACTTGGCAATAGAGAACTTAAAACACAAGTCTCCTTGTTTAACTCAGTGTCTAATCATGAAAGTGAAAGAGTTGGGTTTGTGTTTATTTGCTCCTTTACAGATCTTTTCTTTCTTATGGTGTCTTAGAGGTGGCCAAAACAGCAAACATATTTGGATTTAATGTTCCCTATCAACTGTAATGGCTCCCTACTCATGATCTGGCTTTTTAGATGTTACCTATCTGAGGACCGAATTCTCTCTTCTTTATCTGTGCTGATTAGTTGTTTGAGTAAAGTTTCTTAAGTCACTTTGCTAGGGCCAGGCGTGTAATTTTTAGATATTTTCTGCTCAAACTTCTAAATTTCCTCCTTGGATCTTGCTCAAAGCTTGTGGTGTTCTTTGAAAAACCTAAATGGAATGAGTTCTAGAAAGGAAAACTCTCTACTGTTAAAGAAAAAAAAATCCAACAAACTAACCACTGTTGAAAGATATTAAACATTTCAGACGTTTTCTGATTATTATTGAAATAAACATTCTGTAGCACAACTTATCTTTGCACACTCACACAATATCTTTACCCGCACTAATAACATTTAGCTCCCTGTACAGACAAAAAAGGAAAGGAAAGAGCTGTGTAGTTTGATTCTTGTGACCTGTTTTAAACATCAGTTCATATACAAACATAGAATCATTTAGGATAGAAAAGACTTTTAAGATCATCAAGTCCAACCGTAAATCTAACACTACCAAGTGTACCACTAAACCATGTCCCTAAGCACCACACCTACACGTGTTTTCAATACTGCCAGGGATGGTGACTCAACCACTTCCCTGNAGCCTTCCTACCCTTGAGCAGATCAACACTCCCGCCCAACTTGGTGTCATCTGCAAACTTACTGAAGGAGCACTCAATCCCCTCGTCCAGGTCATTGATAAAGATATCAAACAGAACTGGCCTCTCAGGAACACTACTTGTGACCAGCCACCGACTGGATTTAGCTCCATTGACCACAACTCTTTGGGCCACGCCATCCAGCCAGTTTTTTACCCAGTGAAGAGTACACCCGTCCAAGCCATGAGCTGCCAGTTTCTCCAGGACAATGCTGTGGGAAATGGTATCAAAGGCTTTACTGAAGTCTGGGTAGACAATATCCACAGCCTTCCCCTCATCCACTAAGCAGGTCATCTTGTCATAGAAGGAGATCAGGTTAGTCAAATAGGACCTGCCTTTCATAAACCCATGCTGACTGGGCCTGATCACCTGGTTGTCCTGTATGCTCCATGTGATGGCTCTCAGGATGATCTGATCCATAACCTTCCCCAGGATTGAGGTCAGACTGACAGTCCTGTAGTTCCCCAGATCCTCCTTCCAGCCCTTCTTGTAGATGGGTGTCACATTTTCTAACCTCCAGTCAATTGGGACCTCCCCAGTTAGCCAGGACTGCTGATAAATTATTGAAAGTGGCTTGGTGGGCACTTCCACCAGCTCCCTCAGTACGCTTGGGTGGATCCCATCCAGCCCCATAGTCTTGTGTGTGTCTAAATACATCTCTTTACTCCTCTTTACTGACTGCGGAGAGATTATAGACAGCAAGCTCAAATGTAGAGGTAAACTACACTTTTACCTGGTCAGATGAAACCTACTGTGTAGCTCCTATCCTTCGTACATTCCGTTTTCTTAGTACGTCCTACTACTTTTAAACAAGTTTTGATCAGCTATGTGACTATTAATCTTGTAAAACTTATTTGATCTGAGCAAATAGAAGGAAGACAACAAATCTATTTTCACTTTCCACTTGATTGGATTCTGCATTCTGATCTCCTAAGGAGTTCAAAATACATCCTATTAGGCCAATTGTTAGAACATTAACATATATGTCTTTAAAGAACTATGTCTTTATATAGAGAGAGTTAGACAGGTTAGATGATACATATTTATATTATATATCCTTAAAATACTATGATTTTAAATGCAAAATCCTATGTATAAGAAATTGAGGTTTTAAGAACATTCAAATTACACTACGCTGTAGCAGAAAATAAATCTGTGTTAGGCTGATTTATTAGCTTGCTTTTACAGAAAGACCCAAGAACTAATATAGTTGCAGGAAAGATTGTTAATCAATATTCTTTAGTGGTTCAGCATATCAACCTTTATATATTCTAAAGATTTTTCTAGCTTTTTTCCTGTGGGTATTCATGGGAAAACTAGTACAAAAAATATTATAAACTAAATAGAAATCTGGTAATTAATGTGCAAATACTAGAATTACTGGACATTAATTCTCTAGAAATGACAGCTACAGACAAAAATGATGTGACTTACATGTCAGACGCATCATGATATAGACAAAGACAGATCTTCAAATTAAGCCTCGCGACAGTAATATTCTAAAAGCCTGAGACCATTAGTTTTTCCTAGGTACTTACTAATCCCTTTAAAATAGAACTGGTGGCTTTGGTTTCAATCTCCCATATGCACAGCAAACAGTCATATTCTTAGCATTATGCATGGAAAGGCAAAATTAAGGGAGAAAAAAAATGTTCGTTTTGTCTTAAAACCTGGTAATTAGCACATCTTATGTAGCCCTGCCATTAAATGCTGTCCTTCTGACTTCTTACCATTTTACAAGAAGATCTATTTATCCCACCTACCATTCTGTTGCAGCGTTTGAGCAGAAATGTTGCTCCTCCTCACAGGAATGTGGAGACATCTGTTTTCTGAGGTCCTGCAACGCATTATACTGAGGTCTGCATGGATCTCTGACTTGATCAGAGTGGCCTCACATTCACTCTCCGACCACGAGCCTTCAGCTCATTTAATTTATAACTGTTCTCTCAGTTCAAGACTTTGTTCTCATGTCAAATCTTTCCATAGTGTAATCTGTCAAAGACAATTCTTGGTTAATAGCTTTGATGAATGTGCCAACTCTGTATGTTTTAATGTAATAACAAAAATGGAAGGTTTTCTGTTATGGGAAAAGAAAAACCTAAATTAACAAAATAGACCATGTCTAGACTGCCCTGTATATATTTGTTGCCAAAGCTCCAAATAATGCTGACTGAACAGCACCTCAGTTATGTTTCTGTTTCAAAATCAGCAATGCAAAGAAAATGCCATTCTCATTTTATGATAGATACATTAAATTTCTCTTCATGCACATTCATACAGTCACAGACACAAAGCATGTCCATGCTTGCTCTAATTATTAATGAAATCCTGCTTCTATTGACCTAATCACTATTTTTTTCATTGACTGATTTAGGAGAAATGGAAGGCAAGCTTCAGCTTAAGGGGCAAAATGATACAACAAATTTGGAATATTCCAAAACCTTTCTAAAAATACCATATTACTGTTACCTCATCTAAATCAATACAGCAGCAACAAAACTCAAGGTAAATACAATGGTATAAATAATTAAACAGATATGATTAAAAAATTGTTGAAAAATGACATGAATTTACTATTATTTTTTAATATGTCAAGACATGCGTTTGGCCTGGACCCCAAGGGTACCATAAGCCCTGATTGTCCCAGCCCAGCTGCCTGGGCTCCCCCTACCCTGCCCAGGGCCCAGGATCCCACATCAGCCGCCCAGGGCTGCCAGCCCTTGCCCCAGGGACACCACAGGAGCCAGTCTCCAGCTCCCCACAGCCCTGCCCTGCCCAACCATGGGCCCCACAAAGCCAAGCCCACCTGCAGGCCCAGGTCCCAGCCCAGCCCCAGCCCATCCCCATCCCCAGGGAGGTGCCCGATGCCTGGGTCTGGGGCTGCCCTGGTGCCCCCGGCTGCCCTGTGCCCGGCCCTGCCCTGAGCCCCTCGAGTAGCCCTCAACAGCCTTGCGGTGCCTTGACAAATTGAGCTAATATACCAGAGAATTTTACCATACTTCATGAATCTTAAAGTTTTCTAGAAAATCTCTTTGATATAAGTGATTAAATCTCAAAGTCTTTGTTCTTGCTTTTATTTGATTTAGCAATAAAATAGAGGAGGGTTATTTTGGATTTTTTTGCAATCAGTACATCCTGAAGGATTTGGGTCTTCACCTAAGAAACTGTTTTTAAAAGTTGCTATGTATACTCATGGACATAATGCACTAAGTAAAGCATCCATAAATTGAAAGTCATGTATTTAAAAACCTCAGGTAACATTTGTCATAAATGTCCGTGAAATTATAAACTTCAGAAAAAAATTTTTTTAAGATTTCTACCAGAATAAAAACATGCAAATTGCAGAACTGATCATGTTTTCTTGCCAGAATAATAATACAAAAAAGTAAAAGAGGAAGTTTACCATTACGCATATATTGAGATAAACATAATGAAAAAGCATGTGAGAGAACTGTAATGAAAGCAGCCAAATAAAATTATGCTAATATGAATTTGTAATAGACCAAAAGAGAGAGAATTAAGATATATAATCCTATCTGTAACTTGGTGTTTCAATAGAAAGAAAAATATCCTCTTCAAGTGGCTGTCCTTGTGGTGATGCCCAGCCTGCAGCATAACAAATGTAGTTAGCTTAAATACAGACATAAGTATATTCAAAGATAATAGGAGTCTTCATATGATGCATTATTTTAGACTTTGTCTTAATGTTTATTAAATGGTATATCACATTACATTTAAGAAATGATAAACTCATTCAAAAAATCATAAACTCATTCAAAATCCACAGTGTACTTTCTCCTTTTGGGTATTTATTTCCTTCCTGGCAGGACTGCAACCTAGCTATGTATTATGTCAAGTAGAAACACATATTAATCGTATTTATTTCTAATTGATACTGAAAATTATTCTCAATCAATCATTCATCACCATCATTATACATAGTCATATGTTCGAAGCTTGGTTGTACATTTACTCCAAAGGCTTTGAGAGGGCTCAGAATGAGGACTATTGTAGCTCTGGGAGAAACTGACTTGACTGTCCAAAACTGAACCTCTTCTAAAACAACAATGGGCACAGCTATCACCCAGAACATTTTTGCAGAACAGTAACAGGTCTACACAAGTTACAAATAGAGAATAAAGAGTAAATAGGTGTCCTTTCTCTTTTTCCCTAGCACACCAGCATATATGATAAAGCAGCAAGAAACCATCTTCAACTTCCACATCTTCTGTCCTCTCTTCAGTTCTGCATCTATTTCCTTCTTTTGCCCATACAGACCCATCTCTTTCTTGAAGCCATCCATACAGTTCTAGTACAAAACTTAGGTTAATATTCATATTCATATTCAGCTGAGTTTACAGAACTTACAATCTAGGGGAAAATAAACATTTGCCTACTTTTTCATTATAATGTATACAAATTTATGTTGCAGATTGGATTATCCAAATCAATATGAGATAGGAGTTAATATGGTTCATAATATTCTAACTGGAGTCTAGTCAATTTATCATGTAATAACTGAAGTATTTGTTTTCCTCATCTTTCAGTTAATGTAAGCTAATTCTGCAGCCAAAAGAACAAATTTAAGAAGCTTCGGTCTTCTTCTCTTTATTCCAGTATAAATCAAAAGTAACCTGATGAAATGAAATTAGTTTTGCTGATGCAAGATAGGTGTGAGAGGACACACAAAAAAGAAAACTGAAGGTCTAACTTAGGTGACAAAAGCTTTTCTTAATTGCATGCAGAGGGAGAGAGAGAAAGAGGATCCATAGTAACAGTGCTGAGCAGGGAACAGCTAGAATACTCAGGAGCACACGTCAATAGAAACCAGGATGCCTTTAGTTTTCACTCTTCTTTACAGCTCTTCAGTTACACTCCATTTTGAGGGAAAAAATTTTCATTGGGCCAGACAGATGAACACATGTGAAAGCATGAGCATGGCTATGGTAACAACATACTCACATGGGTTCAGATTCCCTTTGTTGGGTGCTGTGAGACATGATTGAACACCTCATAATTTTTGAGGTGAAACATGCATACTTAAGAAAACAAGGTTAGGCAGCAGCTGATCATGGAATTTCAGGCTGTATGTTAAGAATTATAATACTAATAGTAAAAGTTTACCACCTAACTCTTACTATAATCCTCCTATTAATGATCTGAGCCTGTGCCAAAATGTTAAGCATATTTTAAAATGCTTAGCATAATGTTAAGCCCAAAATTTCCAGTTTCCTATAGCTCAGCACTTGAAAAGAACTTTAAGGATCAAATTAATGGTCATGGCACAATGACTAAACAAGTAGGTTGGACAGAGAAGGTGGCGGGTGTTCAAAGTAATCTTTTAACAACAGCAAACTCAAAATACAATGCCTAAAAGACCATAACAACTCCTTTATATATTTTTGTAGCACATCTATTCCAGTTCAGTTTTATCTGCAATAGCTCTATATTGTGGGATGATTCCTTAGTACCTGCCTATACAAGGAATGACACAGTATTGCATCAATAATGATAGTTTTACTATACATAGTAAATCTTAAAAATATGGAATATCTCTTCTTCCTGACATATATTGGCAAAAATATTTAGCTTTAAATGAAGGGAGTAAGATAGAGATTACATATACTAAAGAACTTTATTTTTTAAACTAATAACTAGCTTACACTAGCTAGAACAAATTGTGTATTATCCTTTAAACTCAGGTGGCATTTTATATGAGAAAAATAATAAAACACCCTTATTTTGTCTAGTGTCTGTATCTCTCACACATGACTGAAGTCTTTTAAATCTTGAAGCACTGATTAGGGATATAATTTACCATATGGTGGAATTTTTAAGTTCCTCTCTCTAACACCCTTAATATTATGGCTTCTTGTGTCAGTTATATCAGCCTAAGGCATAGAGTTTAGATGTACAAATACAACTTTTTATAGACATACACACACACACATACACACACACTGATGGCTGGAATATATATATATAGGAGATAGATATAGATATACACATGTATACATATATATGTATATATATTTGGATAGATATATATACACACATGCATATACATATACACATATAAATACACACACACACAGGTGGATGGAATTTTTGTTCCAGGCTTCTTGATGGCCAACTGCTCAGGATTCCATTTGAGGAAGCTAAACAGCTGAGGATCAAAGGTGCTTTTAAGAAAATAAAACCTACAGGTCAAATAGGCACATTTGGAGCACAAAGAATATTAAGTAAAAGAGCACAGATGAAGAACTGCGTGTTTTCAGTCATATGTCTTGTGTATGTTAAAACCCAAAAGCTTACCAAACGCTGCAGAGAGTAGATATTGGGGGATGTATTTATATATGTAGATATTGTTTCATCTACCTATATATTATATACAAACAACATATAGAGATATAAAGTTCATTATGGGTTAAAGTTATTACTTATTGGCACACTAAATTATATTTTCCAGGCTTCAAAAAAGACAGAATACTCTAGAAGAGGAACTAACATTTTAAGCATACTCACTGAACATATTGCAGTAATTGTTATTATTAATGCATCAATTACAAAATTAAAATGTATTCCATCATGCTGGAAGAAAGAAATCCCATTTTAACAAAATGGTCATTAAGTTTCAAGGGTTTACACATGTTCTGAGTGTACAGCCCTCAGACCCGAGAGCGTTTGAGAGGCTGATTGTAGGGCAGAAAGGCAATAGAGAGTCTCTGCAGCAGATAGATCTGGAGAAAGTTTGCTGGATGTTCAGATGGTGTAGAGTTTTGCTTGGTGAGATGCATAGATAACATGTGGCACAATGCAATAAGAAATTAAAATGTAGTGCTATGGATAATGAAGTCACACAGAAAGACAGACATACACATGTACATAGAGTTAATGGTATTAAATAGAGTAGTAACAGAAAAAATTAAATCAGGTTAAAAGTCAGGTGTTTAAATCTTCCTTTTATATAGGTTGCTGCTTTTATACAGGTTCCTTTAATATAGGTTCTGGATCAGTTCTAGATCCAGAACACATATACATGCTATGGACAAAACTGAAACATGGAACAGAATGTAATTCCATGGAGAAGCTAAAATAAACAGACCTTGAGCTCTACTCTATGGAATGATCCACAGGTATACAGGTTTTCAGCTTTGAAGAGACAATATAGTAATTGAATATGACTTCTTGCATAAGATAGACTACAGAACTGTTGTGGTTTAACATGGCAGGCAGCTAAACACCACACAGCCGCTCATTCTCTCCCCTCCCCGCAGTGGGATGGGGAGGGAATCAGAAGAGTAAAAATGAGAACACTTATGGGTTGAGATAAGAACAGTTTAATAATTAAAATAAAAAAGAAGAAGACAAAGAAGAAGAAGCAATGAAAAGAAAGATAACAAAAAGAGAGAAATAAAACCCAAGAAAGACAAGTGATGCAAATGAAAAAAAGCAAAACCAAAACAATTGCTTACCACCCGCAGACCGATGCTCAGCCAGTTCCCGAGCAGTGGTGCCCCAGCCAGCTTTCCCCTAGTTTCTATATTGAGCATGACGTCATATGGTATGGAATATCCCATTGGCCAGTTTCAGTCAGTTGTCCTGGCTGTGGCCCTTCCCAGCATCTTGTGTATCTCCAGCCTTCTGGGTGGGTAGAGCAGGAGAAGCTGAGAATGCCTTGACTCTGTGTAAGCACTTCTCAGTCATAACAAAAACATCTTTATATTATCAACACTGTTTTCAGCACAAATCCAAAACATAGCCCCATACTAGCTACTATGAAGAAAATTAACTCTATCCCAGCCAAAACCAGCTGGTAATTTCCTCATTACACCAATAACTTCAAGTTTAGCTATGTTATACTTTCTAGAAAGTACAAAATTATCATCCCTGCTCTAGAATTTTTATTGCTTAAATCTCTTTGAATCGTTATAACAGATACAAGTTTGTTATGAAAATACAAGAGGCACATATTAAACTCTTGAGAAGTTTAAAATGTTGAAAATGCCAAATGAACTCAAGACATATTAATATTACTACTATTTTCATAATGTATGCTCCACTGGAAAAAAAGTTTCCAGTAATAACTAGACATAGTTTAAACATAGAGTATTTCTGGGTAGTTTGGGAGTTTGGGTGCCTTTCCAAATTCATCATGTTACAAACTCTGCATGAACTTGACCTAAATAGAAATAAGTTAAATAAATCTTAAATAGTGTGCATTTTGATTGTGTGCAGCAGCAGAGTAATTTGGAGCACCTATGCTCAAAGGAGTGCTAGACTGATGTTACATTTCATCAAATGGAAAGCAACATGAAGTACATTACCAAAAGACAGTTGCTCATATTAAAACATAAATATTAATCTATTTATGACAATCACTTCATCTCTATGCTGAGCTCTGAATTTTAGACTCAGAGAAAAACTTTCTAGGTCTTGAGTGTATATTTTCACTTGAAAAAAAGGATCATTATAAAAAATGACAAGCTACAGTTAAATTAATTCTGGTTTTCCTACAATGAAAATCAAGCCCTGATTAACTTCAGAGCTGTTTTAAGGCAAATTTACTGATTACCACTGTGGAAACTGGCTTGACGTGCTGGAAAGCCAGGAAACATTTTCAAATTTTTTTCTCCACAAAATCTGGTTTGAATGACTTACCCATAGGAACTGAGCATGGAATTTCTTCTGCTTAACATAAACTATTTAAGAGGTAATCCTGCAGCATAACTTATTTTGGACTACTCAGATAGGTGTTTACTGTAGGTCATTAGAATGGGGGCCTAAAGGGCAAATTATTGAAAGAGGAAACCTAAAAATCTGTCTTTCAGGTAGACGGAATTGAGATGACTTCTGTTCTGAGATAGGAGCTCCACTTCAAGTCTGTCTCCCATAAAACTGTTAATGAAAGCACTGGTTGCTATTGGCCTCATTACCATAAACTTACTAGGAAACAGATAATTTCCATCAGTTCATTTCAGTAACAACAGTCATTGAAAAGCTACAGATTGTAATGACTTTTAACCACCTATTTATTTAGTTAAGATCTCAACAACTAACTAGTCCCCTAAGAAATGAAAATTGCAATATATATCTTAATCACTTTTTCCTCGTGATGACTCTTCTGAATTTAAAACCAGGCTTCAGCTAAAATTGACATATTTCCCACTAAGTGAAAATAAGTTGCATCGATTTGGCTGATTTCTGAAAAAGAACAATTCATGTCTGGTTGATTGGCCAACTCTCAGCTACTAATGTTTGGCAATACTCAAAGAGCTACATTTACAATAAACATTCTGGTAATTGCTAAGAGGCAGTCCATGAAATTTCTCCCAAGTTCCTTATCTGGTGCACACATCCAATCATGAAGAGAGCATTGTATGGGAATAGTTTTGTAAACATTATACATCTACATGGTAACCGTGTCTGATAGAAGATACAGGTAAAGCTGTGCAAATACTAAAAACATAGCCAACTGCAGCAACTGTCTCTGTGAAACCTGAAAAAATCTGATCAAAATATAGCGGCAAGTCAGCAGCAGCTGAGAAGAAGGACCCTGAAAGAAAGCAGAGATGCTGAAAATGCATGATCTTACTCCACAAATCTTGAGTTTGCTCTGTGAAGACCCAGCCTCCAAGTCAGAGAAACTGTAATATGCTCTACCAAATGGTACTAATGATGTAACACAGCAAATGAAGATAAGGACAAAGAAGCAACATTGTGTTCCCTTGTTCTAGCCATGTTTCACACACTCTAAGAAAGCGAAAGTTTGGTGTGTGACCTTATCTGTTGACTGGAAGACTGTCCTTTCATTCTGAGGAGCGCCAATAGCCAGATCTGTGCTATTGTAGAAGAAAAAAACTACAACTGTCAGTAGATGCGACACATCATGTTGGTTGCACACTACAATCTCACATTTCTTATAGAACTATAGGTCATGTCTACATCATTAAATTAATTGATCTAGGGAACAGCTACTTAAATTAAGCAGTGCTAGTTCCAAGTACTGGAACTTGATCTGTACTGTTAAACAAGTAGAATCCCTGATATGTCCTTTGTACATTTTTGGTCTTCACATTTTGCTTCCAAACCATTCCTAGGACTAGACAAGAGTTGACATGGGCTAGGAGCCATTCACAACAAAGTTTAGATGCAGACTCCCACTTCTGCAGGACAAGATTGTTTAATGTTATGAATGTTGTCTGTTCCACATCAGCTGTCCTCAGCACTAGAGAACAGGCCCCAACACATTTAATGTCCAAGATAGAAAGAGACCTTGCAACAGACACATCTTGCAGCAGGGATATTCTGATTAGATAAAAGGAAAAGTTCTTTTCACCATAACAATGGTCAAACATTGGCACAGGTTGCTCAGAGAGATTGTGGGGTCTACCTCCTTGGAGGTCTTCAAGATTTGACACAGCCCTGAACAACCTGAACTTCTTTGAGAGGGAAATATGATTAAATGACCTCCAGAGGTGCCTTTCAACATAAATTATTCTGTGATTTTGTGATTCATGTTCTGATTCAAAATCCACACTAAGTAAGGATACAGGTAAGGATAATTTCATTCAACAAAAGCTATTATTTCTTTAATTGACAGCATGGATCAGATGGATGAATTTTCCATTTATTTTATGACAGTAATTCACATAATTTGAATCCCAACCAAGACCGTTATAGAAAGATGACATAAGCATCATGTTACATAAGGTAAACAACAAAACTTTGTGTATTCGCTTAACAGACACTTCCAATCAATACAGAAATTACATCTGGCAAAAGTGAGAAGAGACATGAGAAAAAATCTACCAAAACCATTGAACTGTGTAAGCAATGCTCTTGAATGCACTTGAAGAGGATCTGAACAGCCCTCCATAAAGATCAATTCACAACATCTCTACCACTAGAAAATAAGCCTGCACAGACAGGATCTGGGTCATGTGTAAAATTTGATATATACACTTTTAGTCTTTTGAAATTATGACTTAAATTAAATTGGTATGAGGGATCCTCATTTTACTGAGTAGAGTTTTCAAAAGTCCTGAAATTCCTCAGTAAAATATGACCCATTTTCAAAAGTAATTAACTCATCTAATAAGTATTTCCCACTGGAAGTCCAAATGGCCGTTACTTCATACATTGTATGTAACACAACTGTATGTGTGTGCCTCTGCCTATTTTCTCCCTCTCAGATTCATCACAATGAATTTGTACAAAATGATTTTATATGAATGGCAATGATAATAATTTAGATTGTAAAGATATAAAACCAAACAGCCATTTCCAAATTCTTGCAAGAGTTGAACAAATGTTGTGAAATGAAGGATAGACACTGAATATTTGCTGTGAAGTTATAAACTGTATGTCTTGAAATAAGCTTTCTTTCCTGCAGATTTTATTATTATTTTTCTATGGCATGATATAATTAAAAGCACAGAAACATTTGAATGAAATTTATGTATTTCTTATATTAAACTTATTACCACCACTTCCTAGACTCTGTGATCAAATCAAAACACATGATAAATTGTCCTTAGCTGTGGATCATTTACAAAGTGTACAAAAATTATTAATGATCATATCACTTCATGCTTACAGAGACCTTACTCACATGGATCACTGGCAAAATAAACTACAACAGGAACCGTGTCAATGCGTATATGAAGTCCTTAATCTGCAACTCTGCAAATGAACCAAGTCCACATACTGATGGCAAGCATAATGTTTTTTAATACTGGAACTGTTGATGGCTAAACAAAAAAAGTTAATTAATATTATGGAGTATTGACCTCAATAATTTCCCTTCTAACATAAAGCTATTTGAAGATAAGATTTCACACAGGAGATTCAAAAGCTGAATAGTTAAAGAAGTATTTCCTTCCCAATTTGAGGAGTACTAGGAGGAGTACTCAATCAGCTAAAGCAGATTTAAAAGGCTGTGGGTCTGGTAGGGAGTGCTCCGCTCTGTGCTGAGGCACTTCAGTCCAGTTCCCCCTGACCTCTCTTCTCAGAGTACCTTTGGTTTGGCTTCACTCCAGCAGTCCATTTCTGACCTATTTCTTTCCCCTACCACTTCATTCATTGATTTGCATACCCTTCTAGTCCTTTTACTTTATTTAAGCACTTAGCTAAACACTTCCTACAATCTCCCTTTCTGAAGTTATACCCCCAGCATGGTGTTGTCTGCCACAATACTAATCTTTCAGTGTGTTTTGCTTCTGTTCTTTTGGTCTTTCTTTTCTTGTTTATTTGGATTGCAATAAGGTTAGGGAAGGCATTATAACACCTAATGCAATGTGGCCCCATTCCTGATTAATCACAAGTCACCAGGAATTAATAATAAAAAATGTGACCCTTAATAAAAATTTACTAAATGTATTATTTTCAAGCTTGGGAAATAAAATCCTCCTTTCGAAAGTTCTAGCTTTGCAATACATGCCTACAATCAGCTTGACATAGTTAGTAGTATAAAACACAATCCTTCAGGAGAAACGCTGGAAAGGGTGTTTCATCAGGAGGAAAATGTTGGTAAAAGAAGATGCTTTGTGGACAAATAAAAAACCACAGAAGAAAGGAAAATAACTGAATCGCCAAAGTCTTAAATAAATACTGTATTTTCTTATATATAAGAATATGCATAAGAAAAATGCATCTGCTAAATTATGTATGAAGCACATAGATATCATACAGAGGTCCAAATTCTAGTCTGTATGTTAAACCTGATCATTTTCTTCCCCACCCTTTGATTATATGGCTTTAGAAAAGTATTATGCTGCCAAAGAGGATTAAGCTGGATTTGAGATCCATGATGGTCCTATTATTTCAAGCATTTAGGAGCAGCCTTTTGTTTTTGTTCAGCATTAGGCAAACTGACAGCCTTCAACTTATCCTTCCTGCTGCGGTACACTGTGTAATGTCTGTAGTCTGCTTAGCTGGGGCTGATTTCTGGGTACCTGTCATTCTGGTTTTCTCTTAATCTAGTCTATTTTCAACATTATAGAGAAAGACTATGAACATTCAGTTAAAGCTTATGTAAAATAGAGCTTAGTCTATCTAGCAATGTTAATCTTGGCCCCAATCCAGCAAAGCTCTTAATGTTTCTTAATATTCTCATTCATTCAGCAGAAGAACTGCAAATCAAACATATACCTAAGCATGGAGTCAGCTCACAGCTTTCAACATTATCTGTGTTATAACAATAAGAACACAGAAAAACAGAACATTGTAAATCAGGAAGGGCATAAGATAAATTTCTGAGATTAGGTTAAAACCAAAAGAGTATACAAATTTCATTTTTATGTTAATTAATGTAGCTTGAATACAGACTCTTAAACCAGAGATAGTTACATACTACTGATACTGATCTTTGCTTAAAATATCTTTCATCTGGAGAGTCAGATGGCTCACAGTGGATAAGGCCAGGCTAAGATCTCTCTGGGTACCTCTGTACTGTATTAAAAAAGGGCCAGAGACTGAGGTCAGCACTGGACCATAGCATCCTTACTGCCTAATTGTTAACAGCACTTCCTGGCTCTTTTGTTGGAATACTCCAGCTTGCTCTCTCCAAGACAAATTTCTTGCAGAGGTGGTTAGCTCTAAACACTGTGGACTAGAGCCAGCTGGCAGTACTCAGCCTTTCAGCAAAAGATCAATCCCTGGACTTTTATTTAGCAATAAAAATGGAACTTCAGCCTCCATGGTTGGGAAATAGCTCAGAAAATTAAGCTCCCTTTGCGAGGTGCCTTGCTAAAGATCACATCTATCCTTCCCCTACTTTTTCTCTTCATGATCTCTCTTCTATTACAAAGGTTGTGAAATCTTTTTAACTCTATACATGGATTTCTCAGCCTCTCTGTCTTTCTACAGCTAAAATAGGCTATCATTCCTCTGCCTCTGGTTTGATAGAGCTCCTGAAAACCTCGCAGAAAAAAGGACTTTGGAAAGGATCATTTTAGGTTTTAAGTAGTCCTTTCTCTATTACAGGGGTTTACATAACCAAAACTTAAAATCAGAAGTTTTATAGTGTCATCAAGTTCAGAAGTTGTTTTTATTCTTTCTGTCTTATTCTTGACTGTCTCCCAAAGACCTAAATCAGATCATGGTACCAGACAAATGTGTCAGTTAGTTGAATGTCGTGTGTTGCATTCTACAGTCCCAGTTTAGCCTTGCCAAACAGATAATGACCAACTGAAGGATTCTGAAGGACGGCATCAATGTTCATATTCTTGTAGTGATTTGAAGCACTTAAAACACAGTTAAACAATGAGAAGGAAAATAATTCCAAAACAGGTAGATCAACTTCCTCTGGATGTCCTAATGAGATGCAACATAATTTCCCTCAAGATATTTCCAATAATCATATATCAGCTACCTGTTAGAAATTCTCAAATACCTTCATTTTTTCTTGTGCCTGACACTGAAAATAAAGCCACTTTCTACATTCATTTGTAGAAACAAATACACTCTAAACTGTGTAGTTCTGAAGTCTGTGAATAGATTCTGCTGTAGTTTTGGATATATATTATTTTTGACCATGCACACATAGAAAACATCCTCTTGGTCTGATTATAATTGGAAAGATAGTTTGAAGAGCAGTGAGTATACCAAGGAATAGCTGGTATATTTCCAAGCAAACACACTCCCCACAAATGATTGCTCTCAGAAAAGAAAAAATAAAACAAGAAAACAAGGACTTTTTAATGCATGCACTAAATAGTATATATTACCTTGCAAAGCAAGGACTTAAACTGAAAATGGTGTCTTAAATAAACTGAAAATATCTCAATAAATGGAGAAGTCAGTTATCACTTCATTTAACTGATTGGTTTGTATGCAGGATAACATGTTTATGGTACTTCAAAGGGAGTGAAAGAAGGCTGAGATAAATTCTTGCCATTCAAAATGACATAATGGTAACAGTGGATCCGAAAAATCATGAGAGATTGTTCTTGAACAATTGCTGGAAAGTGATATATGTAATTATGGTAGATTAAATAAAACAGATTTGTCTAACAAAAGGAGAGTGGTTTTATGGCTATGGTATGTGCGTGATGACATTAATTTTCCTTAATTTATTGACTTGTATAAGATAACTTATACATTGGCAGAAGTACATCGGTCATGAAAGTTATAATATTAACTTTAAATATGTCTATCAACAATTGTCAAAGACAGCATTATATAATACAGCTAATAATAATGGGCTTTATAGACACCAAAAAATTGCAGCTAGAGGAATCAAGAGCTAAATATTCTCATTGCTATGGATTTCACATGCCAGAAACCTAATAAAAATAGCATTGTGTATACGTACTTCAGAAATTGTTCATGAAGTATCCAAATGAAAGTTTATATGTCAGGACATAAAATACGAAGCACCAGTCACACCACTAGATGTCTGTTTTTCTTGCCTAACAGGATGGACAAGCAGGAGCACTGGTTTCAGTTTTTGAGAATATCTGGCATTAGGTACAACTTGGGAGGCTGCTAAGGATCCTAGAATATGATATGTAATGTTATGGACAGTAACCTTAACAGAAATGTTATATTTTTCCAAGGCACTAAGTCAAAAAGACATAAACATGGCTTATCTACCCTACCATCTCAAACTGCAAAGGCATGGCAATTTGCTTCAGTCCAGCTGATCAGACAGAAACTACAATTCCTTCTGGAAGGAAGGTCATCAGAAAATTTTAAGGTCAGATATAGTGAGAAAGCCAAACTTTCCAAACAAAACAAAAGGTCCCAAGAAATGGAAAGAGATACTGATGAATCAAGCTGCCTAAATTCAGCACATAATAAGTAATCTTACATATGCTACCTCAAAGTAACAGATACTGAAATGTCTGGTATTCAGTCAAGATCAAACCAGAGAACATACACAATTATTAATAGTCTTGGAACTCTACCAAAGCAGCAAATGCAAGAAATAAGCAAGTACAAAATGTTCCTTAGGTGAACATTTCTAATCTCAGTCGACAGAACAATGACTCCATTTCAGTTCTGCAAGACAAACGTCACCTTACAGAAAGAACACTGAAGTTGGTTCAGGAGTGTCTCTGTTTAGCCAAATCCAGTGTCATTGTTTTTTCAAAGCAATCAAGATGACAAAAAAAGATTATGGTGATAGCAGGAACCGAGGCTGCAGCTGAAGTTAGTTTCAGGCCTTCTGTGGTAAGCTTCAAAAGCCAGAACAACACATATGCACACGGGGTGAAGCCAGTGACATGCAGCTTCTACGTGTAAGAAAAGATGTCATGTCCAGAAATCCAGAGCTCAGATTACTGGAACATTTTCAGGTTTTTAAATTGTTCTTTTTCCTCATGAATTTTTAAGATGTATTTTTAAGTCACAGTGGCATACAACCACTTTAACAAAAGTAAGATGAATAATTTTCTCAATTCCCTTTATATATTAACATGTTTCCTGTTTCAGGGGGGGAGGGGGGGAGGAGAGATCAAAGCTGCTCTATCCATCTCCCTCTAGTTGTTTTTTGCATCGCTGATCAAGTGGTCAGGCCACCACAAAATAATAATGCACAGAGGATGAGGGCAGAATGAGAATGAAACAGAGAGCAGAGTTTTACCTTGTGAAGAAAATGTTGATAACCTAGGAAAACAGGTTATGTTTTCCCAAGTTCATTTTAGCAAAGCAGATACATCATATAAATGTAACAATGCATCTAAATATTAATGAATTTGCCACAAATATGGATTTTCAGTGTTACTGGAGTTTCATATTTCAGAGTTACTGAAGTTACATATTTAACTCATGAACAGAAATACCAAAATGGCTATATGCAGCCCACACAGACTGGGACTTCCTTTGGTCCTAAGTATGCAAGCAAAACTTCTTTACCCCATTTCTAAAATGTCTTGTTTTTTTCTTTTGTTAGTATTTTGCACACTTGACCTCTAACCTAAAGCTTGCTACAGAAGGACCCCATCACACCCTCTTTGAGTTATGAAACAAACATGAGAAAGATTTCCTTCTTAAGATTCTGTTATACCTCATTCATCTTATCATTGTTTTCACTCTGCAAAGATATGTTAAGCTTTTTCCAAGCCCCCAAGGCAGCACAACAGTATTACAATAACATTTGCTGAAAGCTCTCAGAAAGACCTCCTACACTGCAATTCCTAGTTGGCTGGCACACCCATGTGTCAGTTCTTCTAAATCATGTGCCTCAGCAGGTTTTACACACATACTCATTCATAATGTATAAGCTTGTTGGGTTTGGGGGCTCACTTTCTTTTATCACAGGTTGACATATTGTTGAAATTAATCACAGGTTACTTTCCCTAATGGTTGCTGCTGGGAAGTTGGGTATGTTGGAAATCCTGTTGTGATTTGGGATAAAATATTAATGTCAATAGCAGCTGTTTTGTGTTATAATGCTATGTAAGTTAAATAGTAAGGCAGTTATACTAGAAGGCTATCCTGGCAAATTACCATACTATTTGTTATATTGTGATACCTGATGTGGATAGGCCTTAATTATGATTTTATTTACCTTTCAAATGCAGGTTGTATTTCCATATAAGGACTACTTTTCTGCAACAAGCAACTATCTATGGCTCAAAGTTTCTTAAAGTGTCAATATCCATCCTTATCACCTTTATAGCACCTTATTCCAGTAAATCAAACCCAGGCTGTTCTGAACTGCATTCAGATCAAGCACATTTATACTTCATAATAGATCATTGGACTATTGTGTGAACTAAACTAACAATTTCTAATGTATCAAACCTGAATTCTGTCCTTCAGCTGCAGAAACCCAACAACATAGAGGTTCAAGCAGTAGTCACCTGGCGGTGTTTGTGTTCATTTATTTTGGTCCAGATTACTTGCTCAGTTAGTGCTGAAAGACATCCAATTTTTAAAAGAATTTTAAAAGAGGTGTTTGGAAAAAGACTAAATTTGTTGCATCTTTAGGATATTGTTCTCATCAATAGCCTCCCCAAGCTACTATTGATTTAAATGGAAAACATATCATGCTCCAAGTGAATTATAGAATAATTTGTTGCCTTGAAGCTAGGCTAGGGATAATGGTCAGGCAATATATATAATAACTGATGAATATTCAAAAACTGGCAGGGACCAAGCTAAGGAGAGGAGAGTAAGAGTTAGTACACAGACAAGGAGAAGCAAAATGAGCTGCTAAAGCCAGAGATATGATTAATCGATCAGCCAGCACCTTTATTGAGTAATGCAATGGCATATCTCCAGTTAGAGAAACTGGAGAAAATCCAGAAAAGTCCCCCAGAATGCCTAATCTGCATGCATACTCATGATGGAATATCATTTGCACAAGGAAAGTGGAAAGGCTGTTTTGGGAGAGGACATAGATCAGACATGAGATAGCTGTGAACAGCTGTCCTGCTTTACTTTGTGGTGGTTTTTTTTACCCTAGAGGTAAAAAAGAACGCAAGAAACAGTCACTGCAGTGTCATTTCCTGGACAAATGTTCTCCTGAAGAAGGATGAGCTATTGTGATCTTTCTTTTGTAGACTGACAGAGACCCTGTTTCCTGCAAACATTTTTACTATGTGACTTCTGGACAGACATCCCTTCAGCATGTACATGATAGTGCAAAGGTGGTCGCAAAAAGATACTAATGTTTTTGGGCCCAAACTGGTTTTGACCAATTTTTTACTGTGCTGGGAAAATACTTTTGTGCTGCCCCTGCTACTGTTATTGTAAGAAAAACAGATATAAAATATGAGAAAAATAGTAGCTCTGTGATCCTTGCTTCATATTTGCTTTGGTTTTTTGCCTTAAAGGATCAGGTGATTGGCTCTGGCAGTCCTGTCATCACCTTCTGCTTGACAAAGTGAGCAGCTGATCTCAGATATGGAAACAGCTCTTAATTACCAGGTTGTGCCACATAGCTGATCCCTGAGCCCCTCAGGTGTCTGTGACATCTTTTTTCTAAGGTATCTTCAAAGTTTTCTTTTGAACCACAACCTTACTCCCAACATCTACCAACTGTGCCAGCTGCTATCTGTTCTGACCTCTTGTCATGCAAAAATATTTCCAGTCTTTCCTTAAGGCCAATCAGAAAGCACACGTGTACTGCTATTAAGCTGTCAGTATGAACAACTTCCCATCTGGGTCCTTCTTATGACTCTTCCC
Source organism: Pelecanoides urinatrix (assembly GCA_013400755.1). Classification (NCBI taxonomy): domain Eukaryota; kingdom Metazoa; phylum Chordata; class Aves; order Procellariiformes; family Procellariidae; genus Pelecanoides; species Pelecanoides urinatrix. Next base: position 80,314 of record VZTQ01004085.1, on the reverse strand, counting down.
CCCCTCTGCAGCCTGAAGAGTAAATTTTGGGGCTAGCTATATGGCAAGAGGTTTCCATCTAATCTATTCAGTCTTTTGGCTCGCTGTGATTTCTGCACCAAGGTATAAACAACTCCGCGTAGGCTGGAAATCTGTTGTCTATGATAGCATGATGGAGATTGCCATTTTTTTCCAGGTTACATCGTACAGCTTTGTGCGAAGCAGTATATCTGAACGTGGCTTTAATTATCTTTGCATGTACAGTTAGCCAACTCAGGTGTTACCCAGTAAACCAGATTTTCTTGTGTTATTTTGGAGCTAGAAAGAACAGGTGCTACCACAGCATTAGATAAAGAGGTCCAAACTGTGCCAGTAAAAAGTATTAGAAATTACATATAGATCACAGCATTAGTTTTAGAGGTGGTCTTGGACCCACTTACCCAGAGAATTTCCAGAGATAGGAGATAGAGGATATTTCGTGTTCCGCAACCCAGACTGTCCCAATCCGGTATCGGGAATGTCCCGATCCGATGTTGGGGGAGGTTTCCATATGAACCCAAGAGTGAGATTAAGACACAAACGAGGTCAAATGCCATATACCCAAAACAGCAACTTTTAATATCAAAAGTAGAAAATTAGTGGTGATAGGATAGAATAGAGTAAAAAGATAGAATTCAAGCAAGAATACAGGATCGACTTGCAAGAATAGTCACCACCCTGGATCCACGGCGTCCCGGGGGTCCAGGTCTCTCGGCGTTCCGGGGGTGGGCAGTCGCTCCAGGGTCCACGGTGTTTCAGTGGGGGCGACAATCGCACCGGGGTCCTCTTGGCTGTACCTTTTATTCATTCGAGGGCTGCAGTTTCCATGGCAATGCCATGTCTCCGCATTCCTGAGTCTTGACGATCCAAGCACATGCCAGCTGGAGATCTTTCACACCTTGCCGGCCAGAGATCTCTGTGGCCTTGCAGCCATTCTTAGCCAAAGGAGCCCTCGCCCAGATCTTTCACACCTTGCAGAAGATCTTATCATATTCAGCAGCCAAAGGAATCCTCGCCCAGATACGCAGTCTTTGAGACAAAAGTTCTACAATTCAGTCTTTCCCACAGACTCAAGAGAGATTACCTCCTTCTCTCCCACTGTTGGTGAAAGCTATAAAGTTGCTGAAAGCCTGAATCTGGTGTGTTATAATGAGTGACACATGCATGGGAACTGCATTGTCCAGCAGAGACAGAAATGAGACTGGTCTGTGGCTGCTTTGGCATAGTAGCTGACTGTGATAAATGAAGAGCCTTTGACACTGACCTCCTAGGCTAGTCAGGACCCGGACACTAATAAAGACTGCAGACAGATGTAGAGCTGCAGGTGGAAAGAACCGCAGACAGAAATTAGGAGGATATGCCATGTTCTGCCAGATAAAATTTTGTCTCTCAGTGTGGAAATGTGTCCATATGGACCCTTCCTGTGTGTGTCCATTTTTTTCCTGACCTTAACTTCCAATGTAGCAAAAAAATTAGTGGAAATCTAGGTGACCAGACATCTGAGACATAAGCCTTTCCAGTGGACTATGCCACTGAATAAGAGAGAGAAAAGAGTGTGGACATTTTGTATGCAGTCTTAGAACTGAGGGAAATGCCTGATGAGGGTCTCTTCCCCCCTGACTCTGCTCCGTCATGGGTAGCTCCATTCACTGGCCAGATACACCTCTCTTGCTGCTAGTGGAGTGTGGTGCTCACAGTTCAGCATGTCTAGGCTCCTGCTAACTTGCAGTAGACTGTGGCAAAGAATGAACAATCTGTCTCTTTAAATGTAGCATCTGGGAAGGTGACTGTAGTTTGTTACATGCCATGGCCTTGATCAGAAAATCTAAGACATGGTTAGATTTTCATCAGCACCTGACAGGCATTATTCTTTGCTACCTTTGTTTAGCGATGCCATTCATGGTGTCAGGGAAAGAAGTGAAAACAGCAGGCATACATCCAAGGTCTTTTTTGCATAAAGAACTGATGACAAGTATGATGAACAAATGAGGTACAGGTTTAGGGACAACTGTATTGGCATAACACAAGTTCATCCTGCAGGCCTGAGGCTGTCCAGGTATCCAGAGAAGTTAAAAAAGGAATTGCTTATTCAAGAGTACTGCCAGAATTAAAGGGGAGCTTGTTGACTGACTGGCCGGGGCATCTTCCATAATATCTTAGAAGGAAAAGTTCATGCAAATGGGGCTGTGCACAAGTCAGAATTAATCTGCAGGATGGGATGATATACACCTTGCTGTTATTTGCAACATTAAGGAAGAACACAATTTCTTTTTTTGTAGGTCTCAAGAAATTTATAAAGAAGCAGTTGTGTCCTGAGAAAGAAAACTGAAAAGTACCAACCACACTCTCATTCTCAGAACAGTCAAGGACCTGATTCACCAGATTATGTGATACAAGTCACCTATGCTGTATTTTCTAACAGAGATTATAGTTCGAATTTTTCTGCTCATTGAAGATATCTTTTTCTAGTTAAAAAAAATCAATTTTCTTTTTCCCTTTGCATTTATTTAGCAGGAAAAAAGCCTTACTTTAACACCAAACCTTATCCATAGGGAAATCTCTCATCCTGTTTAGAAGTGCAGATTACTCAAAACCACCTGCAGAAGGTGTGATTAAAACAATAGAATAGCATTGAGAATATTTTTTATTGTTGCATTGTACAACTGCATTTTCTTTTAAAATAGGAAGAAACAACATAGTATTAATGTAATGTACTAAAACCCCTGAATGATACTTCTATACATTAGGAAATTAAAAAAACAGAAAGTTTCTTGATGCTTGAAATCCTGCATAGCCCAATTCCAATTAAAACAGCTGAAACATGAAAAAAACTTTAAAACATTCAGATGCATGCTGCAAGATTTATACTAGTGTTTCTGTATGTGCGTCCTAAAATAAGACTCAAATGATATTGAGCAATCTGAGCAAAACACACAAGATGGGCAATATGAAAAGATGTTCCATAAGACAGACTGTATATAATCCATGGTAAAACATAAAATTAACATAAGCGCTGTAATAACAATAATGAGCAGAGCCTAGCAAGCTAACTGAAGAATTTATGCTTGCAAATGTGTCCCACATGTCTAATTTTGAAATTGTGAACACAATTTTACTGCATTACCTGTTAACAGGATGAGTTAATACCTTAGTTTTTAATGCAAGCCATGCAAATGTGCTTTAAGTGTGCATTAGCTGTATCACCCTTAGTGGCAGAACACTCAGTTTTGTTTCTGTCTTGTCCTGTTTATCCACTCTCACTGTTTTCAGCTTGTAAACCTTAAAAAGTAATTTTCCACTCTGCTCAGCTTCCATATCAATCTTATATGTAACAGAGTATATGAGGAAACAGGTGGCTGTAATTGCTTTGATAAAACAGAGTTTCAATAGAAAATTCTGGTTTGTCAAAACTGAAACTTGGTACTTTCACCGCTATTAACATAGTGGAGAGAGACACTCACCAGAGGAAAAGTAGAAGAGTGGTCAAAAATTATATCACTCATGGTCTTTGAAATTGCTCAGATCTATAAAGCATCCTGTTTCAAAACCTAACACAAATGAGAATGATGTTGAAAAATGTGGATGTGAATCTTTTCAAGAAAGAAAAGGTAACAGAATTGGGTTTCCCAAATCCTAGATGAGTGCTACAAATATAGGTGCAGTAAAAAAACCAGACTCCTCTATTCTTGTCAGAAAATTTTGAAAATTGCTATTTGCAAAACCCCCAATATTGGTTAATTTTTAAAAGCTGTCTGAGTCTGGAGAAGGTTCATTGCTATAAATTCACAGCAGAAGTTATGGAAAGAAATAGGGTTAAGAAAGAAACCCTATTCTCAAGGTTTGCTATCAGCTTAGTTTAGGTGGCTTCTCACTCAGTATGCTGACTGTCAGTTCTGAATCCACTGCATTGCCCAAATACTTTAATTAGAGACAATATTTGTGCAGGATTTTATCCTCCCTCGGAGACTTTGTAGGTAATGTAGAAAAGGGCAGGGATCCTTGTTGCCTTTTCTGAATTTGTGTTTCATAATCTAAAAATTATTATAAGGAATGATTTTTTTGTTAGCAAATACAACAATGTCCAGAGAAGGACAACGAAGCTGGTGAAGAGCCTGGAGCACAAGTCTTATGAGGAGCGGCTGAGGGAACTGGGACTGTTTAGTCTGGAGAAGAGGAGGCTGAGGGGAGACCTCATCGCGCTCTACAACTACCTGAAAGGAGGGTGTAGCGAGGGGGGGGTTGGTCTCTTCTGCCAGGTAACTAGCGATAGAACGAGAGGAAACGGCCTCAAGTTGCACCAAGGGAGGTTTAGATTGGACGTTAGGAAAAAATTCTTGACTGAAAGAGTGGCCAGGCCTTGGACCAGGCTGCCCAGGGAAGTGGTGGAATTACCATCCCTGGAGGTATTTAAAAGACATGTAGATGACGTGCTTAGAGACATGGTTTAGTGGGCATGGGGGGGGTGGGTTGATGGTTGGACTTGATGATCTTAGAGGTTTCTTCCAACCTTAGTGATTCTATGATTCCTTGATTCTAACTATGGAAGTATTGATAACATTCAACAGTACATTGTATGATATGAGTATAAATGCTTTATCAAAAATTAGATGAAACACTATTCACTGTTGTTTCTCCATCAGGGCTTAGAGGTTGGCAGTAAGTCATAACCTGTGAGAGCAGAATGCAGGTGAAGCAAATATTAAGTGTTCTGACAAAAATCACTCAAATTATATATACTCTTTGTTTTTCTTGCAAAACATTCCAGCCTGCAACATTGGCCCTGTTCATCTCCAGTTGAAAATAGTTATCTCATCACTAGTACTTAAAACAGACTTCTGGATGTGACTATGTAAGTTCACTATTCATGAGACAAAGGAAGGAAAACAGAATATAGATTAAAATGCTGCACCTCTGAAATTAACAGGAAAACTCTTTTGTTGTTAGAAGTTTAGAAATATTTCAAATGATGAAATTAGATGTTCTATATTATATTTCTGCTCTCTTAAGCTATGAAAAATTTGGATGTTAGGGAACTACATATAGATGTTTATGATACATATGGATTTTTCAGAATTAAAAAATATATTTGGATTCCCCTCATATATACTCTTTACTTTTTGCTGTACATAAATTACGTAAATGTATACAGTGTACAGGGCATACATAATACAGTGGCGTAATAAACTTCTTGTTGCATCATAACCCACGTCATTATTTCACACAAAATTTTCATGAAGAACATTGCACAATATATGAACTCAGGACTGAATGTTCACATTTTCTACATGGTAATATTGAGAAATTAATCTATAACAGCTCTTTCTGATGAACAAGTGGTAACGAAAGTCTCAGCCTTAGAGATTCTAGTAAGTGATGCTGTTCTATCATTTGCCTTAATTTTTTATGAACTTTCAGCAATTATTAGCATTACAGCCCCAACAGTCATTGCTGAAGTTAAGAAACACAAAGATATTTCCATCCCCTTCTATAAGTGTATCATTTTTACCTGATTCATGCAACATGAACTGACAAAAAATTGGTGTTTGCTGGAGGTTATTTCTAGCAAAAACAAAGCAGGTTTTTATCCTGTAAGCCTACAGTGGTCCTTTTAAGACAGAAGATTCCTTAATAAGGGTGGTCTATTTTATAGGATTTCCTGCAGCTAGAAGAATCTATCTTTGCTCTTTGCATTTGGGAAGTCAAAAAGCCAACACACAGGTGGCCAGGAAAGGCTGGACTAACCTTTTCCAATTATGAACTAGCTGGGTCATTGAGAATGCCTGCTGGCATACATAATACTACGAGGGGCAACTGTTTGATAGCAATACAACACTGCCCAAAGTCAATTTTTAAATACACGCGGATTTGCACGAATACCTAAGTGTATCACAAAAACATACACTTTGTACCAGCACTGTGTACTATTGGATCATGAATCATTCTGGTGTCTCTGGTCTAATACTGATCATTTGGAGTCCCTGCATATTCTCAACAGGATCTACAGAGTAGCATTTTATATTTCTTCCAACAGCCACCATGTGTTTTCAATAAGAGCAGCAGTATGCAGGTGCAGTTATCTTTTGCAGTACATAAATTTTAAGGAGACCAAATTCTTTTTCTCCCCTAACAAAGACCTCCGAGACTTGCCATGCAGTTGAGACCTTGCCATTGAGGTGTAACCTCTGACCTCCAGTGCAACATGCAGCAGAAGAAAGCAAACTCCCAGGTCTGTACAGAACACCTGCCTCAAACATCTGCAAGCAGCAGAGTCGGCAGTTTAATGAACTGGCCTGCTCACAGCCCTGTGATTTCAATAGCTCTGCAAAGATTGTTAAGGAGGCCAAGACTAAAAGTGCTCAGGATAGTATGATTTATAATACTAAAATGTTGACCTTTACAGCCTTAGTATGATCAAGCCTCATACTTCAGGTTGATGTAGCCTGTTAAAAAAACCAGCCCACTTGCCTGTTGCATGCTAATGCTTTATGTGTTTACTGTTTTTATTCTCCCTTTTACTTATGGACATGCACCCATTTGGAACACCCAGTGGAGGGAAACCCCACTGTAAAAGCTTGGAGAGAAAACCTTTGTTTAATAATTAATAAGTATTACATAACAGTAATATTTATATCTGCTTATGCAGTGATTTGAGATCCCTGAATAAAACTGTTTTTTTCTTAGTTTGCACAATCCAGGCCACAGTAAGGATGTCACATATATGTCCCCATAGAATCTAGACAAAGTCCCACAGATCTGTCTTGCCTCTCAAGCTTGCTGGGAACTCTGCTGTGAATAACATAGTATTTCCACCCTTGGGGTTTTTTGGAGGAGACGTTGATTTGTTGGCGAGGAGGGTGGTTCCTGAAGGGAAAACAGTATGTAATTCCACCCATTTTGGTTGTTTCAGAAGCGTAGTCTGCTTGGGAGAGTGTTCTGCTGTGGGAACACACAAAGCTCCTTTGATACCTTTGTGGGTCACTTCTCCCTACCTACCAGGGTCTATATGTGTGCATAATGATGAAGTAAATGGCACTTGTTCTCACAGCTCTACACCACCTGGCTATGCTTTGTGACAATCTAGTCAGATATAAGCTTTTTTTAATAGTGTATTAAGTAAGCTTAGTAAGTACGGCAATCATGCCGTATTCTGAGCAGTACATCTCCTACTGAAGATAATAGCTCCTACTTGTTAAGGACTTGAAGTCACACTGAAATCAAGGAACAATACTGGTAAGCAAAAAGACTACCCAGGGTAAAGTCCAACATACCCTTGCTATAAACACAGTATAACTCTTCTTCCATTGCAAAACTTGTAAAACAATTTTCTGCTGAGCCTTTGCCAAATACAAATCTTACTTAGTTATCTAGAGCATCCTAATTGAGTCATTAGCTCTTCCCACTTATCTGATCATTCTTAAGCTTATCTTTCTTATTTGGCCACAACTTTTTCTTTGCTTCTTTCTACTGCAAAAAGTGCACAACATAGTCCATCCCTTTCACTGTAATAAGACTGATAAACACCTAAAGTCCCTAGGATTTTAAATAAGGAGAGCTTGCTCTTTGTTAGCCTGAGTGCTTGGAAGTTGGGTTCCCAGGCGTATTTATGTACTGCAAATTGCAATGTTGCAGAGAATAACTTGAGTACCCACTCTTATTTCCTCAGATAAATTATTTTGCTCCATCTCTTAAAAACTGGGATTTATCCAGTCGCCTCTATAGCAACACTTGTAATGCTGGTACCCTGACCGTCCCAGACAAGGAGATCTGCTGAATATACATCAGGAACTCTGTTTAGCTCCTAAATCTCATTCTAATTAATCTAAAGAACAGGGGTTGGATTGCACAGGTAGGAGACTCAAGAAACAGGTTCATTTAACGTGTTACACTGTCACAGTATGACAAAAGATCACTAGGTCTGAGAAGGGCTTGCAGGTGCTCAAGATATCCCGCTCAACATAATTTAAAAATTAAATAAGTTTGTTTTGAATATTGAACAACTCTTTAATGTCATGGAAGAAGGAAAATCCATTAAAGGAAAAGTTCTTTACTTTTATAATCCTCTACAAAAGTTACTTTCCAGCTCAGTTTTAATGTACCAAACAGTCATGGTTTCTTTTAAATGTCCCTAAATTTTTCTTCCTATTGTTCTGTTGTGAGAACAATGCTAACCTAATTAGGAAACTCCTTTACTCTGATGGAAAAGTTGTGACAGAAACATCTGAGAAAGTACAGATTTACAGATTCACAGCTAATTCCCTTCCAGGACAGTTCTCTGCTAATGCTCCTCTTTACCACCTCTGAATCGGGTGCAGTGTAAATTTTATCTGATGAAAATCCCTAAGAAAATTTACAGAAAGACTATCTTTCTCAAATGAATCTCTAATCTCATAGGCATCTACAAGAGTAAATAATTAAGATGGTCTGCAGGAAGTGTATTCACTGCATACAAATTACATAAACAAACACCAAGTACCTCAAAAGTGCACAACCAACTTTATCCATACCCATGTTAGATCCAAAAAAAAGATTTTTTTTTTTTCTTTCTAATGGAAGAATCATTCATTGCCTAGAATTGAAGAATCCTGTCATTCGGGGTGTACCTCAGGGGTCACTACTGGCTCTTATACTGTTCAACATCTTCGTTAATGACCTGGTTGATGGGACAGAGTGCACCCTCAACAAATTTGCAGATGATACAAAACTGGGAGGAGTGCTTCATACACCAGATGGCTATGCCACCATTCAGTGGAACCTCAAAAGGCTGGACAAACGGGCAGAGAAGAATGCACGAAGTTCAGCAGAGGGAAAAGCAAAGTCCTCCACCTGAGGGGGAATAAGTCCTGTACCTGTAAAGGCTGGGGGCTAACTGGCTGGAAAGCAGCTTGACAGAGAAGGACCTCTAGGTCTGGGTGGACATCATGTTGACCATGAGCCTGTAGTGTGCTCTTGTGGTAATGAAGGTCAATAGCAGCCTAGGCTGCATTAGGCAAAAGATTGCCATCAGGTCAAGGAAAATGATCCTTCCTCTTTGCTCAGCACTGGTGAGACACGTCTGGAGTGCTTGGTCCAGTTCTGAGCTTCCTGGTACAAGAGAGACATGGACATAGTGGAATGAGTGCAGCAAAGGACCACAAAGGTGATTAAACGACTGGAGCATCTTCGTCATGAGGAGTGGCTGAGAGAGCTAAGACTGTTCAGCCTGGAGACGAGAAATTTCAGGGGGGATCTTATCCATGAGTGTAAATACATGATGGGGAGAGTAAAGAAGAGTGAGCCAGACACTTCTGAGTAGTGTCCACTGACAGGACAAGGGCACAAATTGATACGCATGAAACTATGTCTCAACATCAGGAAACACTTTTTTACTGTGAAGGTGACTCAGCACTGGAACAGGTTGCCCAGAGAGTTTGTAGAGTCTCCATCCTTGGAGATATTAAAAACCTGACTGGACACCGCCCTAAGCAATCTGCTGTAGTTGATCCTGCCTGAGCAGGGAAGCTGGACTAGACAATCCCAAGAGACTAGGCAATCCAACCTCATCTATTCTGTGTAATTCTGAGTAATCAAGCCTTTTTATGTTAACATTGGATGTCAGTTCTGGGATCCATCTTACAGGCTACATGGGACAGATGGCCAAGATGGCTCTCTGATCTCAGTATTGAAAGCACTGACTCAGCAGTGTTAATAACAATGTCATTTCCCTCTCTGTGCATAAATTCTCTGGCTATATGAAGCATAACAGGTCAGGTGGAGTCATCCTTTGTGACAGGTTACCACTTTGTTCACTCTGCTTCAGGGTGGACTGTAGGGAAATGGGAAAACCAGAATACATTCTTAGGTTAGTGAAGGGCTCGTATAGGACCCAGAAAAAGTTCTTAAAGGGTCTTTAATCTAATAATTTTAAAAGTTGGGCAAAAGTAGACTAGCTTCTAGGACTCTACCATATGACCAGAGACATAAGAACTTTCTGAGTAAACACTGACACAATAATGTAGCAAAACTCTTCTTCCTCTTCAATCTGTCAGGAGGCTAATTGTTTCCTTGAGCATAAAACAATAACTATGTTGGATGTCCAAAATGGTTCTGGTACTACATGCAAGTTTCACATCAGCTACTTGATCCTCAGTCATCAACAATCCCACATGACAACTGAAGTGATGCTTCCTTTTGACTTTATTTTAAAAACAATACTTGCTTCTAAAACTTGAATATATGTTTTAATTTTTTTTTTCTCCTTTAGAGAATGTACAGATTAAAAGAGATTTTTACTGATAGAAAAGACTGTTTTTCATTAACAATGCTGGCATGATAAAACAAAACAAAACCCTTTCATAGGTTTAATTTTAACAATTTTACCTTTCTCAGCTTGCAAGCTCTTCAGTTCTTTTAAAATTATACCAGATAAAGCAGAAAGAAATAGTCATTACAAACCAAAATGATAGGATTTTACTGTAAAGAAATTCAGAAATGAAAGACTATGTTGTGAAAAGTGTATGAAGTAATTAGCGCATTAAGCTGTTCTGAAAGCTGCTGGCACTATTTAGAGATTAAGTCAGCCTTTGGCATTGCTGATCATTATAATTTCAGTGTTGTATTTTTAAAGGGGGATTTTAATGAAAGGCTATTAGATTAGTAGTTTGGAAAAAAGGTTTACTTTATGAGGCAGATTTATAATAAAAGTCTGTGTTGGTGGCAAGGGCAACAAAAGCAATAGACCTCTCGTAATGCAAATTGCTAGATACGCTTTATGCTGAGCTTTTACCTGAAAGTACAACTTTGAACAACAGCTTGTTCATCTGTGATCTTGGGAAACAACTGAGTCTTTTCTTTTGCAAAAGAAATAGAACAAAACAAACCCAAAAGAAGTTCAAAATGTAGCTCTGAGAAGTTGGCAATTTTCTCTTGAAAGGGAGTTTCAAAAGAGTGCATTGATTCCTGGAGATCTGGCTCAACCTATTTCCTGATTCTCTCATATTTGGTTTTCTCTTTAGAGTTTGAATGAACTGTTGACTTTCTCCTCTCCTCATAAAAAATAGAATTTTTAATTTTGTCATTTGTTAGCTTAGATATATGAGAAGTATTTGGCAATCAACAAGCCTCTCAAAGCATAAGGTCTGAGTTACCAGGTATGGGTTTTATCAGGGTAATAACCATTAATATTTGTGAAGCAGTTCGTGAAGACAATGTAAGTGAACCACACTCAGAATCAGCAACTTTTTGCTTCTGTTTTCTGTTTTTTCTATTAACATTTTATGCAGCTGCCTAGGCACAAATACATATTAAAAAAATAGATACTGAAATTGAATTAAGCTTGCATAAAGCAATTTCTGAATTTAGATGGGATGCACTAATTCACAGGAGATACATTGTTGCATATTCACTGCAGATCTAGGGAATATTAGGGAATTCCTACCTTAAGGATAATGAGAAATACTAGATCATCAGAAACTAGGGACTAAATATTAGAGAAGGATGTTTGTCATTGCCTCATTCCATCTGGTCTGATTAAAGCAAAAAGGCAGGTTTTGGAGTACTCATATTTTCTTCTACAGGAAATCATACAACTTCCTATAAGCACAAATGAAGACATGACTTGGATTTCCAAAAAATCATTACTATTTGGACATAGTTAAATGCTGCTCAACTTTTGCCGTGGTCTTCAGTTCCATTGACTTATACAGGATTTAAGCAGATCCAAACATAGTGACCTGAATGAAAATGACCTCCAGAGCCTCAGTTAATATGATATCATCATATGAACCTCACCAGCAGAGAAGCTTGAGTAAGCTCAATTTAAGAGAAGGTGATTGTCTTGCTGCAGCATCCACAAATGAAAGCCTCCAAAGTCTGCGAGCCATTCAAAATATTTGCAATAACTTCTCTGCTTTTCTTCTTATTCAGGGCAGCATGGTTTGGAAAGCATTTTTAGCAATACTTTCCTTTGAAAATATTTAGTGCTATTTAAATATTGTTATCAGCTATACTACTACTAGGGAATAAGATACAAGGAAGACAGGGTAGTTCAACAAGGCAGAAGTATGTTTTTTTTCTTTCAAGAGAATTTAGAGAGAAGTTAAAATCATTGAGAACTGTATTGCCTATGGCTTTTTTTAAAACTCTTCTGCTCAAACACAAAGTAAATTATGCTGCTGAAAGAAATATCTCTTCAGTTTATTCTTCAGATTCCAATAGGGACCATTATAATAATCAGAAATAATGATAGATCTCAATCTCATCTGGTCAGATATTACACGTGCAATGAAAACCAGTTTTCTTTGGGACAAGAAACATTTATTCTGAAGGTATCTTACAAAGAAATTATTTCCAGGATATAAAATGAAAGATGAAAACAAGAGCTATGTTTTTTCTCTATTTGATATGCTGCCCTAGGCAGTCTTAGGAACCTTGATAATTTTGTAATATTTCTAAATCACTTTGTTGTTATTCCTTTTATAAGATGGTGGAAAGTAAAGTGATTTTGAGTAATCAGACACCTTCTGTTAGCTACTCTATACCATCAGTTCCTAATTACACCAAAAAATTAACATTCCTTAGAGAACTTTACTTTTTACTAGGTTGAAGTTAAGTCTGAGATTTACAATTTTACCAGAAAACTCTGTATTCTATGTTAGAATGAGGCAACAATTTTATCTGTGAGCATTAGATGATGCAGTTTTTCAAAATGCAAATATATGTAAAGAAACACTCCTTACAGATTTAAGCGGTAAATAAAATTATTCTAGTCATGATTTTATATTAAATTCTCATTAATATGGTAATGTCCTGTTAAGTATAAACGTAGTGCTTAAAATCAAAGTAAAGATTAAATAAATGTAAATGACTCTGTCACAGCCTCAATCTTTTATAGATACTTTCCAGGTGACTAGTATGCCTGACTGTTAAACAAAGCAAATATGGACCATTTGGAACTACTTGGAAATCCTTTCATCATTTGCTTAAAAGAAATGTGTCCCAAATAGTTCAGCACATCATTCTCTGGAAACCATTTACCTAATTTATAAAAACAAGACCACTGTTGAGAGTGTGGCCTGCATCTACCAGGCATAATGATGCTGCCTTATGTTTTGTTCGTTCTGGAAACAATCAGTCACACACGTGCCAGGAATAATAGTTAGTACATGTTCAGAAAGTACCCAAACACCAGAGACACATGTATCTCATTGACTAAGTGGGGAGTATAAATCTACACCAACAAGCATCATATTCTGATATTCATAAGATATTTTATTTCAGCTGCTGACAGTTTCAGATCATTTTTATATCTAATGCAATCATAGTTCAAAAATACCATGGAGATAAAGCATGTGAGTGAGAAGAAATGAGGGCTGTGGTGAACTGAGAAGTGAAAGCTGCAGAAAAGAGACAAACAGAAGACAAATGAATAGTTTTCTGTGACAAATTTTCAGAGAAGCTGGAGATATCAAGCAGACATCAGTAACAAAATATCTCATTTCTACAAATTCAATGTAATATACAGTTATTACAAAATAAAATTCACACAGCCCAATAATATCTGTTAGGAATTAAAACCTCAGAAGTACAATCTACTTTTCTGGGACCACTCACAGGATTAAATATTATACAATTTCAGGAAACTCAACAGAATCAATTCCATGACATTTCTTTTCATAAATAAGTATTACTGGTAGGAACTTGCTTCCCTAAAACTCCCTAATAATAATTTTAGAAAACCAGCCACCTGTTCTACCTTCTTCTAAAGCTTTCCCACCCCAGTTAACAGAGTGAACTGGGGAACATTGCTGTATACAAAGGAAAAAGAATACTGAAGGCTGTATCAGCTGTATCCGATTAGAAAGATTTTGTTAATACCTTGCCAATAGTTTATATGTTCCTGTGGACTACAAAGTGTCTTTTGCTCTTTAATTAATTCAGCCTATGAAGAATCTCAGCCCTTGTTGGAACTGGAAGTTACTTTGCCTTCATGGGTGATGGACAGCCACAACACACTAGCATTATCGACAACAGTCTCTTGTTCTCTTGTGTAGTACACAAAGTATTTATGGGGATATATCCTCCGGTGACAGGATTGCCAGCACAATCTTCCCTTTAGCACTCTGATGGGAGAAAGTATGTCCCTTTAGTTATGTGATTTAGTTTAATGTAAATTCAGAATAACTGCACAAGGGCCAATAGGTTGAAACAGATGTAAATCAGCATGTCTGAGTCAGATTTAGTAGGTGAACTAACCAATAAAATGTACTTTTACACTGAGGCAGTAGACAGAAAACACAACTGACTTACTACGGGCAGGGTACAGAAGTTACTGTCTAGGGGCCCATGGGTTGCCTTAGCATAAAATCAATGAGGGTTCAGATTTGATCTCACAGGATGAAAGGATTACTGCATCTGAGAAATGTCAAAGAAAACAGGATTACAGTGCATGTGATGCATAAAGAACTGAGGGTTAAGTATGCACGGGGTCTCCGCTAGGCCAGTTTGCTGGATCTGCTCCTTTTCTCTGAAGGCAGAGTAACCTACTAGCAAGTCTTTGCTGAAAATGCATTATTAACTCTGCTTGCTTTATGGTTCATCTTAGAAGCATTATACATTTCATATTGAAAGCTGCATCTTTAAAGTGTGATTAATACAGAATTAGATGTAGGTAAGCTAATGGAGGACTCCCAAGTAACTAGCAATAGAACGAGAGGAAACGGCCTCAAGTTGTGCCTACATTGGACATTAGGAAAAATTCTTTACTGAAAGAGCGGTCAGGCCTTGGAACAGGCTGCCCAGGGAAGTGGTGGAGTCACCATCCCTGGAAGTATTTAAAAGACGTGTAGATGAGACGCTTAGGGACATGGTTTAGTGGGCATGGTGATGTCGAGTTGACGGTTGGACTTGATGATCTTAGAGGTCTCTTCCAACGTTAGTGATTCTATGATTCTATGATTCCATGACTGGGCATCACCAAAAAGAGCCTGGCTCTGTCTTTGCACCCTTCTGATATTTGAATGCGTTTGTACATACTGTGGCTTTGGGCTTAGGAAGGGAGAAGCAGAGGCAGTGATCTCTTCTGTGATAATGAATTAAAGACACAGAATGAGGTTCAGGACAAAACAACTGACTTCTTGTTGTAATTCCAGAAGTAACCTTAACTCTAATATTTCCTAATTTTCAAGTACTCAACTTTTCAACTTAAATATACTTTAATAAGTTTGGGGGATCTAAAGGAATACACATTCCCCTCCAGTTATAGCACAGCATAAAATTCAACCAGTTTTTGAGCTCACCTAACAGAGTTAGGTGCATCAGTCACTGTGTTTGACTAATTATATCTTTACATTAAAAAGGACTTATTTTAATATATACTACCACTTTAAAACCTGCATCAGCCAAATTCTGTTCTCAAAAGCATTTGTGATAACATAAACAGCAATAAATTTGCTCTAGTCTTACCTGGAAAATCAGCTTTGGTATCATGTTTAAGCTACAAACTGAAAAGTAATACAGTCTTCACTTTGCAATTTACATAATTCTTATTTTATTTGAAATGAAAAATAAAAGATAAAAATCAGTGGCACAAATATGTATTATTTCTATTATTTAGTTATTATTGTGCATATACATACACACCTTTATGATATGCATGCATACACATATATATACACATGCTGTTTCTAGATACAGTGAGGTTTTTTGGTTATCAGGGAGAATCTCTGACCTGGGTCAAGCTGATGAGGCAAAACTGATAGGTCATGAAGGTCAAGACCTCTTTCAATTAACCCCACACCATGTGAATGGCATTAGGTAATTACTGTTTTAGATGTGCCATCAATGTGGATTAATTGTGTGTCTATTAGCATTTAGACATTGAAGTAGTTATGAGTTAAACTTACAGTATACTACTACAATAAGATGTAAATACTTACCTACCTCTTACTTACCTGTAAGATGGTAAATACTGATACTTAAAAATACTTTTAACTACATAAATTTCAGTTTCTAAGCAATGAATTAGCATGATGGCAAAAATACTGTCATTGGTCAGACAAACCTCCATTCAAGGCTTCAGAATGAGGTGTAAGCACACTACCATTTCATTAAAGGAGTAGCTATGGGCCCTTATCCAAAAAACATTTAAGTCAATGAATGACAAGAATGCTAACTGATGAGAAAAATATGGGTAGTCTTTAAAATCATTAACAGACAATAACATTTAAAGAAATGCATATTATTTATGTATGAATTATACATTTGTTCAATCTGGCACCATAACTAGCTTTTTATGGCTAACCTGTCTACGATTCCAATATTCATCAGCATTTCAATATTACTTAAGAGACTATATGTATGTTCATAATTCTGACATTTATAAATATTTCTGAGCAAGCAGACCACAAAGGTTTTTTCCTTAAATTAGGGCTCAGAAGATTTTTTTTACTTCTTTCTCTACTAGTACCCATTGGTTAAGAAAATTTCATTTCCCTCCTATGTAAAAAGGGGAAGAAAACAAGAGACGTGAGAACTGGAAGAGTGGGAATGTTTTGAAAGATTTGTCTCTTCTTGATTATCATGCTCCACTTAGGCTGACAAAAGAAGAGCCCTGGATACAAGCAAAAGTACTCTACTGATGGTTGTGTGCTTCAATAACAGTGAATGACTTATGGCCTAAGGCCTGGAAAATAAAAAGTGAGAAGAGAAAGTTCAGAGCAGGTAACTAGACGGTGCTTCTTGTGCAAGAGAAGAAGAGTGGTTGTATGTAGGTACCTGGAAGAAATCTGAAATCCAAAGCTTGTAAAGCTTTGGAGCGGTTCTGTCCCTCTAAATAGCATAGGGCACTGGCCACAACAAGGGCTGACAAGATAAGCTACTGCTTCTTTGAAAAAGAGAATCTAGTTCTTCATCAGTTTACTAAAACGACTGATGCATCCCTTAAAAGCTGTGTCCACAAGAAAGAGTATAGCAGTGTTCATAAGAGGGAGAGACTAAACTTCAACTAGAGCAGGCTTTAGGCTTTGGATTTCTATAATACAACAAATTAGATTGAAAGACTCGCTTTTTTCAGAGCGCAACAGAAACACTTGTCCTTGGCTTAGCTCTCATTCAGTTTCTCATCTATGTGCAAACATCTAGCACACAAGCAAAACTAAAGCAGAACCATGAAAAAGCCTCACAAAACACTTCCATATCCACCCCATTCTGATTTTTCTTCTCTTTCTCCTGTACTTTGGCAAGCCACTCTCAATAGAAATTTAGGGAATATATTTTGCCTGAAAAGGACACTTTTCCCAACACTTCTGCACCTGAAAATACCATTTAATCTAAAATAAAATCTTTGTATTAAAAGCTTTGAATTTCCATGTATCTAGGATGAAAATGTTTATCAAAACCTTTGATAAACTGCCAACAAGAGGAGGAGCAACACTAAGGACTATCACGCAGAGCAGACTTGCAGCTGTGTCTCCACCATTGCAAGGAGATATTTGAACCATAAAATTTTATTTTTTATGGGCTGGATGTCTGCTTTTCCATGGCCAGGTTTATTCCAGTGTAGAATAAAGTATGGAGGTTCTCTGAACAACCCTTACTTTTTTTAGGCAGAGGGTTTGATAAAGGAAGAAACACTGTGTTCCCTGTGGGATCTTCAGTTTGGGCTGCACTTCACTAGATACACTGAAGTAAAAAATAATCTTCCCAAAACATGGGGAGAGAGACAAAATGGCTTATAACAGTCCTTGCCAATGTTTTATTGCAAAGACTAATGCAGCAGGATTATTGACCTCTTTTGACCTTTTGACCTTGGTTAACTACATCTTTAAAAAATACCATTTGCTCCATGCATTTTTCCTCATGAATGGGAGTAATTTTTTAACCTTGTGGCATTTGTAAGGCATAGTTTAGTAAGGAGTAGGGAGAAAAAAAATGTTCTAAATATAGCTGGTGGCATTATGAATTCTAAGCTTTATCATTGTAAAAGATGTTAACAGATAACCTTTACTTTTTTTTTTTAAACTATGCATTATGAAAAGAATTATTATTCTTCCTATCAGCTTGAGAAAAGAATAAAAGATCGTTATTTCTCTCTTGAAATCCTCACAAGTTACACACAAACTGCAATGGGAAGTATCATTAAAGTGATATGAGCAGTCTGCCTGTATTTTTTGTTGATCATTTAAAATGAAAACGGTACATGTGTCATTATAAGTTGTAGATCCTTAGAAACACAATCTCTTCTTTCATTTTATGTCCCAGCTTCTTGTTTTAGGTGTTGGCTTTAGTGACAGAAAGCATGAACTTGATGACAGAATGAAAGGCTGAAAGCACCTAATTAATTATCATCATTTAAAAGATTCGTATTTCTCTTTGCACATACTTACATTTTAAGTGAGACAGAATCAGCACTTCCATGTACTTTTGAACATCAGAATTATTTTGGAAAGATATAGCAATTTCCATTTCAAAGATTTTCCTTTTTCTTTTTCTGCTAGGACCGTGTCACAAGGAAATATTTCTCTCTGTTCAGTTCTTTACACAAACACCGACTTTATCAATGTTCTATCACAGTTATTTTTGCCCCTTTTCAAAGCCAGAGAAACTGTACTGTACTGCTTCACTTGTGCTGGTCCTCAAAAAATTTCTTTTTTATAATATCACAGTATAATATTCCATTAATCTTGATATTAATTTTTGTATGTAAATATGTTGCCTTTACAGTCTCAGAGCTAGAATTTTATGAAACCCAGAAGTGATAGAATATGGGCTGTGCCAGTAGGAACATCTCCATTCCAGTCCCATCAATTCACTGAACCCTGACTCGGTGAATTATAAGGGGTAGTAAGTCTTCCAGCTACTAGGTTAATTACAAAAAATATTAAGGACATAGTCCCAATGATATTTTGTTCTAAGAGTAGTACCAACACAAGCCTCAGCTGTACTTGTGAATTTCAAAGATGTCAGAAACCTCATATTTTCTGCTTTCATAACGGTGCTGATAACATCAGAGCTACCAGGGTCTGTGAAGAGTAATATAGTTAGTAGTTAAAGCTTTCTCATCTGTAGCAAATGATGTGCATGGCACTAATAAAGTTTACTGTTTTACAAATGTGTAATAAAAATCCATCACATATTTTAGTGTGAAACAGACAAAGTCTCAGGTGTTTCTGAGATTTTATGTCAATCTACCCACTTCTGGATGAAAAGTAAATGCTGATTACTCCCAAATGACACTTGTGAGCTAAACAACTATTTAACTGGGGGAAAGAGGTGAAGAAAGGATAATACTCCCACCTCTGCAGGTTTTTCAGGCCAAAAAATTGAAAAAATGTCTTTCAGATGTAAAGTAAGATAGAAGATACTATATACTGTAGCACTGTAAAAACAGACAGACCAGAGCATTCTTCAAATCAAATATTTATCTACGTGATAAGAAGGAGCCAATTTTGGAAATGTATTTAGCTCTTCTCTAGACCAAGCTGTTTGTTGTATCTTGAATTAATATTAATTAAATCACACAGTATCTCTTTAATCTTGGTTGCCTTTCCAAAAAGGAAATAAATTGTAGTTTTCCATTAACTATAATGTAATATGATTTGGCTAATGTTAATGAATTGTTCTATAATGTGACTAATCCATTTCTTCCAGAAGTATTCCAAAGCATTGCATGTCCAGACCTTGGACTAATAAGCAAATATGTAGGGAAAAAAGAGGAAGTAAAGGTAGGCATTTGAGAAACTAAATCAAAGTGGTTTCTTTTAAAGTTAACTTGGTTTTTCTATGTTAGACCAAAAAACCTTAACACCCACCTTCCAGGTGTGCACATTTAATGCTGTTTAGCTTTTTTACTGAAACACCAACTATCAAGGGATGCAACCCTAGTAATTACAAAGTACAGTGCAGCAATTGCTCTGTGATGATTAATGCTGATATATTAGTATGCTGCTGTTTGACTCCAGAGGTCATGACTTGCAGTGAAGTTCTGGTGGATCTCTCCACTATCAATGCCTTTCTTTTGATAGAAACACATAGAAATAGAAATATACAGGAAAATTTTTGAAGTTGTATTCATATCACACAAACTCTGATGCTGAGTGTATCACATAGATCTCATAATAAGACATGGGTATCTTTTCTGGGTTTATTATTATTAATTGATTTTTTTGTGTTTTGGTGCACAATCCCCTTGCATTATTTTATTACTTTAAAGTTGGATACATCCTTTTCCTACTATTACACACAACAGACACATTCCTCAAAGGAACACTGAAGCATCAGTGATATCCTCATTTATTTGTTCCTAGATTAAGTTACCATGGTGACCAACCTTGGTGGTCTTTTCAAAGCTCCTTAATATTTTATGTCTGATGGAACCATATTTGGCAATGTAGTCCTTGTAGTGCAGGGATTACTTCATGAACGCCAGAAAAGTTTAGCTTTCACTTCAGATATGAACTCAAATCTCCATAAAAATCTTCTACTAAACCCCTCATCTATTAGTTGAGTCTTCATGCTTTTTGTATTTGGCCATCCACCCGTTCAGTGTGATAAAATTTTCATTGATCTCAGTCAGAAACTTAGCATATCTTCCCTAGGTATTTAAGCCAAAAAGCTAGAAGAATAAGGGTAAGTATTTATCTTTATAATCAAATAATTTATCTTACCACTTCTTCTTTTTTTCTTTTTCTTTTCTTTTTCTGAACATATTAGCTAGTGCAGAAATACCAACATTTTATTAGAACTCTTAAGCTCCTTCAATGCCATTCAGAGCATTAAATCATAACCCCTATATAGCCCTATTTTACCAGTTTGTGAAGTGGGACTAGAAAACTTGATTAGCCTCTCAGCTGAGTATACAAAACTTCAGCGTTAGCCAGTCCTCCCAGTGTAGAGGACTCTTTACGAATAACCCGGGAAATATTCAGGAAGAAAATGTGGCTCGCTCCCAAATCACTCCAAAAATCTTCCCTTGCATCATAAAATCCCTGGATTCCACCATAGGTTGATGGAATTTAGAGGCTGCTTCAAGGATTCAGGGGAGAACAATGATTGATTAGGGCTTTCTTGTTTTGTTTTACTCTCTTGGGTTATGCAAAGCAACAAATCATAACAGAAACTGAATTACACTGCTCTCGAAATTATCCAGATCACCAAGCATAATAGTTCTGAAGTACCATCATATTGTTAACACCTAGAAATTGTTATGTTACATATTTCTTCTGAAGTAGTAGCAGAAATTTTTGTAAATGTTTCATTATATGATTAATATATTAATCCATTATGGAATGAATGTCACTGCTCATTCTTTGATAGTATCCTGTAAAAGAGGTTATAAATTGTAGTAACAACATTTAGACATGCTTAACTAATTATGCTATAGGAACATATGGAAATGCTACTACACTCAATACTATGTTTGTCATTCTAGAATGATTTTGTACTGTTAAGATACTATTTTGTGAACAGCGGCAGTGATACTGCTCAAAGATAGCATCTGCAGTTCTGCGAACAACCGTATCAATTTTTTGCAACCATTTGAATACCATTTTTATAATAGCAAAACTGATTTCTAACCTCATTAGTTTGACCTGATCAATGAACACACCTTGAACATTTAGTACATATGGCTTTTGCTCAGCTTTTGCTGAATATACACTTAACAATACAACTTTAACTAGAAGGGGCTGTTTCTCACTTCTACAGTTAATTCGTCTACTGAAGGCAAGCTTCCTATTAGCTGTGAGGAACACAGCATTTATATTCAGTGATGTTTATTTTTAAGCAAATTCAGTCGACAATCTTTAGTCCACCAAAATCATTCAGTATGTATGCTTAGAAAGCTTTAAGAGGGGTAGTCGCATGTGCCTGGAAGCTTTCTTTAGATAGGAGTAGTTCAAAGCACTTACATGAAAGCCCTGATTTTTTTGCCATTAAAGACTGTGGAGGTGAGTTTGGCAGACGCATGTCTTGCATTCAAAGCCAGAGGCAAATATATATATCTCTAGGCTTGTTCTGTTCATGTTTTCATTAATTGCGAAGAATGTATTGCTTTAGGCTTACTTTATACTATAGATAACAGAATCACTTCAGCAGAAGCAAGAATTCTTTAAATTACCCACAGAATTATCTTAGATACAAACACTGAAGAATTTATGTTCCTTATTTTGCTAAGAAAAAATACTTCAGATTTCTTTTTGTTTTTTACAAGAAGAGCTATGTCCTTCACCAGTAAAAGATAGTTTACTTATATGCTCAGCAACTCTAACGGTACTAATTCTCCAAATTGTTCTGAGATGGGTGAAAGAGTTATGGGAAATGGGAGGAGAAAACTGAGTGGGGATCAAGTGATAAAAAAAGATATTTTAGCAGTTCCATGGCTCTAGACTACAGTGACTTTGTGGATAATTATAAAGCTTTTATTCTTGAACCTGACATACCTGCAGTGACCCATGTTGCCCCTATCAACAGTAGCAGATTGTCAGTGTCTCTATTGGCTCCTTAGCTATGTGTGAGAAGGGACAACAGAAAGAAGAACATTTTTGTTGTTGGAGTTTGTCATCTGTGGGAGTTGCAGTGACAAATATAAAGGAACTAAGGAAGTAAGACAGAAGAGCGGTGAAAAATAAACTACATGTAAGCCATCAGTAGAACCTTCAGGGTAAAAAATAATCTTCATTCCTCAGGAGGAAAGGAAAATCATGGATTTAGCCTTATTTTCATACGCTTCTTATACACCATTCCCAGTCACAACTAGAAAACATCCTAACTACCAAACTGTGGTAGGGAGGTGATAGTTAAAGACCAAGAGGTGAGGAAAAAGGTAGCACTCACCAAGGTCATCTTGAGCAGAAAGACCTTTGTGTTTGGGATCCCAGATGTTTTTGGTTTCAGCTATGAAAAGTCCCACAGCATGAAACCAAAGAAGAAACTTTTCAAAAGCACTAGCAGAGATGGGGAAGCTCCTTATCCAACACGTCAACAGAGCTGATGTGCAATACTTGTGGGGGTAGCAGCCCTTCTAGCTGGAATGAGATCAATATGCAGTAACCTTGAAATACCTGGAATACTATCACAGAATAATAGAATCATAGAATAGTTTGGATTGGAAGGGACCTTTAAAGTCCCAACCCCCCTGCCATAGGCAGGGACATCTTCAACTAGACGAGGTTGCTCAGAGCCCCATCCAACCTGACCTTGAATGTTTCCAGGGATGGGGCATCTACCACGTCTCTGGGCAACCTGTCCCAGTGTTTCACCACCCTCATTGTAAACAATTTCTTCCTTATATCTAGTCTAAATCTACCCTCTGTTAGTTTAAAACCATTCCCCCTTGTCCTGTTGCAACAGGCCCTGCTAAAAAGTTTGTCCTCATCTTTCTTATAAGCCCCCTTTAAGTACTGAAAGGCTGCAATAAGGTCTCCCTGAAGCTTTCTCTTCTCCAGGCTGAATAACCCCAAGTCTCTCAACCTTTCTTCATAGGAGAGGCATTCCAAACCTCTGATCATTTTTGTGGCCCTCCTCTGGACCTGCTCCAATAGGTCCATGTCTTTCTTATGCTGAGTACTCCAGAGCTGGATGCAGTACTCCAAGTGGGGTCTCACCAGAGCAGAGTAGAGGGGCAAAATCACCTCCCTCGACCTGCTGGCCATGGTTCTTTCGATGCAGCCAAGGATGCGGTTGGCATTCTGGGCTGCGAGTGCACACTGCTGACTCATGTCTAATTTTTCATCCACCAGTATCCCCCAGTCCTTCCCTGCAGGGCTGCTTTCAATCCCTTTATCCCCCAACCTGTATTGATACCGGGGGTTTCCCCAGCCAAGGTGCAGGACCTTGCACTTGGCCTTGTTGAACCTCATGAGGTTCACATGGGCCCACTTCTTGAGCTTGTCCAGGTCCCTCTGGATGGCATCCCATCCCGCAGGCGTGTCAACCACACTGCTCAGCTTGGTGTCATCTGCAAAATTCCTGAGGGTGCATTCGATCCCACCATGTCATAGATCCCAGGTCTATACCATTGATGAAGATATTAAATCCTACCGGCCCCAATATGGACCCCTGAGGGACATCACTCGTCACCAATCTCCATCTGGACATTGAGCCATTGACCTCCACCGTCTGGATGCAACCATCCAGCCAATTCCTCATCCACCAGACAGTTCACCACGAAATCTATACCTCTCCAGTTTAGAGAGAAGGATGTTGTGGGGGACTGTGTCAAAGGTCCAGATAGATGACATTGGTAGCCCTTCCCATGTCCACTGATGTAGTCACTCCGTTGTAGAAGGCCACTAGGTTGGTCAGGCAGGACTTCCCTTTGGTAAAGCCATGCTGGCTGTCTCGAATCACCTCCCTGTCCTCCATGTGCCTTAGCATAGCTTCCAGGAGGATCTGTTCCATGATCTTCCCAGGCACAGAGGTAAGACTGACTGGCCTGTAGTTCCCCGGGTCTTCCTTTTTTCCCTTTTTAAAAATGAGGGTTATGTTTCCCCTTATCCAGCCAGCGGGAACTTCACCGGACTGCCATGACTTCTCAAATAAGATGGATAGTGGCTCAGCAACTTCATCTGCCAGTTCCTTCAGGACCTGTGGATGGATCTCGTTGGGTCCCATGGACTTGTGCACCTTCAGGTTCCTTAGATGGTCTTGCACCTGATGGGGTAATTAACACCAATAGTAATACAACAATTTGCAAGTGAAGTCTGAGGTACCTAGAGTCATGTGTGGTTGCAGAAGTTTTGCTCACTGGGTTTTCACAAAGATTGGGGGGGGGTGTGTAACAAATCAATCAATTTAACAGTCTTAATTAATTATATCCCTGTGAAGTGTAGACACTCAGCTAGATACTTTCCCTCCAACTGGAATGGAAAGATCAGAGAGCAGCCAAATTCTTTGGTCTTTCCATAAGCATTAAATTATCACTGGGGTTTCTCAAATTCCAAGGCCCTGTTTGCCCTAGAAAGATTGTTCTATTTCACACATACAAATAAAGAACTCTCAAAGGATGAAAGCTCTGCCTGTGCTTGGGGCAAAAAGGAAAAGCTTTCTTTTTGTGATGAATAAAAGCTCACGTCAGAGTTTTTAAGCACATATGACCAAGTTCTCAGTATTGTTGTCAACCGCAAAAGGTTTCAACAGGAAAGAAGCAGCAACTTAGCAGGATAATGTAAACACATGCTGGGGATGTAAAGGTTGCACTTAAGAAATGAAGTTAATGTTTTGGGTTAATGATATTTTTTCTGGAAATTCTTGGGAGGTCTAACTGTATTCTGGGAGATCTTTGGTTTCTCAGGATTGCAAAGCTTCTGAATTCTCCCTCACACACAAAAAAAACATTAGTACTATGCGCTATACAGTTGTGCTAAGAAGTGAAGTTCTCTGTATGAATAGCTCATAATTTTCTCTGCATTCCAGTGAAGCCAGTGTTGGAATGCCATTAAGGTCCCAGCAGCTGCTTTTTTAGTAGGTGGTTGGATGTAAAAAGCCTTTTGGGAGGGTCTGCCCAAAAGACAGCAATAGCAACACAGGGATTACAACTGTCAAAGTTGTTCATTTGCTTCACCCATGCATGTATGCATACTAATGGAGTTATTTGATTATATTTTAAAAGGCATGCTCATTGCTTGGTTGGTTTAATAAACAAGCATTTGAAAAGCAGAGTTTTTCTACAGTAGGGATTAAATTATCTGCCTTTATGGTTTGTGTTTCTTTTTGTCCCCTTCTTTCTTTCTTCTTATCACCTGGCTCTTTACTCCCTCCCTTCTCAATATCCTATCTACCCACTGCTGTTTAAACCCCCCGCGTCCTCAGCCCTGCTTTTGGTGTTGTTCTGCTCCCGTCTTTCACCACCCTTTGTTTGTTACAAATAAGATGTGATCATAGTTACACACCTGCTGTTCTCATTTCATGATAGCATCAGAATACTACTTTCCCAGCAACGTGAGACCAACAGCAGTCAGAGCTTTTTGTTGAAATTTTTTTTTTTTTTTTTGCACATCTTTTGGGATATTTGACATTAAGTGAAAAGCAGTTTTTTCCTTTCATGTTACTGCTGTTTTGAACAAGCAAGGTTTCAATTTCCTTTAAGATAAGAGAACAAAAAATCCATTCTTTGGACATGTCTTTGCTATTTTGCTGTATAATCACAATATTGACTCTTCTTCTCATGCCATTAGATCATCTACCTCAAGGCCAGGGCAATAAAGATTAATTTATCTCTCACCTAACCTTAACATTTATTTTAAAATTGCATGTTATGGAAGAAGAGTCTTTCATAGATAAAGCATATACATCATAACCATATCCCTTCATTTCAGATTATTTAAAATGCATGTCCCTGCTCATGCTACCTTTACCTCTCTTTTCAGGAAGTTGTTTCAGAGTTGCTTCCTCTAGTTAATTCCTAACCATTTGAAGTTAATACTTTTTTTGCTTTTAGTTTTGTTTGCTCAGCATTACCCTGACTTGTGCCTTGAACATACCCCATCACCATCCCCTTCAAACTGTTTGCACTGTTAATTGTGCCAGCTCTCTATTTACTGCCTTTTTTCAGTCCTTTTTTCCAACTGTTGCCATCTGCTTGCTACACATTTACATCTCACTTAAAAATCTGTCTATGTTCACATGGGTTGCAGATGGAAAGCTCTTTTTGTTGGCTTGTTCATCAAAAAAAAAAAGGAAAAATTATCTGAAGTGTTTACTTCCTTCCAGTCTCCATTTTGCACGGTGGGAAATGTAAATTAGTCTTGTGTAGAAATGTAGAATTAAGTATACTGTTGGTGCTAAACAACATTTGCATATGTATTTATTAACTGACATAGATAAATATATTTAGGAGCAACAGCTATAAAAGGTTTTCACAGTTCCTTACTTTGCCTTGAATTAGCCTTCATGTTATCAGCTACAGTATCTGAGTTAGAAGTTAATCTGTTGCAACTTTGGGATAAATGTATAATGCTAAAATTACATGGAATGCTATTACTATTTGCATACCCCTCAAATCAATTAAATAAATGAAGCCAATAAAACTGCAAGCCAAATAAAGCATTATCATCACAGCAGATTTTAGCCATGATTATCTATATAGAACTCTGAAATAGCACTGCTTAGAATCTCTGGTTTCATCCAATTGCCTTTGAATTTACATTAGTAAAACTCAAGCTAGAAATTAATTAATTCTCTTTGCAAAGAGACTTCTATATATCTCGGCAAATATGAGTGTTGTTTATAATAATTTTATGAATGGAAACTAATTCTACTGTGTATTTGGTAGATGTATTAGAATATTAGATGTCTTAGAATTATTAGATTATTAGATATCTTAGAATATATGGAGTCTTCAATGCTTAGAGTTTCTGTTATTGCTGACATCTTGTAATGTTACACGTGTACAACTTTTATATGAAAAATTTGAACTCTATATGATTATACTTTCACAATATGTATATTATAAATGAATATACATCTTCAAGTCCAGTATTTTGAGTTTTTTCTTAATTTGAACTTTACTGAAAAGTTTAAGTTGTTTTTTTTTTTTTTAAGATTAAAATTAAGGTGTTACGTACCTGGGTCCCACCCAGGGAACAGGCGGTTTATGCCAAGAATGTGTAAAGTGGAAATAATTCAGACTTCTGCAAAAATATACACAAGAAGTTAATTCTTTTGCACCATGTGTACATTGACTATGAAGAAAAATGGGAAAAATTTGAATTTTTATTTCTGTTCTAACCATCTGTCAGCAACTTTCACCCTTATTTTTCCTTTGACCTACCTAGTTGTCTGTATGTTCTAATGAAACCAAGCTACTGTGGGACACTGAGAGAACTGAAATGAAAGAAGAACATGAGGTAGTTAAAGGTTCTTATTTAATGAACCTTTATTAACCTCCTACACATTCCTTCTCATTATGTTGATTTCAGTCTTAGAGAAGATTTAAAAAATATATTCAGAGAAACTGCCTGCTATGGAAATGTTTGGTTTGTGAGGAATGTGGTGGTATGCCAGCTTTTTCAGCATGGAAAGAGAAAAACTAAGAATGTTTACCAATTAAGGTAATGTAATTCAGCAAGCCAGAGCCAACTGCAAGATAGCCCTGCTAAGACTGAAATGGTATAACTGCAGCATAACAGTGCAATCCTAGTAAGGATTTGTGAGAATCAGTTCCTATAAGACAATCTTACAATAAAATTAATTTGTGGCTGAAGACCTTCACCAAGGAAAGTAACACCTGGGAGGAAAAGAACTGCCTCACGGTTTATGGTGTGACTCGATAGCATAAACCAGTAGAGACTAAATAAACCATTATTAAAGTCACTATTGAGCAAGGAGATAATAGTGTCTTGCAAAAATACATTTAATTGGTAGCACCTTAAACTCAAAATAGCTATGTTGATTTATAGTATCTGAGAATGTAGCCTTTTATCTTCAAAGAACTCCAACTCAAGAAGCTTTGAATTATATAGGACTGAAGTAATATTTCCCTCAGGACAGTTTCTCATTATGGGGACGTTGCTACAGGGTGAATTTATTTATTACATATTTGATGCTACTGACCAAAAAGAAACTGCACTGTATTTTCTCAGATTGCAAGCTCAACTTTAAGGATTGTAACTCCAGTGCTCCTGCCTTGTGGAATGAAAGAGAAACTTATTAATTTGGTCTTGACCTCAAGGGATAACTGTCATGAAAGACACTGTCCCCCTTAAGTAGCTTAATATTTCTTTTGCTTTTCTTATTTCTAACAAGAGTACAAACTCTTTCCTGACCAGGCCATGGCAGGAAGGATGTGCCCTTTTCTACCTTCAGCAGTCAGTCTAGCTATAGTTTTATATACGTTCAGTCCAGGTATACTTGCTATACTATACTCTTTGGTTGTACAGAAACAACCCAGTTTGTGCAAATCTCTGATATAAAATACATTGTTATCTTAATAACATTACTGTAGGTGAAAATGGATATTGAGCATTATTAAAAGAAGGATTTAGTCTACACAGATTCTGAGATGCTGTAGTAGCTGTGAGGAGATTATTAAAACCATCTGCATCCCAGACATTGGACTTCCACATGGAGCAGCAGAACTGACAAAGTTGCAAATATCTGTGACATTATGCAAAAGTTAAATCAGAACTCAGCTCAAAATTTTGCAGACTAGCCACATGTCTATTAAAGATCTGAATTACCAATGCTACATAAAAGCCTAGTCAATCCAACAACCTCAAACATGCCATGTTCTCTTCACATTGATTTTCTAGCTGTTGCCTGTTCAGAGCAAGCAGCTTAGGGCTGTACATTTACTTCATACACTTAAAATTTTGTCAGCACATCTACTTCTTCTTTCTCCTCCTGCAGGTATGCAACTGGATAGTAGCATTTGTTGGGAGGACACCACCTGTACTGTATCCGTAATAGTCATATTAGTGAAGGGGGGAGAGGCAGCAAGCAGAAGACAGAGAAATGAAGACCAGAAGGGAATAAAAAAATTTACCTTGCAATATAGATGGCTTGTCCGAGCAGCAGGCTTTAATTACCTTATTAAACTAACTAAATTTGGTTGTTTTTTTTTAATATCCAACAAAGTCAGAAATTCTGGACTACAAAGTGAGTATTTTTCTTTTGAAATTCCCTGTCTTTACTGATTTTCTACCAAAAAAACACTTAGCAGCTTGAGGATAAATTTATCTATGCATTATAGGATGTTAGGTAAAAAATAAATCTCTAGCCAGAAGAATTTATTACCGAAATAGATAATCAAGAAATTTCTGTTATCTATATTTGACTAAGACAAAAATCAAGAAACATTCAGTGATTTGCCAAGGGTTATACCTCAAATTGTGACTCTCTGAATTCAGCCCCAATTCTTCTGTCTTCTAGTCCTGAGAAGGAGATTAGCCTTCCCTGCTGACAGGACGGGTGTCTAGCAGCATTTCTGTTTAGACTTCTGCAATAAGACTCTACTGGACTATGTCAGGACTCAAGCTCCTCTGACTATATCCACTCACGTGGCTATACCCTAAAAGACAGTGCAATGCACAGCCACTTCATCAGTCCTTTTTACACACACACTAAACAGCATTAAGGCAAATGTCTTATGCACAGCTGAAATAAATTGCACAAAAGTGATGAAGCATGGAGAATTATTTAGTAATAGTGGAAACTTCTAGTCAATACTGATCTTTACCCAAGCAGCAATATTTCTAGGTGATGAATAATTGCAGACATACACACAGTGCATATATACCTTTCTAAATCTTTGACGTTCTATGTGGTTTTTGTCTATTTAGCCAATATTTATTCTTCCTCTACTGTATTTATCTATTAAAAGACATCAGAACAAAAGCAATTTAACATTTTTTTCAAAGGTTTACTTATTTTATGAGCAACTTCAAGACATTTTTTATTGAAAGCAAATGTTAATGTATGACCTTCTGCAATAGCAGTTTTACATCATGAGGTGACAAAGAGATTTTAAAATACACCTGGTACCTTTCACCTGTCGGCTATAAGTGTGCTTCAAAAACAGTGAGAATATACTCTAACCAGCTTTGATGACATTCCTGGAAGTGTATATAACTCAGATTTGACTAAGGGCAGCAAATCAGAACTGTTATTGAATGATTTTCTAATTGCACAAAAGTTTAATGACAATTTTGGCCACAAGTCTGAGTAAATCACATTTCATATTTGCACCAGCTGCATGTATTCAATGCTGCAATTTTTATCCCATGAACTAACAACATTCCCGAAACTACTCTTGAACTAGTGGTGAACTCTGCTGCAGTAAGATGTCTAATTCTGTTAAATTAACAGGGAACACATCATATTTACAATCCATGTTTTAATTTGAATGGAAGATTTTCTATAGATATAGTTATTTTTCTTGCATTCTAAAATTGGAAATGACATAGAAAAGCAGTGTTTATTGTCCTACTATATGAGCATACTGACTGGAAAACTCAGCACTTGTGCTGAGGCTGTAGGAAGGGTGACATCCCGTAGTGTTTCCTTGGCCCTGCCCTCCAGAGGGGAGACTGGGAATGTTTTCATAGGGCTCTGCAATTCCCCTCTGCTCTACAGGTCCAGGCTGCCTTCTGTAATCCAAGGCTGTAGAGGCAGGAGGAAGGACCAAATGATATCTCTTTAGACTCTGGACTTACGGAGCAGTCAAAAAATCCATCAATTTAGACATAAATGAGATGTAATTGATAATATGATTGAAATAGTAGTGAATCAATCTATGTTGTTGGTTTCTTTTTTTCTTTTTTTTCCTCCACAGTAGGTATATATCCTGGGACAAGAAATCCTATATAGCTAAATTATAAGAAAAATATGTTTCTTTTTCTTCACTTTCAGATGACAACTAAAGAGTCTCTTTTCAACAAGATTCTTATAAATGATATACATATCTGTCACTGTTCTGTTATTTTGAGTCTTTGGTTCAGTGACCATTAATCTATATTAATTTTAAATAGGATTTTTAAAATAGGATTTATTAATTTATTAATAGGATTACTCATGGACATAAGAAATATGCCTAGACATTACGTTTACATATGTAAAAATGACCTCTGGAACTTATAAGAAATGCCAAACAAGCCTTCAATCTTCTACTATTGCACTTGTATAACACCAGTACATTAATAATGCAGATAAAACTCAATTTAAAAAAGCTACCATATGTATGACAGATCCTTCCTGAGATCTCCATTTCATACTATGAACCCTTTTTACATAAGTAATCTATACTCACTGAAGTCAAAGGAACTGCTTTTATAAGTAATGTGATACTATTAGCCTTTTTCAATTTTAACAGCAGCCCTCTTTTAGAAAAGACACTCTATAAAAGCAATAAAAAGCATTCCTGTATTAGCAATACAGTATTTTCTGAATTGTATACCGCTTCACATTTTTTCTGGAGAAGTATAATAGTGTATCCAGAGCTGGGAGTTCAAGTTCTACATAGAATAAAAATATAAGCAACTCATGTTGGAGATCAGTAGTTTTCAATTTCACCAGTAACAGCTTCTTTGTTTTAATTATTATGCCAATAAAAAGTAATAAATAATGTTGGAAAATTGAAGAGAATAATTGATTTAACTCCTTAAAGAAGAGCCAATTCTGCAGTTATCTTGCTCCAGTTTAGAAATATATTTGAGTTATATTTTTTTCCAGTGCCAGTTCCAAAGCATTTGGTATTCATCTTAAAAATGGCCATTTTCAGAAATTTTCTTACATTATGCTTTAGTGCTGCCCATGTTAAATTCAACATAAAGTTATCACTGTTTTCCATTAAATGATTGTTATCACTCCAAATTTGAGAAATTGTACTTTCCATCCAGCTGGTTTCCTATCAGGTCATTTGGGAACCAATGAGAGTAACCTCCCAGTTTCTTGAAGGTTGCAACAAAACGTCGCAGAAAGGCATTAATGAGAAGAAGAACTGGGAAAGCTCCTTTCAGGCAGGGTGTTAAGCTGTGTTCACTTTCTCTTCTAAGTGAAGTTGACACGGTGATTTGCTTGAGTACTGAACTGGGAAACGGTGCTCCATTGCCCTGGAACACCAGCTGCTGGTGTCCCTGACTAAAGCATCTGCCCTGCTGTGTGCCATCTCGCCCTATGCCAGCTTCCTCTAAAACTGTTTCAGAAGCATTTGCTGAGGCTTGACTACACATATGCTGAGCTTACCCAGCTGATTTCCTAAGGACACAGTAGCCATTAAACAGATAATTCACAGTAAAACTTTCCCTGAACTCCCATATTGTAAACTAATTATAATAGATAACGGTGCCACACAGGCTTCAACTGGGAACCAGAACAGTTCTAGGAATGCTCTTCAAAGACACTAAGTTTTAACAGTGAGAGAGAAAAATACTTCTTCTTAAAGTTTTAAACAGGCAGCACAATGATTGAATGAGGAACAACGTGTCATGGTTAGGACATATAAAGTGCATGCATTACAATGACACAAAATGTGTGCAACTGATACCTTTGTTGCTTCACAATAAAAACCAAAACTGAATGTAAAATGAGTCATTGCGGTAAGAGTAAAGCAAAAATAGAGATGATTAAAATAATAATAAAGCAGAAAGGCTTTTCTATAATTTTCACCTTGCCAGGAGCTTTTTGGAATGTACAGTGACCACTGCATGAACATTAGAGGAACAGTAACAGACTGGCAAAAGAAATGAGGTGAAATGTTGCCTACCTACTAGTTTATGTCCAAGCTAGTTATTCTGGCTGTTTGACCAAACCAAGCCTTGTCTTATTTCAGTATTCTTCCTCTAGTATTTTCTGGACATCTATTACCATTACTAATGAAGCTGACATAAACTGCCAGTATGGCTATTTACACTTGCTGAGATACCACTCACATTCTTCTTTTACGATCTTTCTAATAATCATCCTAGTCCTCTATTATAAAACACACCGCACATAGGCCTACTAAGTTAAAATCAAATGGTAACTCTACAGTAGTAGTTTTTTACAGAAATTAATTTAATCTCATGAAATATTGCATCAGCTAATAATTCTATAATTACAGTACCTATCATGGAATGTCTTAACAAAACTTCTACTGAGAAATAATTACTTCTATGTTAGAAGAATCTATATCATTTTGTAGGCTATAACAACATAGAAATATGTGAAATTTGAATTTTATTTTGTTGAAACTTGTGATAACTTATGCTTTTTTCTTATGTAAATTTTCCTCTTTCATTTAATGTTTTAAAGACATTTAGTGTTTTAAAGACATTTAATGTTTTAAAGCATTTTATGAACTGTTAGTAAGACACATCTTTTTCAAATACAAAAAATCTATAATCACAACTCTACATGAACTTTAAACAATTAAAAGGCAATTAAACAAAGTAACTTCATAACTTTCAAAGGCTGTCACAGATAAGTAAAACCCTCTAAAAATCTAATAAACCTCTGAAAAAATCTAAGAAAGACTATTTTTTTAAAGTTTTTTGCAGGATGACATTACAGGGCATTGTACGTAAAATGGGAGACTGTCCACATCCCTGTTGCTTGACATGAATTCTGCCATCACCACTTCAGCAACTAGCTGGGAAGAAAGAGAGCTTTCTCTGTAATCTCATTCTCCTACCAGTACAACCAGCGGCAATATGCACCCTTGGGCTCAGAGTACTGAGTGGGAATTTTCTCACTGTCCACTCCACTTATGCTGCACCTACCCAGATATCCAGCTCTCATGAAGACAAGACTTTCTCCTTCAGGAATGAAGTAGGAGCCTGGTCCTCACATATTCAAAACTGGCTGCGACCTTTGAACATCCATGTGCCTGAAAGCAAAATGAATTGTGCTTAGGACAGAAGTTTATTTCAATGACTCTTAAGCCCTGGAAACCGCATAAAATCTCTTCAGGCAAGGTTCTCTAGTACTTTATTGTCCTCACTAATGCAAAATATTTTCCAAATACTTAAATTTGAGTCCATTAGATATTCATCATCCTGCTCTCACTGCAGCACATTTCTACGTAGTTGGAAGTAAACAACCCTTCTTTGCTCTTCTATTCTCTAAATTACCATACTCCAGAAGTCCTTCATTATTTTACCATAGACCATGTTTTCTGAACTCTGATCATTCTTTTTATTCTGTAATTTTTCCACAGTCTTTCTTAAAGTGAGGTTCATTCTTGGAGTAATACTCCCACAGAAGCCGAGGTAGTGCCAAGTAGAAGGAAAAAAAAATGTTAATGTTGAATGTCACATTCCTGTCTAAATAATTCAGTACAGTTTGCCTTATTTTCTTTTGCAGCAATACAATATTGTTGGCTTATGGACAATTTTTCTTCAACCCATGAATTCTTGTCTATTAGAGGACAACTTAGCTAATTGTTCCCCAACCTGTAGTGTCCAGCAGATTTTTCTAGTTCTAGCAAAATACTTTTTGCTTATCCCTATTGTAGCTAGTGTTTTAAAATAGACCATACCATTAACTTGAGATTACTTAAATTCTAATTTTTCTTTAAGATGTACTTCCTTTATCAAGTCTACAAATTTAATAAGAACTCCCTATTTCATCCTCCAAAATGTCAATGAAAAAGGTACATAATCCTGGACAGAGCAAGAGTCCCTGTAGTACACTAGTGGATACATTCTTCAAAATTGACACGTACCATTAGTACTCTTTAATCATTTCTTTGAAACAAAGTTTGCATATACTGTAATATTTTCATTTGAATAACATTTTTCGAATGTGATCCTAAGAGTAGAAGACAAAGCCAAAAGCTCTACCTGTAGTCAGGTGAGTTCCTACCTCCATGTCTTGCTGTTTCTTTCATAGATCATGCTTGAGTAGTGACCAGTGACTAACAAGTAATTACGATATTACTACCAAGTCCTGTGCTTGATTATTCTGATTTTCATCTCCAGGACCATCACCATGATAGTGTCCACCTTCTTTCTCCTTTAATTCCAAGCAGTATAAAGAGGGCTCTGAACAACTACAGGAAATGTATGCTTCTCTGTAATCTGGATCTCAGAGCACATTTAAGAATAATTTCTTGCCTTCTTCATTAGTCTTCAGCTTGCCTTTTCTCAGTAAGCTATACTCTTCAATATTAATGCTGTGCCACATGTGAATCATTCAACTAGTTTTTAATCAACTAAATGTCATTTACAGCAAAATGTTGACCATGTAACAAAGATTCCAGTTCCTTCTACTTAATCCCTACATTATCTAATATGTTTGTTGGACCAACCCACCATTCTCCTTTTTGTCTCTCCTCTGACCTTATGGTAAATACTTCTTTTCTTGCCATTATTTAGACTTTTGTTAAGGGCAGAATAGTTCATACTGATCTGGTTTTGTGAACCTGTCTCAATAAATCAGTAAATTGATGTGAAAGAGGTGCAGTTCTTCCTTGTGCCATAGGGTTTATGGAACATTATTCCATGGTCAAGACAGTTGATGTTCTGCTGGCAGCACCATCTGCTCACTCACATATTTATCTCCATGTCACATCCATCCCCAAGCCTTGACCTTTGATCAGCAGAATTGACAAAAAAGCCACCTGAGCTCCTGACTCCTTCACCTCCCCATTCCCAGAGCCTTACAGTAGCTTTTAATCCATGTAAACTCATTCAGAGTAGGGTTATTAACACCCACATGGAACATAAGCATGGGGTAATGTTCAGAGGGTTGGAGGAGCCTTGGCAACATTTCAGTAACACCAAGGATTTGGGTTCCTGAGAGGCAGCATGCCTCCCAGAATGTCAAGTCTTGTCAACAGATGAGTCTCACTGTCACTCTCATCACCACTGTCACTGACAGATCTTATAATCTTGTCACAAAAGTGGTGTTACTTGGTGTTTTTCATGCAACCCAATCCTTTAAATTCTTGACTTCATGAGAATTTCATTTTTCTTTTCCAACCTCTCCCCCTCCATTACTGTCACTCTTGTAAAATTATAAATTTTTTATTTACAGAGAAAAGTTCAAAAACATGAGTCCTGACGGGCAAGAAACCAGAATGTAAATTAAAATGAAATAAACCAAAACAAACCCACATATTTTTTCTCTTTAGAGAAGTCTATGATTTTTCAAGCATACACCAGTTTGGTAATTCCAGGAATTATTTTGCCAACCACAACTAAAAGTACAGTAAAATAGAAGAATACAAACTCATCCATCCTTAGGGGTAAGTGGTTGAAGAGAAGATAGATGTCTTCAGTAATAAGCTTTTGCCGTAGCTAAACCTCTGGTTGCATTCTTGAAATATTTCCTGAAATATACTTTTGTAAACAGTGCAAGGTTACAGTGGAATGAATCTATACACTCAGAGTGCAGTGCCATAGATAAAGTCACACTTTTGAAACATTTCAGGGGACACCTAATATAATATCAAATCAATCTTTTGGTGAAATAATGATTAGCTGCTGTGAGGATGCATCCTTCCCTTTCTTTTAATTTATAACAAGAAAGCAGATGGGGATAAGAAAATTTTAGGGAAAATCTCTGAAATTAAGCCAAAAGTATAAACATTCTACGGTGCAAATAGTGAGCAATTATGGAGAAAAAAATTACTCATCATTATAAATGTTGGGTTTTTTTAATCATTTTCAGATCCTTTAAGGGGGAAATAGACTCATTTTGAAGAACGCTAAATAAGAAAGTAAATCAGTTGCAATCTAGCCTTTTAAAAGATTTCTTATAGCTCACTTATTGAATCACCTGGGAGGAAAGAACAAGACACTAAATATTGGAAAAAGGAAACTTCACACAAATCTGTGAAGCACAAAGCATCTCATAATATATGCAATAAGGAATGCGATAATGTTGCTAGAGCATCCCTATAAAAAGTAATGGTGATGTTATTCTTTAAAGAAAGTAAGCAACCTAAAATGTATATTATGCCCAAACAGGCAAGTCTTTTGCCACAAAACAGTCAGTGATCAGGAGAAGATAAAAACTTTGCAAAGTTGACATATAAACAAGAACTGCATTTTTGAGACTGAGGAACACATAACAGAGTGCTTAGTAATTGGAATTTTTAAAAAAAACTTGCAGCTAATATTTGAATTTCCTCTTGAATGAGTGATGGAGAAGCATCACTGTCCAACTCAGGCAAAATTCAAGATATTCAATGAAAAAGTAGGGGGACAGTGGTCAAGAACAAGCAAAGACAAAATCCCTAGAGAAACAAAGAAGGCCATAAAAATGCTTTTTAGAAGAGTGGATTTCCCATGACAGAATTATTGCTTTTAGGGACAAGGCAGAACACAGCAGAGAGGAGAGAGCAGAAGTATATCCAGGATGTGTAAAGGAAAAGTCAGAAGGATTGTCTGTCAAAAAGACAGAATTAGAGAAATCACCTAATCAAGAGTAAGTGCTTCACATAACCTGGATCTGTTTTCAAAGTCAACAATGATGAACAGGTTGGGTTTGTTAATCTCGAATCCGGCAGCAGTACTATGAAATTTAAAATGGGTTTAAGGGCACAGGTGACTGTGATTTGTAAAGAGACTTTGCAAGAGATGATCCCTGGAACCAGATGGAGCGGTTGTGGATAGTGCTCAGTAGCCCGGGGGACACATAAGTTGTCTTGTTTAGTGGAAAGTCTACCTTAGCGACACAGGGAGGGCATGTATGTTCAACAAGCTTGGCATTAATGGGATTCCAAACACTAAAATGCCTAACTAAATCACAACCCTTGAGAAGGAGATTAAAAGCAATTGGACGAAGCTTACCTTAAATTTGGCAATAACGGCCTAAAATTAGTGTAGAATTTACTGAAACAAGAGACCTTATTTCATGCCTTTTGCTTAGGCATTTTTGCCCTTCTTGCTGCTCATATGGTAGGAAGACTAAAGAACGTGGCAAAAACCAAAGTAGCAGTCATTATTAAACAGACTAATCCTCACTTAGCTAAGCCATACATACATTTTTTAACGACATTAATATGTGTTAAGAGTAATACAATGTTAATAAGTAAATGCAGTATTCCAAGATGTCCAGCCCTACTGAAATGCTGCAACTAAAGGCTTCCCAACATTGCACAGGATTTTTTTGATTCCCATGACACTTTAGAAACATATTTTGTGGATTGATGCTATAGAATTTGCAGACATGTTCTCTTCAACAGTTTCTGACTGATTTAGTCACTTCATTCTTTATATTTTTCTATCCTTTCTAAAAATGTCTAGGTGATATTTAAGAGAAAAATAAGGATTTTTGAATTATATTTATTAATATTTTTTCACTCTTTACCTCATTAAAATATTTCTTGTTCCTATCTAAGTCGTTTTTTGGGTGGTTTTCTTCCGACAGTAGCTTATAAAATTATCTTTTTTCAAGCTATGGATCTGTCCATTTAAGGGAAAGCTAAGTATTCTCCTACCATGGGAAAGTTTACTAGGATAATGACAGCAGCCTGCCAGAGACCAGAAGAAGCTTTCTTTGTTGTTTTTTACAGTGTACTGGCTCCATGGCAGTGGCACAGCTATTGAATTTGCTGGCAGACTAACTATACCTGGAGCCTCTGAGCAGCCAAGATGCATAGCAAAGAGATGTGCAGGGAGACAAATATACACATCTGGCATCATTTTATTTCTGGCACCAAACCTCTGGTGGGCTATACTTGCTGATCTTTAGCCTCTCCTTCACAAGTCCTTAAGAAATTCCATAAGTTTTATTTTCTTATCTGTGGCTGTGGGTTCATTTAAAGGGTGAGCCTTTTTCTTGTTTCTCTGTCATCGTGAACTATCTAAGGAGGAAGAGAAACATTTACTTGATTTATAAGTATTTCAATATTTCCACATTCAAGATGATTGTAACATATGCTTCACGATGCCTGGAAATGGCTTGCTTTCAACTGTAATGCAGCAAGTCATGCATTTAGACTTGTCTTTCAAATATAAAAGAAACCTATTGATTTCAGAAGTCTAAGCTTCAGAATATTTCACAATAACTCTTTCTAAAGCCTCAGTATAAGTTGCTAAAAAACAGTGCAGCACCCCGTTCTTTCATCTGAAGCTAACTGGTTCAATAGGCAAAACTGGAAACTGATGACGATGCAGAAATGCTCTGCGTGCATCACAGTTTCCCCATAGTTAGGACAGTTGAGGCATTAGCATAAAGCCTCTAGGTCTCTTCATTGCCTGTCTTCTCTTGTATGCAAATGACCTCTTATTTTTAATGTTTGACTCTCACTATTCTGTCTATAGCAGGACTTCTACAGAGAAAGAAAAACTTTTGCTTGGGACCTATTGCCTTGCCAGAAGGACTGAGCATGTGAGGCTCTGGATTTCAGCTGTGATGTGTGCTGAGCCTGCCAGTGGGCTCAAATCCTGCCTTTAGGAGGAACGTTCTTTTCTTTCGACTGACACTCAGTGCAGCTCCTGCTTTTGGCAGCTCAAGACCTCATTAATGTAGGTGCTCTGATGGTCCCTAAAAG
Source organism: Pelecanoides urinatrix (assembly GCA_013400755.1). Classification (NCBI taxonomy): domain Eukaryota; kingdom Metazoa; phylum Chordata; class Aves; order Procellariiformes; family Procellariidae; genus Pelecanoides; species Pelecanoides urinatrix. Next base: position 40,407 of record VZTQ01004085.1, on the reverse strand, counting down.
CAGAGCTCACTCATTTGCAGTCACTGCTGAAACAACACAAGGGGAATCCTGCTTGTGGTTTCCTCCTTGGAGGCTCCCTTCATCTACTCATCTCAAGAGCTACAGCCTCTTTGAATGCAGTGCCAGGGTTTACCCTTTCTAGCTTGTAGGGCCTTGACAGACAACTTTTCTTATGATCCAACAGAGAGTCCCTTTCCTTTCAGCAACAGTGTTTGACAGTGATGAAACTCACACAGCCATCCCTCCGACACTAGGTGATATTTGGGTGACCGTCTGAGATGAGGTAGACCACAAACCCATGAATGTGAGGACCACGTGCAGGGGAAGACTTGCTTAGGCCAAGTCAATGTGAATTTACCTGAGTGCATGGCAACCCAAGGGAAAAAAGGAAGAGAAGGGACAGCAATAAGTATGTTCACCACAGTGGCGAAATAGTGAAGGCTAGTGGAGCCCAGAGGTGTGCTCCCACGCAGGTCAAAATCCCACAACTCAAAATTTTGCTCAAATATTCTCTATCTTGGAGGAGCTGAGCTCCCTACACAGTGCCAGCAGTAGACACAAAACCCTGTCAGAGCAGCAGGCAGTGTCAGCCCCAGCTAGTACCCCAGTACCTCTTTGTACTGAGGTCCCAGAGTTTCAGCTCTGCCTCTGCAGATGTCTGGGCTAACAGCAAATCGGGGTATTTCTATGAGTCTTCTGCAAACCAAAGTTCAATGGAAGCAGGTCTGTGTGGATTCCAGCATAATGGACTTTGTGCCAGTCTTCTTTGCATCTAGTCCCCTCAGAAAGGCAGCATAATGAAGGTGTGAGGTGCTCCCCTCTCCCCTTGCTGTGGACAAAGGAGCTCAGGACCATTCTGCTTCAACAGCAGGGGCATCTCCCCCTGACCGGCATGGCTCTCTGTGTCCCGTTTGCGCCTTCTTTTGTTGAGGCTCTGCTCATGCAAGCAGTTACACTTCTTGTCTCCCAGCTCCTACCAGTGGGCATCTCTGTGCTGAATCTTTCCTCCCTACTCACCTACAGTTCTGCAGTGGGACGAGAGGCCTTTCCACAGCATTTCCCTGGAGGCACTCCTTCCTTGCCACTCCCAGGCAGCCACCCCCTCTCCCCCTGCCATCCCTACGCGTGGGGGTTTCAGCATCCGCGGCACCAGCAGAACCAGCTGGGCGCCCGGCACGCTCTGCCGCAGACACAGCGACCTGACCTGCTCAGCTCGGCTCAGCTCCCCAGATCCCTTGGTGATCTCCTCAGAAGCTCAGACCCTGCTAAGAGTAATGTGCTACCTGACCAAGGAGGACTGCTAATTTTGGTAGCTGTAGCTCCTCAAACCAACAACCCATGGCATTCAAAAGAGGCAAACCAAATGGGCCATTGCCATTGTCAATTTAATGTTTAATAATTTGTTGAATGTGAATATGTTAATATGGTAAACTGTCATGTCAGTCCTAATTCATTCAGTTTTGCAAGCTAAGCAATCAGTATGAATTCTCTAGAAATATGGCTGATCAGCTTCCCATTTCTCAAGGTCACTAATGTCTGACAAAATAAAAATATATTGAGAAGCTGCAGGTTTCATTTTCTGCTAGCTTTGAATTCCCAGGGCCAGTGTTAAGACGGGTTTCCTCACAAACCTACTGAGAATAAAAGAACCTATAAGCTTGTGCTTCAAAAGAATATTTTTCAATTTCTTTATAATTTGACAGGCCCATCACGCAATTGAAATTGTTTATGCCATGTGGTTTTTCCCATACAATTTCCCTGATAGTTAAGATGTCACTATTTGCCTTACTGTTGTTTCACAAGTAATTAGTAAGAGACAAATCAAGGAATCCCCATCCTTGATTACCTCCAAAACATGAAAGGGCAAGGCTCTGAGCAACCTATCATCTATGAATGATAGGATGCAATAAACTATTTTAGAGATTTTGAGGTTAGCTGAGATACGAGAACAAGTTTCCTAGATAAAGTCTGACAACAGCTACAGAAAACACTGACTAGGTTATTTGACTCAGTTTCCTAATAACTGTATATATAATTTTTAAAAATAGGAAGATTTTTTCAGTCAAAGGTTGAATTTCAGGGAGAGAATCCCAAACTGAACTGTTCACTCAACTGAATTACGCTGGTCTATGCAAGTTTTCTGCTGGGTGATTCTGAGAATGACGTTAGGTAAATATGATTTTTTAAAATGAAAGTTAATGAAATTAAAGGATTAATTTCTTGCTATTGATTCCACATATTTCTACAAATGTTAAAAAATCAACTACAAAATAAATGTGGGATTGTCTTAGTATTTTATTAAAGTATTGAGTATTCTCTATTAGTGATTGGGGAAAAAAAAAAAAGATAATTTAAGCTGTGTCAGTTTTGTGCTTTTTGATATTATTCAGGCACAGAAGTTTATATTGTTCCTGCTACATCTCTCTCTAGGCTTCTGGTATACATCCACATCTCCTGTTTTGCAGATGAATTGGGATCAGTTTTGCTCAGTCTAAGTGATGTATTTAGCTAACCTGAATTATTGTCTTAACAGCATTTATCAAGCTGCAAATATGAGTGATATCTATCAGTTTAATATGCTTCTGTGTGCTTGCTACAATTTCCTGTGGCAGCATGGCTGTTGTTTAAAAAGACAGTAAGGTTTCCTATTCTCCAAAACTATATTATGTACATAACAATTTAAATGAGATACAGCTGTGGATATACTTTATATTTAAAAACTACTATTACTTTGGTGACAAGGAGCCCTTTATTGAAATCAGCTCTAAATACATGAATGTATATATATTATCTTACTGGCTTTATTTTTTATTGGAAAGGTATCATAAACCTAAATCTTTATAGCAATGAGCTATACTAACTTACATGAAGAGAAATATGCTTTGAGTGTGTCATGCATAAGATTAAATGAGACAAATTCTCACACTGAACATACAACAAAAGCAATGAACCATTATAAAAAAACACAAAAAACCCCTGAAGTTCAGGCAAAAAGACGAGACAAATTAATACAATCTTCAGAAAAATGTAAAAATACAGGGTTCATTCACTAGTGCATCATTACAGTGTTAAGCTACCGTATACCTCTGGTAACTCAGCCATTCATGAAGCACCTTTAGCCAATTAAATGGGATCCTTTGTGATAAGAGGTATCTCATTCAAAGCAAGAAAAATGCCTATGGATCTTCTTCATCTTCAGTATGATTCAATAAACACAAAGCAAAAAGAACAATTGTCCCTAAGTGCTCTGAGAGAACTATTAGTATCCACCAGCTTATTTTTTTCTTGTATATTCCTGTTTTATGAGTTACGGTCTAATTGATTTTGGCTTGCAGGTACGTTCACTGAAAGTCTGAAATATTTATGTTTCAAGCAAGCATTGCAGCACATCTCAGAAAAGAAATTTAAAAGATTATTTCGAATGTTTGCAGATAACTACTAATACTGGAAACTGGATATCTGCCAAGAAACAAATACATCAGATGATTAGCTTCTTTTTGTACCACCTATGCTCTTCTGACCCCAGTTTGCCTCCTCTACCTTTCGCTTAGATAGAAATGACAGGGCGGAAATTACAGCCTATCACTCTGCATCTACTAATAACTATGCAGCCTGAACCATTTAAATTAGGCAACATTTTCTAAATAAAATTATAAAACTATCAAAAATATGTTGGCTGATCAGTACTAATCAGCAAACCCAGAGTTACTTTTAAACATTAACAATTTTGAACCTATTGCACATATACATTACTGGACAACTTGTGAAAAAGACAAGCAAGCTCTATTTGGTGTACAAATATATTTGCACACAAATATGACGGGATATTTGTGTGTAGCATATTTGCCTAACTCTCCTGAAAAATGACAACCTGCTATTTCCAAAGTTGATCTCCCTTTGAGAAGAAACAGACCTCCTGAATGTACCTTATTATTAAGTAACATGAATAAATCACCATCACAGGTGAGGAATTGGGTACAGCAAGCATTCATAAATTCTTTAGTTTCTGTGCCACACAGCACTCTGAGTAAATGCTTATAGCAAGGCGTGTATTAAATATTAATCTATGCTCCTGCCAGCACCTTGAGTAGCTAAGCAGAAGGCTATTAAGCACATTCTGAAGGGGGACAGAGCAATTCGCTTCCACTGAACCGCACCCCCTTCAAACCTGCAGGAGCCTTGCACATTTGCTCTATTTCAAAGCTTATGTTCCCAGCGTTCTCCCTGCTGATTTCTTTACCCTTACAGGTGCTGCATTGCCACCGACAGCCTAACAGCCAGTGTTTTGGCTCAAGGCCTTCCTCAAGGAGGCTGGCATATATCCAGACGATGACAATGCAACACCTACAATAAGAAAACAGAAGTATAGAGGGTTTTTTTTTGTACTGTAAAGAGCTTTCATTGTATTAAATTTTTATGAAGTAGAATCTTTTGAGTGCATTCTGGTTTTAGATGCACAAAAGCCAAGTTGCACAGAAGCACAAGCCACAAAACCCAAAACCAAAATGATCAATGCTGTTCAATATATAGCAAATTTTCTTTATTTCATATGATTCACATCATCCAGTCATTGTCTCTTTTAGTTCAATGTTGAATAAAACAACTATTTGAAGTTATGGAAGGAAAAAATGAATCGATATTTTGAATTACAGCGCATAGAACACTTCAACTATTTATTATGACAACTTACCTAACCACAGTGATGTATCATTCTTGTCTGGGTTTACTGAACCATAATGGCAAATGTCATTGAAATAGTCCAACTTGCAGAGAAATTTAACTACATGGGTTTTTCTAAACATTATCCAGTTATGTAAACGGAAAACCCAAACCACAAATTTTTGCAGTTATTCTAATGAGAAAGCAATACCAGGAAATTTTGGAGTTTACGTTCAACAAAGTCTAAATGTTTATTAGGTAAGTCAAGAGTAAGTCAAAGGCTTATCCCCAAACTAAAGATATTGCATCTGAGAATCATAGCACATCTATGACAATTTGAAACAGTTAAATGTTTGTACTAAGACAGATATTTATATTTATTACAAATATAAAATTTAAATCATGGGATACGGCACTTTAAAATAGAGAATCCTCCAAATCTGGTGTATACATAGATTTCACCACGATTTTCAATCATTAAAATCTTGACTTGCAAGATCAGGCCACTGACATAGATCCAGCAACATTTTAATTATTTTAAGTTAGTATTACAAAGGGTGAACAAATCTTCACTGTGAACTATTCCATTAAAACAGAGAAAGGGATGGCAAGTTCTTGAATCTAATTTTTTACTTCAAGGATTGCTTTTCAAGATAAAAGACTCAAATAATATCTAAATTTATTTTCACATTATTTTGACCACTTTCTCTAGAAAACAAAATGCTATAGTAAAAGGAGGATAAAATGCTATGGCTATACACAATGAAATGTAATGTAGCAAAGGTACTTGGCGTGACACTGATTTTTCTTAGATGACTCTATGTCTTCAACTTAAGAAAAACAAAACTATAAATTCTGTATGGAGTAGATAATGTAGCAAGATTTTGATGTAGGATAGTTTATTACCTGAACAGTATGTACAAATTCTAAACATGAAAATAATGAGTAAAAGAAATCAGACTCTATTTACATTTACATTTTTTTACAAATTATTTTTTACAAGAGGAGTTTTTTTTTCCTCTAAATAACAGGACAGACACATAAGACCAATCTTTTTGTATTACATACATAAATAAATATTGACTTTAAATGAGTGTTATAGGAACATAATTTCTACAGCCAATTTGGGTAACAGAGAAGTAGTTCTGTTATCTCTACTACAATATAATTAAGTAAAAAGGAAAAATTTTACATATAGAGCTCTGTTAATTACTTTGTAAATTGTACCTTACTAATATATTCAGTAGAGGTAATACAGTCGTTACATTTCATGCCCACAACTGAACAATGAGTTTTGGCATGCAAAACCATATATAATCATCAACATCTGCAGGTATTCATTTACATTTTTTAAATAAAGGGTTTTCTTAATTATTTAAAACTACATGCAACAGCTTATTAGCATCATATTCCTGGTTACAATGCACAAGTTTGCATAACATTATTTTTAGTAATTGATGTTCACAGGTACTGATCAAAAGGGTAGGAATATACTTGGCACATAGTATAAGAAGATGAATTAATAAATAAGTCAATATCACAACTACATTTACATATACACAAGACAAAAATAAATTTTTTTATGGTGTTGTACACAGAATTTAGAACTGTCTGGGTCCCATACTTTGTTATTTAAGGCCCTGATTTAAGACAGCATTCAAGCAAATATTGGTATCCACGCTTTATTCGAGACATCACTAAAGCTCATTCTTAACTGCAAAGGTTTACTTCCATCCCACTGACTTCTTTTGTGCATATGGGAGTTTCCTCTTCTGCATACCTTCCTGAATCAGGGCCTGCTTATCTGAAACTCTCCCTGATTCCAGCTGGGAGAATGGACATGAAAGTATTGTGGAATAAATTGACTCAGTATTTAGGTTTCTATACATTTCTGCTAATGCCAATGGTAAAATTCCCATTCACATTAGCAATGAGTATTTCTTTGATTTTGTTGTGTGATCATGCCAAGCATTAATGTCAACGTTAGCATTGCCACACCATGTCCTCAGCTCTTTCTGAAGCCACTAAGTTGAGGTTGTTCAGCATTTCAAAAGTCAGACCTGTTATTTATTGTCTATGTGCTATATTCTTAATGAATATCCAAGATAATACACATAGTAGTACATCACAAGCTCTGTCTTATTTGAATTTCTCCTGCTCTATAAACAACTCAAAAATGGTCAAAAAAGATATAACAAGAACAAACCATTCTCTTCTTAAACAAAAATCACCAATGAACAAAGAAAAATCTACTTCACAAAGTAGTTAGCAAAAATGGCATAATCTTATAATTCTCCTTTAAGAAATAAAGATCAACAAAATGCATCCTGAAGTCAACTGACAAATCCATCAGAATCATGCATAGCAAATAATATGTTAGTGTAAAGGTGCAGAGTATCTAAAAACATCCCAATATCTATATTAACTCTGTATTACACAACGTCATTAGAGAAAATAGATCTTTAACTAGTGAATCAAGTAGTGAATTACAACTCTATTGCCAAATTAAATTCTTAATGTGACTTAGGCTAGTAAATTAGGACAATACCCTGTACAATTCAGCAAACAAGGCTTTATGAATTAGGCACTAAGAACTTCAAATCTGTACTGCGAAATTCAAAGAATAATCAGGAAATGACTCATAGTTGGGAATTTAACATCCATGCATGAGCTTTGTTGACCTTGTATTTTTCATTTTTGATTTGGAGGGTGACTTGAAAGGTGAGTTGATAAGCTGGTTTGTAGAAGGAAAAAAACAATTTACATCTTAGTGGACTCTATATAATACACTTGTTCTACTTTATCAACTTTTTTTTGATTTCCAGAATCTACTTTAAAGGGGAAAACCCCTCCATGTTCTTCAAAAGTACACTGTTACTTTTAAAAGTTGAAAGCTTCAAAGGGACTGGCATTGGCAAACAGTAACTGTTTTGATTCATTTCAGAAGAATGAGGTTCCCCTTCAGGAACCAAGACTAAGGGTATGATCACTCAGGGCTGCTGACTTCCAGTTTATCTCCAAGCCAGATTTAGCATCATTGTGATAAAGACCAACATCCATGTTCTATGCTTTACCATGTCACTATGAACGAAACATAATTTCATTAACATTAATCAAGTCACTACAAATTTGCTCCAGCATAACTAGAATAGACTGTGAATGAAAGGTTTGGACAGTTTTCAGAGAAGCCCGACGTAATTACTTTCCCTGATCCCACTGACTCCTGCTCTCAGCAAACATCACGAAGATCACTTCTAGCCTTACCCATGCCCTGTGCAATCTAACTGTCAAAGCAGTGCTGCACATTGGTCTGATTCAAATTGTGTTTTCTTTGTAAAGACGTACACATGAAACATTTCCATCCCGACAAAAGTCTCTGAGACTCTGGCCTTCTGCCAAAATTGAAAATAAACCTTTATACTACAGATTTTATGAATAAGAGTTCATCTGTTTATTTGCTAATGTATTTTGGAAAAGGGGAGATGACAGAATGATAGAGGAAGGAATTAAAAGCACCATAGCCTTTAATATTTTTAAAACTACTGTTAAAGGCCCAAACCATGTAGCAATAGAAATTTTCTGGAAAAGTTCTTGGTCACTGAGTGCGTATCAAAAAAGACAACAAGCAAAGTAGAAAGAGAATGGCAAAAAAGAGTCCTTTCAAACCGAAGGCAGAAATGTAGGAAAATTGGAATGAGCAAGTGATCAGAAATTGTTTCCTTCACCCCCTATGGTATCAACCCACATGAAACAAAAAGCTATAAACTTCAGTATAGACAAACCGTATTTGAATATTTTGTGAATGCTTTACTACGATAAACATAACTCTGATCCTCAGTTTCAGGTATGTATTTCTTTTCTCCATATTTGCTTTCCACAGAACAGTTTGTCATCAAGAGAAGGAAAATATATCTACCACTAATGTCTGGGCTACTCTCACTGAATATCTCAGGCAAATATGAAGTACAGGTGAGTCCGTAGCATCTGCTGGTAGAAAAGTGGCCACCTTATCAAGTTTGACTACTAAGCATTTGAGCTCTGTTAGCCTCATCATATGATGATGGTTCAGGGAGCATGGAACCTGTGCCAAAGAATGCAGGAGCACTTTTAACATCTTGAACATGAAAAGCTGATTATGAGTATTTGTATGGACATTTATTGGCAGATACTTTCCACCCTCTCAATAATAAATCCAAGCAGTTTCTGTTTACTATTGAAGGATGTCTCTGTGTGGAAAATTATTCTAGACAGTTTATATTGCACAATAAGGCAATATGAATTCCCTTATGGTTAAAAAGGGCACCCTTCTGTCTAAATTTGAAAAATGCATTCAAATAAACTATAAGCCAATGTTTTCCAGATGCCAGAATATTGTCACATAATTCTTTCTGTAAGCAGAATAGCATGGAGCCAATACATCCATCCTTCTGTTCAAAAGATCCACTGGGAAAAGAGATACGTGCATCAAAAACCAAAGCCAAAAAGTAGCTCTATGGCTACTTGATTAATAAACTTGCCTCAAAATTTCAATTTCTAAAATGTTCATGTTAACTATTCAGATTTAGAATATCTGAAAATCAGTGTTTCTTTTCAAGATATTATTATACCTTGAAATATTACATACCAAAAAATTATAAGTGGGATTTTAAAAGTAATTCTTCCAGGCCCTATCAATTAATTGTATTAATTGCCATAGATTTTGAACAATTCTATTAATTGCCATTTGTTTCTTTGCAATGGCACATCTACCCTGTATATTTTTTAGCTATTACCTATGTTAATAGAAGATCTACATGCTAAAACATTACCATTTCAGAACAGATGATTGATAAAAATGTATCATCATTCTCCTCGGTGGTGATACTGCAATTATTAAATACTGACTATTTTAAGGTTTCTGCTATTGGTATTTATTTTACTTACGTCCTTATCTCAGACATATGGAGATCTTCTTTAATAGCAAAATACCTAGGGCTTAAACTGGTGACAGGCAGAACTTTAAGTAAAATAGATCATTTAAACAGGCTGACGAGAATATGGCCTCCAGTGTTCAAAAGTATGTATACATCACAGGACAACCTTGCAAACATTAACATTGAAGTCACTAAGAGAAAAAGCTGTATACACTCCACCGTTTCAATCTACTTTAAACACAGAAATACAAAAACATTATAATGAACACACTTTTGATTTTCTCACAGGTGTTTAGTTGGATGCAATCTTCAGTTTGTTGAATAGCGGTGGTACTGAAATGATACTTGCTGGATATTTCATCCTGGCCTTGGTGCAAATACAATTCGTCATAGCTAAACTACAAAGTAGATACTGATCGTACAGGATGGCAACTTCCACTTGAAAACTGGGTTCATTGCTCCTACAGATGTGCCTTTTCCTAGCTTCCACTTGGGAGCTCAGTTTTTCTCAGTTATTTGTATAATCATCTGAAACAGTCTAATATTTCTCTGGGGGTGGCTTGTAGTGATGTGGATGATGCTGCTTCAGATGAGGTCCTAAACAAAAGAATAGGAAAATATGCACATATCAATCCCTGCATATATAACACCATCATTTATCTGTACTAAAAAGTCTTCGTGAGGCCTTCAGCTTGCAATCCTTCTACTTGTCAGTGAACTGCCTGTGCCGACAACTATGTGCACGTTCAGTCCAAACAACTTTAGTGACTGTGAAAGGACAAAAGGATTCAAGCAGATGAATCTTGGACTCATGGATTATATTTTTTGTTGAGCTTTACAACATTGAGCTGTACTTTTCAGAAACTTAGAAAATGCTGGAAATGGACACTAAGAAGTCTGCACTGCTTTAGAAATACGATCAGGCTCTAGCCATGTTGGACTGAATGCACCCAGAAAAATCTAATCTTGAATGCTAAGCAATCCCAGGCCTAGGTGGTACTTGGAGGACAGGCCATCTTTGAATCCCAAGTGCTATAGGCATAAGCCAAAGAGTTGTGGTGGAATGAATGGCGAATGTCTGACCACAGAAACTGAGTGAGAGAAAGACTGCATTTGCTTCCACCATTGCTGATGGACAGTTATGGGGAGAAAAAACCCAATATTTTCATGCATCTTAAATTCATGGAATGCTACTGGAACCAATAAAGACTCTAAGGCTCGAGCTAACTGTTTACATGTGGAGGACTGAAGTTCTGTAACACGTAACCACATGTCAAAAGAGGGTACTACTTACTGTGGGGTGAAAATGGAGGAAGGTCGGGTGTTCGGAACGATTTTATTGTAGCTGGCCCTTCCCCACCAGTCGTCAGCACTTGAACTTCCAAGCGGTACAGCATCGATGGCCTCAGATTGGGCACGGTAAGTACATAATGATCCTAAAAATAAATAAATCGTGTTAATTCTCAGAGCAACTAAAAATAAAACATAGTTGATCGACTCACACAAAGCAGTGGTTTAAACAGGTTCTGTCACTCTCAGTATCCACAAATTATTTTTGTAGAATTCTGTTAAAAGGATTTAATGTATGCATCACTTCGTTGAGAGGGTTTGTTTTGAATTTTTTGCTTGCCGTTGCCTTTGAGCATACTTTTTTACCATAATGTTATGGTATTGTGTGCAAGAGGTCCAAGTTTTCCTTGAAAATGGATGATGTGCTCATCACTAGAAAAAAAAAAGAATTTTAACTTCCTAATCATTCTTTTTAATAAACATGTTCATTATATAAACTTGCTTTTATTTTGGATCTCTATGTGAATTCCACTAATTGGTAAATTAATTCATGGCAATTTGCAGGTCTACCCCCCTGCTGCAGCTAGTGAAAATAAGTGTGGATACACAGATTTCAGCATATTTGTCCCAATTACACCATGAGAATCTGCCCTTCTGTTCCCATTTTTGGCATGATGGCCTCAATTTTCATTGCTCCATACTTGCGTGGTCACTTACACAAGTGCAAAATAATTTCAGAGTGAGTTTATAAATGCTCCCAAATGGGAATGCATCTGACTAAAGACTGAAGGCCATTAAGGAATCAAAAGTCCTGTTTCACCTTATTCCAAGCTGAAAAAGACCAGTCCTGGGAAAGGGATAGCAGAGCAGTGATGCCGGACAGTGCGGGCATGGCATGCTCCTGCGAACAGCCAAGCTGGACTGGCCAGGAATTTGCAGGGCAAGTTCCTCTGGCTGGTACTGCACCCAGCGCCATGCGGGGGGACCTAAGCAGACTGTGGGAATAACTCACAATTTGCTGTTACTGCCAGAGCAGACAGCAAAGGGAAAAGGAGAGCGAGAAAAGGTGGGGAGAAATGTGTGGGTTTACTGCCAAGTTAGCACGTGTTCTGAGATGGGGCAGCTCTTAATAGACGTTGCTGAAGCTGTTCCACCTTGTATAACGTACTGAATGGGTAGGAGAGAGAGAGAGGAGTGCATACATCGCACTCAGACACTCTCTCTGCCCATTCAGGCACTCCTCCGGCAGCTGGGAACTGTGGGTTTCAGCCCCTGTTGTGTAAACAGTAGATTTTTATCAGTCAGAGGCTACCAACGAGAATGAATGAATGATCCTCACTGTAAAATACCCTACATTCTGGTGGCTTCTGAGAGGTAGAGATACTGTTTCAGCTCAAACCAGAGTTTTCTTAACCAGTTGCCATAAATAGACAGAGAGATACATATAGGGATAGATAATTAAATAAAAGGAATCTCCAGGCTCTACAGGTGTGAAAACAAAGGAAAACAAAGATAAAAAATTAAAGCATAACACAATGCAAAGGAGTGTTTTAAATAAAACTTTATATATATTTCAGACCTAACTGGACTAAAAGCTTAGAAAAAGGAATAGAAATTCTGAATAAAACATATGCCTGCTCCTAAAAAACAAAGATGAAAACTGATGTGAAAAGTAACATGGTCTGTAACTTTGCTTATTATTGTGATAAAGTGGCTGTTTGCAGCCAAAGGCTTGTGACTGAGTAACCACTTCAGGTAATCTTGCAAAGTGGCTTGCTGAAGAGACCAAGGCTGTACCTGCACCGTCCATCCGCTCTGGACTGCAGGTCGAGCTTTGAGTGAATTGGTGCAGATCACACTGAGTCTGGACTAAGCTGTAACAAAACCGCTCCGCACACTGCGTGGTAGCTTGCCCCATAGTTTTAGAGCATCGCGGTCAACTTTATTGCTCTCCTCCAGAACAACAGGCTTTGAAACACAGGTGCCCTAGCCTTAGGGTAGTCTGCTAGGAATTAAGACGGAATGGTGAGAACCTTGCCTTGGATTTTGTTGAATGTAAGATGTGTCCAACAAAACATTTTACACATTCTTTGATGAAACAAATGTTGTGAAAAGATTTTCAGCCAGCTCTGCTCTAGACACAATCACCTTGATCCACTTCCCTGAAGTGAATGGAAAGTTGTAGCTGACTTTGGATCAAGGCCAGCTGCTTAAGCCCTTTTGTTGACTTTGGTGGATCTGGCAACAGAGTCTGAATGAAGTGCTCTTCACCTGCCTCTGCCAGAGGAGGAACTGAAATAGCAAAGGCCGTCTTATAGAATCATAGAATCATAGAATCATTAAGGTTGGAAAAGACCTCTAAGGTCATCGAGTCCAACCATCAACCCAACACCCCCTATGCCTACTAAACCATGTCCTTGAGCACCTCATCTATCCGTCTTTTAAATACCTCCAGGGATGGTGACTCCACCACTGCCCTGGGCAGCCTGTTCCAAGGCCTGAAGGTCTTAAAGCAAATAGGGGGAAGAATTCAAATTGTTAATTCTCACACTTTCAATAAACAGTGGAATCTAGTTCTCCTTTAAATTGTCAGACAATGGTGTGTATTGGCAGAGGGGGAACTGATTTTTATTTTTCTTAGAGCAATGAGTGACTCAAAGGAAAAGAAAAATCTCTTAAATCCATCAACTTGGACACCAAATAATTAGTAAAACTATAGTAACCACCAAGTTGAACAGCCTGATCATCAAAAGAAAATAAAAACTATCTATTGCCACACAGATGATCTTTTCCTCCCTTCAGGCATTTCTCAGATAATGGTTGCTAATTTGACAATTGTGAACATTAAAATGTTTTATGTGTCATCAAGAAAAATAGCTGTGCTTTGTTTCTCCAGCAAGGAGGAAAAATTAAGCACTTCCTGCTCCAACTTGCCTGCAGAGCCAGAGAACGCTATGTGTGACATCTGCATCACCACTAAACGTTAAAAATAGGCCACATACGCACACACTTATGAAGCCGTGAGCAAAGGAAAGTAACAACTTACTGCTGGCAGTATCTGCGATTGGGAAATGATGCTGTTGGGTAAGCTGTTCTGCCGGCTTTCTGTGGTTACTTCTGCCCAAGTGACTTGAAATCCTGTCATGGGCTGGTGAAGGTCTGCCTTAGATATCTTCCAGGAAAAATGACCAGTGATGTTACCTTCCTGGACAATGAAAGACGCAGATAGATTCTCGGGTTTGGCCAACACTTTGGGTAGAACTGGCACTATAAATTTGGAAAGCAAAAAGATAAGCTAAACTTTGAGAGATAAAGTTCAATAATGTTCATTTTGTTCCACAAATCAAAGTCAGACAGAGCTCTCTGGTGTTACCTGCTTTCTGCCATCACATTTTCAGTGTTAACCAAAGCCTATCTTTGATATATTCCATTGGCATTTTGTGCCAAAATTAAACTGCAGATCAAATCCTGTCAGCTGCAGGCGACAGAAGGGAATGCCTGTAAAGGTCTGAGTGCCTCATTCACAGGCAACCATCCTGCTGCTCCTCTGTATTTCAGAATACCTGAGCTCCGGTTTTCAATTTTGGGACCACAAGAAAACCCACAGGATAGCACAGAACTCCATGATGCAGGCAAAAAGTAAAATTCATGCTTTAAAACTGTAGTACAAGTTAATAGGGGCACTCTGATTAGGGAAAACGTATGCCTGAGTTGCCGTTGCCCAGGAATAAGGTGGTGATACTGAAAACTGTCAGGAGGGGCAGTCAGGAAATAGCAGTAGGGGCCAGCAGGACTCTGAGGTGACCCACAGAGCACAGAAGTACCCCTGAGGGGATGCAAAGTGAGCGGGCCACCCTCTAGCTGAAGAGGGTGGTTTCCAGACTCAGCTGTGCAAAGCCATGGCTGACCTTGAGCTAGTGCTGACAACAGCCCTGCTTCAAGCCGGGGGCTGGACAAGCGGACCCCAGAGGTCCTTACCAACCCACATCTCCATGACTCTGCAATTTTCCATAACCCTCTAGCTATACCTACCATCATGGCAGCACTATAAAAGGTATAAGAGTGCCTTTATTTGTTATTTGAGAGCAGAATTAAGCTAAACAAAATCAAATTGAAAAAGTAGCTTGCATCAGTAGCAAAACATTCAGAAGATAGGTCATGCCAGCATAATTATGTTTACAGTTATCATCTGTCATTATAATGAAAAAAAAGGGGAAACTGTTCGTCCTTACAAAAATAAAAACTGTGTAATAAAAAATGTCACCATACGTTTATAAACAGTCCACTAAAATTATCACCTAATTGACAAAACAGTAATGTGGTAGCCAAAATCTATACTACTCTGTATTTTAGTTGATTTTTCACATAAGCATTAGTCTTATGTTTATTTGTTCTGAATCTTTCATTTCCCATTTTAGAATTAAAGACTTTTTTTGGTGATTATAAATGCATTTGAAACTATTTGGCTACTTCTCCAGATCATGCTTTACCTCGTTCAGCAGGACAATTAATGTGCTTGTGGTTTTTTCCTTTAAATGCAGAGCAAGGTGGGGTAACAAAGAAAATGCTCTCAGCCTTAAAACGACCTTTAGATTTTGCAGGCAAAACAGTTACTTTATATTTGCATGAAAATGACAGGTCCTTCAGAATCATGTAGGTTTCCTAGAAGAAAAACAAAAAGATCACATGCTGCAAATAGACTTCTAGAAAAAAAAAAATTAAAAAGTAAGGTTGGCAGAAGATGAAAAGTTTTCTGCAATAAAATATTTTCTCGATATGCTTTACACATGCCAACATGACTTTTACTCAGAGAACAAAGCAAACATTGCCTATGTTTGATTATTTTCAGTAGTAAAACACATTAGCATGGTATTTGAATACATCCTTCAATTCTGCAGAGTTCCTTCACCACGCTGCATCAAAGCAACTGGCTTATAATATTCAGAACAGTCTCTCTGACGTGATGGCAATGGGAGTAGCAATGTGAGGATGTAAATGCTAATTGAATAAATAAATGTAAGAAAGCTGAGTTAAGCTGCTGTAAATGACAGGCTTCATCTACATTTAACTTCTTAAAAGCTCATTCAAAGTCCAGCACGGCATTATGGATCCATTTTTTTCCGCTTTAGTACATTAACTACTTCTACCTTCTTATCAGGAAGAAAAGTTCCACAGCTAATTGCAAAGCACAATTCTCTGTTCAAAGACAATGACTGCGAAGAAAACTTTACACAAAGTGTAAGTGTCCTGCTAAATTCTTACTGTTGTCTAAAGTACTTTCGAAAATCACAGCTTGAAAGCTTTAGCACAAATCATATCTGAGAAAAAAATGTTCAGTTGTTTTTTTTTTCTGAGAAAATGACCAATAATACCTTACTGGTCAAAAGTCTTTCACTGTCTTTAGATCTTTGCTTCCCTTCAGAATCAGTAAATTCCAGGGTTCTTCTGCATAACTCCCTCTTCTTCCTAATCCCAAACTGGATTAGTCTAACCTTCACTTGGAAGCTCATTTTCGACAGGACATAGAGATTGGGCTAAGAATGGACTTGACTTCCCGCCTTCCACCTGCCGGAAGAGTGCTCTAGTAGGCTTGATTCCAGCTTAAAATTCTGACAGGACTATTTTTATTTATTGTGACAGGGACTAAATGCTCAGCACTGGAAACATAAGGCTTTTATCTACCTTGACCTATCATATCCGGTACCAAACCTTTTGTAGCATCAACCTTTTTCTGTTTGCTTGCAATTATTTCCTTCCTCAAAAGAAACATGGAGTTTCCCAAAGTAGATTGGACCAATTACCATAATATGATTGAGAGGAAATAAATGAACTAATCCCACAATGCATTTGGGCAGATGTACAAAGAGTCTTTCCTGACTTCTAGTGGAAATAAACTTCTTAAATGTTAACTTTCTCCTATCTTCAATGTGCATAACTTGAAATATTGGGACTGGTCATAACATTATGTCACAATCATTTTTTTAATCCACCTCTAATATTTGCTGTGCTGACCCCATGAAGCAGTAAATCTTACAAGTTAACAGCCTTCTGTATGAGAAATGATGTATTTTGATTTACTCTACTTTTACATGTCATTAACTTCACTGAATTGATCCAGTAGTATAGATCAGGGCAAGAAGGAAAGGTGAATTGTGATTTCTTCCATTCTCCATAACCCACTAAATCAATTGTGATGCACCAATCACGTTACTGTGTTGTTCAAATAATGTGTTACAGAGATGGATGACACTAGATTGCCAAAAAATTGAGTACAAAGAACGGCCACTGCAGTATATATGTGGGCTGACATGTACTTACATAAAGCTTTTCTCCTTATCTGATATCTGACTTCCAGATTTAATGTCTAGTATTTTTCACCTACAGTCCTTTTTCCTTATTCTATTATTCTCCTCTGGGCTGTGAAACCCACCTGCATGTCTAAAAGAAAACCTAGTTTATTAAGTACTATTATTACTGTTCAGTATTTGCACTGTGCTAGAGTCCTACAGTACTAATGATAGACAAAGCTCCATGTTCTATATGCTGTAGAAATATATAAGTACTTAGCTGAGAATTTTGTTTGCCTGCTCTTGTTGTCTGAACAACACTGACAAAAAAAAAATTATTTTAGGCTAGTGTGGATTTAAAAAAAAATACCAAACAAAAAAACCAACCCAAAACAGTCCAGATGCACCATTTTTATCTTTTGCTGAAGAGGAACATAAAAACCAAATAATCTTACTCGTCTCTGAAACATGGTATAAAGCATGCTGTGTTATTTTACAGAACCATCCTTTCCCTTGCTGCTTAGAAGCTATTCAGAGTCAAGCAGAAGGCTGAATGGAGACTTACATAAGTCAGCTCCGTTACTTTCCCCCATCCTTTGGTGTCATTGTGTGCACAGGACTCCAGTAACCAGTGGACTTGGAATTGATTCATGCTGATATCTAAATGATATAAAAGGAGAGGAAAAGATGTATATTATAATTATGTTTTCACCATTAAAAATTTTCTGGCTTCTCCGGGTAAAAATAGAAGGAGTTTTAAGTATTGTAGAGTTGGTAGTTCCTCACTTGTTCCTAAGCATCCTTCAATAGAACAGAGAAAATATTATACACTTATGTAATTTAAAACTTATATCAGGTAATGGAGATAACTTTAAAAAGACTGAATTGGTATTTTCAGATATGTGAGCATATACTGCCTACATTTTTTAAAAAATCAAGCATTTAAATTGAGCATTAAAAAAAAAGTCAATGCTGCTACTTCTAAACATCCTACAAATGATGGAAATGACTTCGTGTCAACTGCCTGTGACTGTTTATATTGTCAGAGCATTGCAATACTGCTGCCTGGCACTGCTTGAGAAATCTGTGCCTGAAGACGTGAAAATGTCTGTAAATCCCTGAGCTTTCTCCCTTCAGAATATATCATAGGACCTCTTCAGTATCTGTCCAAATAAAATTCTAGTCTTGACTCTTAGGAGTAATACCAAAGGCTTGAGCTTGCTCCCATTTAAATCAATGACAAAACTTGCCACAGTATCAATAGTATAAGCTTTCAACCAATTTCCAGCTCTTCTAGCTTCTTGTCTAATACTGATCACATAAGGAAGCAAAACAAAGGGGAATAAAGAATTAGACAAAAGAAGAAAAAGTCATCAGGTAGTGCACATACATCTTGTCATTTTTCTGGATTTAGTTCTCTTCTATCTTTATACAGGGGATGCAAAATTATGTCTGTTATCATTAATTAGCTTGGTATGACATAGCCACTAATGCCAAGTGCTTGATTGTGGGTTTCAGGAGGGAAAACAAATATCTTTGATTCTTTAAGGGCTAATCCGGCATTAGACTGCTATAAGAAATTTGGATGCAGAAGGGAAGGATTGTAAACTAAAGAGAAAATAAGTAGTGTCTGAAACTAGCTCAAATGGTATTCTGGCAAAAAGACTGATTAGAAGCTCTTTGAAACAGATTTTTGCAGAAGCTATCTTCATAACAACATGTATGCTAATTATTTGTGTGATTTCTTTGGAAACCCAACTTTTTTTTTCAAAAAGAAATCTATAAAGAAATAACTTGCTGCCTTGTGATTGTTCCCTCTCATTTAAAAAATAAAGACAGACATGGATGTGTTTTCACTTGCCTCTTAGTTGCTGGGCTTTCCCACTTGATGTGCCTATCGGATGAAGACACAAACTCACAGTGCATTTGTAAGTAGGTTTCAACTGATTTCGTCTCTTCCAGTTCAAATTATTGCCTATCACCTGCTTGTGCCCCTTTCCTGGGACAAATAAACAAAACACCTAGCTTCTTGGGACATGAAAACTTTGTGCTGCTATATTAATCATGCTGTGTTAACGATGTACACTCTGTGCCAATTAACCACCTTGAATCTGTTATTGATTGTATATTATCTGATAATCACAATTTTAAACTACCTTCATGTAAGGTGGACTGCTCTTTGTAAAGCTATAAATTGGCTATTTTCACTTATAATAACTTTCACTTGCAAACCATAAATAAATTACTCTCTCTTTGGTAGAGATTATCCGAGCCAATCAAGCCTTGCCATTAGCCAGCCATCAAGAACTGGATAAGACACATACCTCAGGTAGGTCACTGAATATCACCACATGGGCAAATGCCAAGCATCAAGAGTTTTCAACAGCTCAGCATCCAGATATATCAGTGTAGAGGTTTACTCAGCCTCTGTTCAGAAATGTAATTAAATAGGTTGTAACCCAAGACATTTGGTATTTCCAGCTCCTGGCACAGTAGAATTCTGTTTAGATTTTATTGCAGCTCCACCTCCGTTCCTTATGTGAGCTTCTATTCTCAGGCAGTTCTTCCTTCCTAATTCTCCTCTCCTGCATTAGCAACCCCTTAGTAGCCCATTCGTAAACAGCTGTAGTTTCTGATAACCTTTCTATTTGAACTAGAAAATCAGGAATAGGTTAAAAAAATTTGTTATTTCACTTCCTATCAACTTGGACCGTAAATGCAGGATGAAGGTTTTTAATAAACATAATTTCATATTTTTTTTATTTAAAAAAAAAAGAACAAATAAATCTTATATTTGATAATGGTCACATCTGGTATTCTGATAACAACCTATATTGAAAAGACAGCATTTTCTTTCTTTTCAGTGAGTATGTAATTAAAGTTATTTCAAAAAGGTTTTTGCATACATATATAAAAGTACATCAACCGCTATAAACTGGAATGCATCAGGACAGCACCAGCTAAGTTTATCCACAACTTTTCATTAGAACAGGCCTTTTTGACTTCCCCAAACTTTTATTTTCAAGACTAAAACTTCTTCAGTTCTCATGTCCACCTTTGTGATTGCTGTTATCTAAAAGATTTGAACATAAGCATGTTAATGGATTTTTGTTAAAAAGAAGAATGTAACAACAATTGACAGCAATAAAAACAATTTTCTCCTTTCAAAAAAATCTATCCTGTCAGGGTCTAAAGCAAAGCTGAAATATAACAGGGAATTAGCTCCTATTTGAGACAGAAACTGTTTTAAAAATAGGGAAAGGTGGGACATTTTGTAATTAAATAAAGCTAGAAGCATGAAAACCTCAAAGTTTATGTGCATGCATGAAGTAGGCATATTAAATAACAAGACTGGTTTAGAAATGATCTTTAAATTTTTTAAAAGCAAAAGGAGACAAGATGTGTGGAATGATCTAAACAGCCACATAAGACACTTAAAAAAAAATTATGAAAATATGCATTTGTTTTATAAAGTTGCTCATAAAGGTCATGGCTCTAGAGTTTCATTTCTATGCAACATTATACTTCTGATTTTGTGTTTACAGCACATGCAAAAGAAAAGCTTCTCCCAGCCTTCCTTTCAGCAGAATACACTCTTCTAGTGAGATCATTCCTATAATTTTATTTGGATTTTTGTTTTCAGCTGCCCATTTCAAACTCAGTAGTAGGTACCGGACACGCGATCCAAGCTGCAGTCTAGCTGAATGTCAGCTACTACCACCAAAGCTAATGGTTCCGAATTAAGCCCAGCTGAAGTTAATACATTGTAACCTACAGCCACATCTTTTTCTGAAAAGTCATTTGAGTAGTTAATATTAACAGAATATCCAGTATCTAATGGGACTGATTTTGGCCAGTTTTATCAGAAAGCTCTGCTATCCCTTCTAGAATAGGTACATAACACTGAAAGGAAACTGCCAGACCCCTTCAGTCTGGTTCCCTGATATTTCAGATGTCACATTATAAAGCCTTCTTTGTATATAATCAATCTCCTTCTTAATAGTTTGGAGTTTTCTTGATTCTGTACTTCAAATTATAAGTCTTTATAAAACTTTGTTACTTCATTGTCCTCATGGTTAGAAAGTATACCATTTAACACTAAAAAGACTGATGCTTGCACAAACAGCATCTTTCCCAGAACTCAAAATATTTGTACAGAAACACTGAACTTGAAGGACATACTAAGTGCTAGCACTCATTCGAGCAGCTCTAAGCTTGTGAAATTAGTCAACATAATAATCATTTAAGTAAGAACTCCTTAAAGGACTGTTACAGCAGACAGCTTATTCAAACAATTACTTTTATTCTCAAGCTTCTTTAAAAAGCAAAAAAAGCAAAAAAAAAAAAAAACAAAAAAACAACAAAAAAAAGCAAACCAGAAAAATTACTTTAAAAATATCTGTAAATTTACTGTCATGGACATGTCCTTCAGCTGCTCAAGCTAAAAATTTCTTGATATTTCAGACATTTGCACAAAACTAATCCTCCCTAGGGCTATGATTTTTAAAGTAAATTTTCTGAAGTATAAAATGAGTTCCTAGCCTAATGAAAACATTCCTATACAGACATCACATGAGCCTGTTCTTAAAATTCCACATATGCTTAGCCGTTTTACTGAACAAGGGTATGCAGCCAACTTTGTTGGACAGAAGTGTTAAATCTCACTAGAAATGTATTGATCAGGGGATGCTTTAAAGCATGTTCAAAAGATGTCTGTTTTGATTCTCTCCCTCCTATGTTTCACCCACAAATGCCTTTAACTCCACGAGTATCTCCACAAAGCTCGCTCTCTATCGTGTTCATGAAGATGTTCTTCATCAGATTTACCTTCTTTCTCCCCTTCCCCAACCTAAACTCTTTAGTTCCGTTTCAATTAAAATAAATAAATATATTTCAGATTTTCTTTGGAGGGAAATGCACATTTATCCTCTAGTTTTAAGCTGTAAAAGCATCTCAAAATCCCATTAATGCCAATGCCAAATGCATCTATTTGCTACTTTGAAAAGTTCGGGTTCATATGCACAATTTAAGGATCTTAGATTGAAAAGTTTGCTTAAAATACTGCAACATATCCTAAGTCATGGCTGCACGATGGTTAATAGGAATACTCTAGGCCTACATTCTACATTTGCTAAATCTCATCACCTCCCCACAGAATCTGAAGCTCGAGACCCATTCAGAAAAATCACCCAACACAATGTGAGGTAACTCTACAACTTTTCCTAGCTGGAATTTAAGGTTTAAATAGTTCTACAGTTTACTGAAAATAAACTAAATTAAAAAGTAATCTATTTTCCTCATCTTTGCCAATGTTTTCCACATTTCTGTTCTGCTGTACATTTCCATTACTGCCAGCCATGTGAATAATTTCATCTAATGTGATTTCTTTTTTTCTACCATGTTACTGCAGACAGCTCCCTTCTTTGCCTGAAATACTTTTTTCTGCTTTATATTACATTTGTTGTTGCAGAAGGGTGCCAACTTAACAATCATGAGGAACTGAAGTCTGCTTTGTAGCTAGAAAACTGACATAGCATAGGCAGAAACAGCAGTGAAGTTTGTTCACACAACCCAACGCCACCAATATGACAACAACCTACTATCACTCCAGGAGACCAGGTAAACAGATTTAAGAGGCATGTATTTCTTTGTATTCCTGTGATCCACAGCAAGAAAATTGCAGCAGCCTGTTTTGGGAACTGGGGCTAGATCTGCTGCTGGTTTGCTGGAGGTCTTCAGGCAAAGCAACTTCATGGCTCCTTACCTCTGTTCCACCCCTGTCAAGTGGTGATAATGATAATGGCCTCTGCTGTAGAAGTATTTCAGCTCTAGAGTTGTATATTATTCTCTTTGATGGGTGGTTGTTGGATGATAGGTCTCTACGATTTGGTATAAAAATGCCAATTAAAGCCAGTTGTGACAGCACTATTATGCAGGCAACCAAATTACAAAAATTTATTAGAAAGAAAAATCAAATGGGATTTGCTGGAAAACAAGATTTCAGAGCAGACATGTTCAACAACAGCAGCTCAAATTAAGGTTTAATTACAATAAAAATGTCTGGCATCAATAAACACGGTAACATCAAGCTGATTCCTGTATCATGACAGGGTTTGAAGTAATTAACAAGCAGTGTCTGATAGATATTCCCATGAGAATAAAATATGGTAAAAGAGTAAAGATTAAAAATAAGACATATTTATATGAAAATCTTTATCTGGCAGCATAAAAGTATTAATTTAATATAAATAACAAGCATATGTTAAATGAGTATTTCAGTAAAAAAGGAAATGATGTTCTGTATTTTTTCCCAAGTTACCTCAGCAAACTGACTCCCTCCAAAATATATACATATAATTAATATGTTAACTGTATGTCAGAAGGCGTTGTTATCAAAGTTTGGAAGATAATTAGCCATATGCAAACCTGCTGTCTTCATTCAAACCCAACCTTTCTTCAGACAGAATGCCATAATGAGATTGAAATTTCTGTGAAACTATTCAGTAAGAAAATTACTGAAAGAATTTGTTCTGCATGTAGCTAAAACTTTGGTTTTATTATACATTGTTAAATCTGATATTTCAGACAGTAAACCGCAATGATTATTTGTGACCAGCCACATGGTTTTTGTTTTTCTTCTCATATGGGGGGTTGATCTTACAAGCTTCTGAGCACTCTGGCCCTGATTCAACAGAGCACTTAAGCATATGAACAGTCCTGTTGACTTCAATAGTTAGGTGTAACTAATGGATCAGGCCAGAAAGTTTAATACATCAAGACACTAATGACCACACAAACAATAGTTAAAAGATGGTCTTGAGCATGTATTTGATTGTCTTAGACTAATAGGAAGAAGAAAATATAGCAAAATTAAGTAATTTCCTTTCTGGATCATGTATCTGGCAGCATTACTGCTCTAAAAATAGGCTATAGCAAAGGGTAAAGTTTTTGTATTTAATATCACAGCACAGGGCAGAATCTGCTCAGGGCACATGAAGTGCATGTCTCAGTATCTACAAGCTTGATTAATTGTTTCTACAGCAAAGTTATAGTTTGATTTATATGTATAAATCCTGTGTCAAACAACACACCATCCAGGACAAAAATTATTTATCTCATTGTATTGAATGGTGAAGCTGTGCTATGGTGAATGTAAAAGTAACAATGGTAAATGGTGAAATTTATCATGCCTTGCATAAAGAAAAACATTTTATCATCTCTGAGGTATGAAAATGTGTACAAGTCAAAGGCTTCCTGAAGAAATGTTCCTGCCCTATCTTCTCCCAGTATGCAACCCCTGATACACCTTTACAACTGTGGATCTAATACAACACACACATCTAATTCCAACCCACCATTCTGGCAGAAGGATGAGCAGCAGTGTTTGCTCTGCAAGCATAACCTGCCTATATTTCCACACCAAGAACTACTATGCAAACAGTTGAGATAGAACATAACAAAGTGTCTTCTGCTCTCTCAGGCTTGCATTCATCTGTTTATCAGGCCACCATTCTTCCCCATGTCAACACCGAGTTCTACAATATGCAAGTTTCCATACGCACTTTTTCTGCTAAAACTCAGTTGCTGGAGAGGTCCTGAAAAATATGCAGGGAAGGCTTAAATATGGGTAAAATCCAAGTGAATAAACGAAGCAGTGTTATTTACTACTAGTTACTACTACTACTACTTCAGTTTTGAAGACATGATTAGTATAAAGCAATCCACATGGCATTTATTGCAATGTAGTAACAGCATGACTGAAGAACAGTTTGAGAAGGAATACTTTGGCGTACTGCAGAGAAGCAAAACATGATCTCAGTCAGTACTTGATCATAACACTTATTTATTTCTTCACATATTGGTTCATGAGCCATTCTACGCCTCTCGAATAACAGCGTTTCTTGCCAACATTTGAAATCTGAAGCTAATGATAAGACAAGAAATAAAGATAGAATAAGAACTGTTATTTTACTTATGATAGTTTAGTAAATGCAAAGTGAGTTATCAGTCTTAGGATACATAGGTAAACAAAATTTACCTTCAACTAATGATAAAATGCTGCATTAATGCACTAATACATTGCGAGCCTCTCTGCACTCCTCTTTTCCCTGTAAAAACTATGTTGTCGATGTGTTCTGTCTCAGGCATTTTAGGTAAGTTCTCTTAAAAAAATGAAACGAAAACAGCTCTGGCTCTTTAGCTGCCTGTGTGTTGATTCACCCAGTGGTATTAAAAAAAAAAAAACAACCCCAAAGTGTCAAATGTTTGGTTATGAAATTCATGGTATTCATGACACCTCTGATAAAAAGAACTTTTTAATAGTCACCTATTCAAGCAGTATGATTAAAATAAACACCAAAACTCTCAGTTGACATTTAAGCTTCATTCAATAAACACTTTCTAACAAGGCAAACTATACTGTTTCCTGCTCTAACATGGAATATAAGCAGTATCGTTTAAATCACAAAGATTTTGTTTCTCACATTATGCCCTTTAAAACAAACTTTCTTTCTATTGAACACATTCTTTGTATAATACAATGATAAGCCTTTCCAAAAATGATATTAACAATTAGTGTGTAATTTAAAGACAGGCCTGAGCCACAATATTTGTGTCCATATCTAGACCTAGGAAGCCTCAACGTTTAAAGATGTTTATATTGAGGGATTTAAGTTTGGGATCATCTCTAAGCCGGATTACCTCTACCCTCACTCCTTTTCCCACACACAACATCCTATACAAAGTGAATTCAACAGTATCTCATTCTGGTTTTCTGTTACAAGGAAATTTGCCTCTTGTAAGCTCCAAGTCTCACAATAGCTGCTTGTAGCCTGAATAGAAGATTCCTATGTTACTCCCTCATAGCCAGATTTTCAAAGGTATCTAAGCATCCAAAAACTGAATTTAATGAAAAAGAAAAAAAAAACAACCAAACAAGTCCAAGGCTTACTATGGTTATACATCTATTGTATACATCTACTGAAAATGTCACTAGGTACTCTATCATTAACTTTAGCCTTCTGTGTAACTGACGAATCTGGATATTAATTTAGGTGGAGAGGCTCTATTCAGGGTGGTTAATCTGGGAGTCCTCCCCAATTCCAGAGTCAAGGTACAGACTCAGTTTGCCCCTAACTCCACAGTGGGAGGAGATGCAGACATGCATCTGCTACTCCCTTCTCTCTCATACCCAATGCAAAAGCCGTACGGGTGGCACACATGCACAATGCTCCATCAAGTTCCAAAACTGGACTTTGATGGTATGCATCATGGCATGCCATATCAGGATGTTGCTTTGCTGAACTGTTATTCATAAAGTTAATGGCATTAATATGTGGTTTCTAAATCTGCAGTCTAAGACTACTGAGTCTAAGAGAAAAAGAAAGAGAGAAAACAGGTTAAGTATCTATAAAATCATATGCGTACAGACAGGGTGAACAGAGCTTGACTGTTTTCTGTGTTTCCAATGTAAGAATTAGTATTCAAATGAAGCTAGAAGAAGTGGCTTCAAAACAAATTTAAAAATGTGGTTCTTCATAGAACAAGCACTTAAAACTCTGGAACCCCATAACCCAGGATGTGTCAGATGTCCGAAATTCATGCAACCCTGATGGGACACTGGATATTATCATGGAAGAGAAATGCATCAAAGGTGAATAAATGCAATGAAATCACATTGGACTCGGGAAATCCCGTGAACTAGAAGTTGTCTGAAGCTGGGACAATAATCTGCAGAAGTATCATTACACGCTTGCCCTATTCTTATGTTCCTTTGGATTTGCTTTTGACCGCTGTCAAGAACAGAATACTCGGTGGGATGGACATTTGGTCTAGACTACTATGGATATTTTTACATTCAGTTTATAGTCACAGGAGTAAAAAGCAACTGGTGTTTAAGAACTCATTATCCATCAGTTGCATACATGTGACATCTTTAAATTTAGATTATAATTTCAATGTCAGATACCTCTTTTTTTGGTGTCTTTCCCTCCAACTCTAGCTACTCATTCAACTAGTCCAGTTTCCTTTCCTGTCTGTAGTGTTTATGGAACTGGTTTTATGGCCACTTTATAAACTAGGCTAATTAAACAACAGGTTAAAAAGAGGCATGTGGAGGAAAATTGACCCAATATACAAGAGGACACTCATTAGTTTAAACCACCTTCACCATGAGCATGATGACTCGCTGCTGATAGTTTAACCTTCCCTGGATCATAAGCTAAATATTTTGCTTCAGAACTTAGGCAGGCTAAGAGAGCACTCATGAGCAATTATTACCTCATAGCTGGTGAAAGGTATCTTGCTAAACCGCAGTACCTCAGTATCTTTTTACTCACAGTAGGAATGGTAGGATTGCTCCAAGTACGATAGTATAAGCATATAAGACAAAGCTTTGACTGAATGTGACCTAGTGATACAGTTTGGGGAAAGGAGGGGAAGAATTGGATGGTAAAAAGTTTGCCATTTTATCCCTCAGTTATTCAGACTGGCTAACAACAGACATTACCCTTGACAATCTTAGTGATAGTATATATTTATATGCATATATATAAATTTCTGTATTTGCTGTTAAAATAATTAATTTTATATGTTGTGGTAATACTCAAGGAGTAATAAGAAATGTAGAAAACTGTCTACTGGGTAGACAGATAATATTGAAGGAACACAAAGATGCTGTTTTTGAAAACATATTTTTTCCTGAAGAATTAAAAATCAGGTAAGAGTTTATTTATTAGTTGGCCAGTTAATTTTTTCAATGCCTTGAAGTGAGTTAAGTCTTGATAAATGATTTCGCAATGCAATATTAAACGTGTAACTGCAGTCTGACTGCATAATGAAGGTCTATCTTTGGACTGCACTCATGGACAAGATAATTTGCAATTACATTTCTATTTAAACTTTTAATGTAAGTTCAAAACAAATCAAGATTAAATTTGTATTCAGTTATTAAGTTTAAGAAGAAAAGGAAGACTTCTTGTAAATGCATAAATTAAGTCAAATTAAATAGACTTTCACAATTATTAAAGGTGTCTGGAGTATGATTCAGGTCATACTGAGGGCTTGTGAAGAGCATACACTATGTAAATCTTAAAATGAAGCAATAAATGGATCAACCATACAAAGTGTTAGAACTAGTTTGATGAATGTTTTGGACCAAAGCAGTCCAGTACAGCCACAATCTGCCTTCAGCAGACATCAGTGGGTGCCTGCTAAGCAAAATCAGTCTTCTGTGCTGTCTGAGCTCTGGGACCACAGCGGGCAGTTCTGATTTGGCTTCTGATGTTTGATTTCCTGGAAGACTTTGAGTCAGTTCCAACTACATTCCTGGGACTAATCATTGGACAGACTTGCCCTTAAGTCTCTCATACCAAGAGCTTTAACCACCTATCCTGAAAGGTATGGAGGTTTGGAAGCAAGTGAAAGGCATTCAGTAATGGTTTTCTGTTGTTCCTGTGGAAACATGAAGAAATGCAGTAAACTGTGCCCTTGAAAAGAATCCCCAATATTGTCCCATTTGCAGGGGAGATGCCACTGAAGTTGCCCCTATTGTAAATACGATTTTAAAGCTTTGCTATTTGTCCCACTAATCAATTGCATACTATTGGAGAAGTTGTACACTATCTACTCTACCAAATTGTATTATTGATGTTTTTCATGACTCCCACCACCACATTTTAAGTATTGTTAGCACGTCACATTTGGACATACGCCAAATAGTCCAAGTCCTGTAGTCAGTTTATAAAGTCCAACTGGAGATGGTCAGATGCTCCCCTTTTCAGTCTCTCCAGGCAGCAAAACGGCAAAGAGATTTTAAAAAACAGCAATGGGATAACAAAAATTTTATTCCTGGAACTACATTAGGCCTATGTAAGACAAAATTAGGGAGGAGTAGGAATTACACAGAGGATACTTCTGACAGGATATTCTTTTAACTCTGGAATAATTTCCCACAATAGTTAAAGCTGACAGCGTTAACTACCTCCCCAGGCAGGATGCTGGGGAAGCCCATAGGATACAGGCATCTGAGTCAGCTGTAGCACATGTGGAAAAGCAAAATTATGTAATGTCTACTGGTGAATTTCTAAAGAGTTGATCTAGTCGAAGATTCCTCTGCTTGGGGCCACCTCTACTAATTAAATCCCTAAATACAAACGCACATTATGTGTACCCACACAATCAGCCTCTGCTGAGCCAATGTCTCTGTATTCGCACAGAAATATGAGGGAAATATATTGGTGTATACTTCACTATAATTAACAGTGAGGTCTTCTTGTTGAAAGAACTATCTGGACCACAGTGATACATTCAAGTATCAAATATTTTACTGCTTAAGTATCTATAATTAGAAAATGGCCAGCTGCTCAAACACGGATCTTCCTACAACAGTTAGTGCCAAACTAAATAATTCCTTAGTGTTAAGCAACTACTGCTGAATTCTTTACAATAACAGCTAGAAACTCCAACTGGCAAGGGGTTTCATTAGCTTCAATGGCACTAGTTCCGTGAGAAAGGACCGTAGGATAACACGGGGAAAGCTTTCAATTATTTTAAAACCTGCCATATGAAATACCTTATTGCAAACAAAGAGTCTGCACATACAGTCACTTCATTTATCTCCCTGAACTAAGTGAAAGTTAATTTTGTTTTCCTAAGATCTGGTTTTAAAAGCATTCGTGGCAGCTTTCTGTTTGCTTTGCCTTGCCTTGCATTTTATTCTTTCCTGTAATTTAATTCATTATTCTTGTTTGGTTGATTTATCAGACAATGGAGGATTCTTTGCCTCTCCCTGCCTTAAGTGTTCTTTTTTTTTTCTGCTTTAGCATTTACCAGAAACACAAAGAAAGAAGCCTGAAGCCAAGTCTTAATGCATTTTAAATATTTGTCTTTTTAAGCAAAACCAAGGGGCAGATATATTGATTTTAAATATCTAGAAGTACTTTAAATGTTTAATTTTAACAGGGGACGTAAATGCTCACAGGCTTCATTCAAAGAAAAGTGAAGGAAACTAAAGCTTTACCTGAGCAAGGAGAGTTACATTATACTCAAATAACAGGCAGTAAGAAAACAGTAGTGAAGGCAGAGTAATGGGTTAGAAAATATTATTGTGACATGTTGCTTTGGAAAGAAAACATCATACTAAATCATATTCTAATATTTTCATGGATTATAATTATTGCAGCAAGTGAAAGTCCAAAACCTCAGCTCTCTAGTTGCAAAACCACTGAGGAACAGAGGAAACATAAGGATCTTCTTATTTTCACACTTTCCGTCTTGATTACTGCACAAGATACTGAGGATCTTAATTAGCTAATCCTTTTAAGTAGGGGGTTCAGAGGGCATCCATTCTTAGTAATGGATGGTACTCTGTGCCTCCAGCACCAAGAAGTTAATGTGATTTGTTTATGTTGATTCCACTATTTGACATAAATAGCACATAATTTCTAATTTCACACAGTCGAGATGGCCAAAAAATCTAGCCACAAGCAAGTTCTTCTTTTCATTTACAAAAGTGGGATTCATGCTGTTTAAGGAATGTACTGTTTCTCTAATCCCAGGCCTAAGTCAGAGGCAGCAAGTGAAAGACATTTTCTTCTTTCAGAAAGAAGCTATTGTATTCATATAATTACAATATGTTTTTGTGATGACTCTGTCTAGCAAAATTATGTGCATTTGCTAAGCACCTTGTACTGCTTGAAGTGTGGAGTTATTTTTGCTAGCATACATCCTGAAGTAAAGTTATTATTGCCATCATACCGAAGCATTCAAACTGAAAGATTATTTCAGAAAGGGATTTATTTTAATGTGAAGTCCAGATCCTGCATTCCAGTCATGCCTCATGCTTACTGAAGCTAATGGGACTTAAGAAATTACACTTGAGGAACAGGCTTAAATAAGTCTTTCCTGCTACCAAACTGTGGCACATCATGATGCATATATATGGAAATAGGATCTTCCATCCACTTACTCAGACTTTAACTCAAAATCTGTGTTCAGTTTCTGACTACTGATAAGCAATCACCTCTTTACTGTATAATAAAGCCAGTTCAGTAATAGTTTGCAACATGCCCTCTATTGCAGCTGTTGCACAGGATAGAGGTCTAATGAATTCTGTCCAGAGGGATGATATAAAACCAAGAGCTTCATCCCTGAGGTCATCATTGTGGTCTTTCACTGGCTTCCCAGAGGCACATCTGCAAATGACACTGAAGAATACATCTTCTTCGTAGTAATGGAAGAATTACCTTTGAATGTCAAGAGACATCACCGTACAATCTGGAAATCCTAAGGTACATTGCAATAAACCTCTAGGTGGCCTTTGCAGCCTGATATTCATAAGGGACAAATTCCCTGTCATTCAGAAAACAATAACAACATCTGTCATAGGGCCTTACAAATAGGACTGAACTTGATTTAACTTCAGAGTTCTACTCTGAGCAGATGGTTGGACCAGCTGACCTCCAGAGGTCCCTTCCAACTCATTTAAATTATTCTATGATTCTATTCCGTCCTTTTTAGCGAGTAAAATGGTTCAAATTCAAAAGCAAAGCAACTTCTCAGCTAACAAAGGAACCAATGAAAGTAAAGTAATAATCTAAAACAACCTTAGAAACACATTTGTGTTTCTTAAGTGGTCTGAGACTGCAAGAAATCCACACAAGTCTTTCCTTCTGTTTGTTTCTGTAATCTGTGGTGTGCTGTGATGCTACAGTGTTGGGACCAGTACAAAACTCTTCTGTAGAGCCATCTCGGTTTTGGACAGAATTAAAAAAAAAAATCTCAGGTTTAAGTGTTGGGTTGGTGGTTGGACTTGATGATCTTAGAGGTCTTTTCCAACCTTAATGATTCTATGATTCTAAGTAGAATGGTAGGGCCACTGAATTCAGGAATACAACAAAAATTTCTAAGCAGCTATTACTATAGAAAATGAGTAACATTCATACAAAGTGAAAGACTGCTGTTTTAGTAGTTGTTAAAGTTTTCATTACAGCTAAAAGACATTCTATATCAACATATCATACTGGTTTAAATGTTTTCATCTTAAAAAAATCCAAAATCTAAATAACATATTTATTTCATCACCACTGCAACCATCACTTGTTAGGTCCATGAAGTCCATCACAGAAAGTACAAAAAAACTTGAAAATCAAACCAGACAAAGCAAAAACTGCTAAAACCAATTGAAATTTTGCTTAATTTACAAATGTCCAACATATTTAAGCTTGAGAGTCGTATTTCTTGAATTATTTTTTATGTCATGGAAACTCTTACCATTATCAATATACTTATTTCACATGGTTTCATGATTTTTTTTTTAATTTTTATTTGTTTTAAAGTCACACATCCTAATTTAGGACTAGAATGGCTGTGTTGCTGTACCAAAAAAAGTGTTGTTTTTAACAGCAAACTACAAAATAATGAGAACATTAGAGCAATTAACAGGGATTCCTGTTTTTACCCACCACGTATAAGACAAAGAGGTCAATTCCCTGTCAGGAAGGATTTGAACTCTGATTGCCTAACCGCAAAGAAAATAGCCTGGACGCTAGGCCATAGAGTAGGCTGAAGTAAATTCTCTCTCAGTATTTCCTACTATAGTTGCTGCACTCTTATACCTCCTACAACTCCCTCATAAAGGAGAAAGAGGTGTGGGTGCAGTTCCCAACGCAGCTGGCTCCAGTAACTGCTGCCTTTTATAAAGACAAGACACAGCCAATATATTTCTCCTGCTGTGTTCCTTGCACAGTGGAAAAGACTTGCTCTGCAGTAAATTGTCACTAGTAAATTTACAGTCAGTACCTCGTCCATTTACTACATAACCTCCAAACTCCTGTAAGAGCTTATAGAAGCTGCTAGCTTCTCAGGAGGAGGTAACTGGCTAAATTTCAGTTCCACAGGAGGCAATGGCTCCTGCTGAATTACTGCATATGCTGTCACTCAGAACACAGATATTTTCTTTTTAAAAAAGAAAAGAAAAAAGTAAGTGTGACAAACTGCCATATTCTGCCCCTCTTAACACATCTTTGCTATCACTGTTCGTTATGTGAGAAAAATGAAGGCAACTTCCACTGCATGGCTGGGGCATATACCTAAACACCTTAGTGCATGTGACAGAGCTTGCTCCCACCACGCGACCAAAATGGACATCTGGGCGTCCCCTTATATAAGTGGGTTCACACCAGCTAAGTCAGCTGGACAACCAGCAACTCAGGAACTCAACCTGGCACACGGAGACAGTATGTAAATCCATGTCATTTCTAACAGATCTGTGCCATATTGTCTTTGAAGATCTCCAATTGTGGAGATTACACCACTTCCAAACACTGTTATTTCCAAGCTATAAAATACTCCCTGACTTCATTTAATCTTAATTACCTCTTGTCTCAGCCAGTATGAGAATGCCAACTACCTTATTGCTTTCTATACGCATTTATAACTTTTACTACAAATATTATTTCCAGGTATGTAACACTGTGGGATTCAGCTCCAGATTTAGAAGTCAACATTTAAGTAACTACATTGTAACATCTACTTATAAGCTCAATATTCAAATTATCATTATAATTAGTGGACATCTAGTTCAAGAGATCTACTTTGGAACAAAATGAATATTGCTGTATTGGTCATGATTTTCCCTCCATTAACTATAACAGTGAATTTGGAAAACTACTTGTAACGTGAATTTCACTAGGAGCGCTGGCATTTTGGTCATAGAACACATAATTTTTCTTCTGGAAACAGGCTGGCAGGAAAAGGGCTGCAGCTGGATCGATTGTTCCACTGGGCTGAATCTTGCCTGTAGACTGTGAGTTGCACAACCCTTACACCTGTGGGAGACATCCTAGTCCCCTCATCTTTGAATCTTGTCCCTCAATTTTTTCAGTTCAAACTGCTCAGAATTGAACCTCAGCTCACAGAGAGATGTTAGGCATCTCTAAGCCTTCTATAAATGAGTTGTCTAGCTCCCTTCTGTACTCAGTAAGGAAAAGAGGCATCTCCAGAGAATGATTCAGCTGCTGTGTGGGATGAATTGCTTCAGAAGTCACCTGCTTTTCTTTCTTGACTATAAAAGGAGTTGGACAAGAAGTTGACATCTCACTTCCAGAAGGCTAAAGCTTAAGGGTATCGGTCCCAAGCTCAGAATATATAAATCTCACTTTGGATAACCAAAAGCATATTGTTAGGTAAACTTAGTATTCACAAATAAAAATGCCTCAACTTTTATTTAAACTTTAAATTATTCCAGCTTTCCATTAATTTAGGCAAAAATGAAATATAATGGGGAAAGCTAGAAAAAAGAAAACTAGCATAGCCAGGATCGGCACAAATATTTAAAATGTGTATGTCGTCAGCCTTAGCCAAAGCTTACAGATTTTATGGAGGAATAATCATTTGATTTGAAAGTATTTGCTATAGCAGGGCTAGAAAGGTAACCATTCAAACATGCAGGCACTTTTTAAGCAAAAGATACCGCTCACAATCTTCACCATCCCCTGTGACTTATTCTTATGTTATATAGCATAATTGAATGGTTATATAGCCTTTTCTCATTCAGGATGGTGCTGCATACAGCTAAACTCAAAAGAACTTAAATATTTCTAAAAGTCTTTGAAAAATTCCAGAAGCAAAGGTGATTATCCATTTTGTAGCCTTTTATTTCAAACACAAAAATTGAATGAATTTTATACATGTGCTACTGCTACATATGTAGATTGCTCCAAGTTACGACACTAACAGTGCTAGCACATTTTCAAATAACAGCATATGAACCTGTTATGGCTAAGCTGGAGCAGTGTGTAACAATCTCTATGCTCCTAGAGGGCAAGAAAGGAAAATCCCTTTTTTGATTTCTGAATCTGATTAGACACTTAAAATTTTTGGTATTTTCCTTTAGACTGGAAGACTTAAACACAAAATTGTTGTTAGATTTTTCTGAAAAACAGAAGGGTGCATGCAGCCTAGTAGAAAACCAGCTTAAAATTTTTTCCAGTGGTTATGGCCAACTATTCATCCTGTTGTAATTCAAGGTGACTGATAAAGTTTGGCATAAAGCCTATTGTGGCCTTAACATGAGCCAGTATAACTCTAAATTTTGTGGTTCAAACTACAGTTTAGTTTTTGTGACACCACTGCATGACCTCCACGTACTTCCATTTCCTGACTCATTTCTCAACTGACAAGTCCAACAAGTGATACTGCAGTGGCATCAGCTACAAATCCGCCCTGGAACTGTATGTGCTTGAGATCCTCCAACCACACTCCAGGGAGACAACATTCATAGCCACAAAAGCTCTGTTAACATTCTCCTTCCCTATTTAAAACTTTAGAGAAGCAATTTCCACTGAACTAAAAATTATCTCAGCTCTGGGAAGATTCAGTGTCCCAACATGACTGACTGTAATTTTTGGATAGCTGATTCACGTCACTTCCCTCTGCCAGACATTTACGCGCCCATAATACAAAGAGGAGAGGGAATGTTTCACTCTAACGTGAAGGTGAAGGGAAGGAAGGATGGGTGTAGGATTTAACTTTGAATGATTGTATAAAGTTCATTATATTGTATCAATGTTCTACAATTTTGAGGAAGTTGATAAGAGCTCCTCCTTAGAAAAAATAGTAAAATAAAAATTTGACAAACCTGTCTTCTTCCAGTAAACTTTGACCTGAAGTTGATTGTCCTGATAGAAAGGAGTTCCAATTTTAAGAAAACGAGTGGGTTTTCTTCTTTGAAATGTTGGGTAGGGCTCTACCAGTCCTTTCTGGGGTTTCCCAGCAGAAGATGTCTGTTCCTCTGCAACACACAGAACAATCAGGAATTATTTATTTAAGTACAGTGCCGTATAATGACTATGTTAACAGTGCTGAAATTCAGAAAATAATACTATCTTTAATCCAAACTATCTTATTTCTGTGTGTTATCTAAATGAAATTAATATAAAGAACAAACTGCCCATAATGGTTGAAAAGCATACAATTTGTTTGAAATTCAGTCAAAAAATATTTTGGACAAAGGGAGAAAAAGATAAATTATTTTAATATGAAAATGCTCTGTAAATTTTCAAAATAATAATAAGGAAAGGGAGCGTATTTATATCCCCAAGAACAAGAAATGTTAACACATCACTTTTTAAACAGGCACAGTATCTAGCAGTAGTTCTGTATAATCATTCCTGGTCTTTATATTTGTGCAGTGTTTGAACATACACAAAACCCAAGGATAGCATTGACTGTAACCCAGAGTGCCACATGTGGTTATTACATCAAAGTAAATATAGTCCTTTGGTATGCTATATGAGAACACTCTGGTCAGATTAAAGATCTTTCTTGCCCACTTTCCTATTTCCAACAGTGAACAGTGAATGCTTTATTATAAGAGCAGAAGTAACTTTGAGCAGTTCCCTTGGTGTTATGTGCCTAGCCTCCAACAAGCAATGGTAACGGGATGTCCTTCATCAAGCATTTCATTTGTTCATCAACAGTTCATCAACATTTAGCAAAGCTGACAGTATTTCTAGACATTTTCAGTTGAAAAGGCAGTGATGCTGATTCAAACTGCATTTTCATTGCACACTTGCAAATATATCAGTTCTGATTAAGAGGACGGTATTTGCATCAGATTAACAAAAAAAGCTGTATTTAATTCAATAAAACACCTAAGTGAAAAGTAGATTTAATAATTAGGAAGTGACAAGTTATTAACTACATACTTGAGAGAAAGGATTTGTAAGTAATAAATCAGATGTGACCTGCATCAGATTCTGAAAAACACAATGTTTTGCAGAGGGAAAAGTGAAACAAAAATCTTCCTTTCCCAACACAAACCCATTGGTGATACAGACCATGAGAGACAGACCATTAGTAAGACCATGCAGAGTTCATACAGCACTACCAGCGAAAGGGTTTCTCACAGTAAGTATAGAATGGTACCAAAACTGACATAGTCCAATCTTAATTACTCAGCTTCAGTTTAGAGGGGTTTTGTTATATAGAAAGTCTTTATTTACTATAATGTTTAAAGACTATGATGCTCTGACTTAATGCCAGGACTAGCAATAAAGCTTGACAAACATCAGTTGATTAATTATCCCTGCTCCCAAGAGGGGAAAGTTTATAAAGATATTCTCATAGTAAAATGAGACAAAGAAACTCAACAGCTTGCCCAATGTCCCTTTGGCTAGATGTGTATAATGGCACCTAGAATTTCATCCCAGTTACCAGCACACAGCTCAGCCTCAGGCTCAGGTGAAATCCAGGCACCAGCCTTCTCCTGTGACCTGATGTAAAGTAAACTCAGTTACATGTTCTTTCTCAGAGCTGTGACGTAATCTGGTGAAATGCCAGTCAAGATGATTGGACTGAAAACTGAACACCTTAAAGTTTAGCACTGAGATCCAGAACTGCACAGAAACTTCTAATCAGAAGAGACAAGAAGACCCAGGGAGGAGAGGGTGGTGTAAACAAAAAAAGGAAATTTTTGCTTGTATATCTAGCAAAATGTGCTTTGCAGAAGGGGAAAAAAAAAAAAAAAAAGAGAAGAAAAACCAACAAAAAATTCTTAGGAAAATACTCAGCAAAATGAGAACATCTCTCATAAACACCAATTATATGCTTCTAGTTGAGCTCAGTGGCTGAATGTACTGGAATTAAACACCCAGTTTTCACTGTAGTTTTTCTTCTATTACATCTCCTGTGCACATATAGAAAAGAAAGGAAAACTAAGTATGGTAACTCAAGGAAGCTTTTGATATCATGCACAATCGTGCAAGCTAGGTCACTTTTCTAGGGGATGTCAGAAAGCACAGCTGCAATCTAGGAAAGCCAGTGTGGAAAGGGCAGAACTCATATTCACCTACATTGGGTTTCACTGAGGATTTAACCCAAACTTGCCTTGTATACACACTGTGGAGATTCAAGCTCATATTCTGGTATGGATTTCAAGCAAATACTCAGTGTATTGAAGAGATGAAAACTTGGCCCTCTGCTGTCTCTTAAGATGGACCAAAAAGGCAGTAAAAGTGAGCTTAGTATGGGAAAAAGAATCAAGTTTAGGTCTATTTTACCTTCTCGGTACATTAAAATGGGAAGCAACTGTAGATATGAAGGTCTGTCATAGCTAACAACTACTTTAAAATATTTTATGTATATCCAACTGAATATGCTTTCAGAAGGGTCCAGCAACAATAGCAATTGTTTAGTTAGGGTGAGAGTAATTACAGTTATGTTATGAAAATGGCAACAAGTAGTTTAAACTTTGAGTGTACTTTAAAAAAAAGAATGTAAATGGATGGAAAATGAAATGGAGTCAGGACAGAATATTTAAAATTACATTCTTTAACATCTTATTATCAGAATTTTCCTGCATTGGTTAATCAGAGACACATCAGCAGTTGGGGCACTAACTTGATATTGTATTATAATTATACAAGTAGCATTTAACTAAGACTAAGAATCATGGTTTACTTTCAGATTCAGATATACTTTTCAATTATATTACTTAGTATGTGAAGTTTTAAAGAAGATCTTAACAAGAAATAACCTGACATCTAAAGATCTCAAGATTCTAAGTTGAATGTGGGTCCTATGTGTGCAATAATTTCTTGAGAATTCATTGCTTGTCAGACATGGAACATTTTAGATTCCCTAATAGGAGAGTTGATGTTTTGTATCAATTCATAGTAAATACATATTTGTGTGGTCCAAGAATCTGAAATAACGGGCTACTCAAAATAGTCAGGATTTTAAAGAGCATTGCAAGCTAAAACTGTCCAGTTAAGACAAAGACACAGAAACGGTTTTATTCCAGCCACTGACAAATATAGTAAGTATTTATACCTGTATTGCATTTAAAATATATTAACACCACAGTCATGCAAATGCTTCCATTTTCATTGCATTTGTTTATTTCAGGTGAGTAGGATCTAAGATAAAGAGGCAAAAACTGTCACCAATTTTTAGATAAGAAATTTAACATTAGAAGGTTACTCAACTTCACCGAGACAGGATGACTATGATATTTAACAGAAAGCCTTAAGAAAATTATTTTTTTATAATTTGAGAAATCATTATATAAAACATTCAAATTCCAGATAAAGAAGTGATAAAGTATTCAGGTGTTTGAATACAATTACTCACTATTATTCCTGATGTCCTGAGTCGTGCTAAAATGGAGAGAAACCTTAGCACTTTTTAGGCGTATCTGACCCCAACGTGTTACTGCCTGCAGTTCTACGTTGTAGTTGCTGTTGGGTTGGAGTCCCTCCAGGACCACATAATTTTGGGCCTATAATAGAGGAGAATAAATATACAAAGTAGTTATGGTATTACTGAAACACAGGCCCTTATTAAAAGCAGGCCTGTTATCTTAGGCACGCTACTCTCCTGAAATTAGAAAAGAAAACTCATGTATAAATTTCAACAGAGCAAAATTTCCTTTCTTTAAAAAATATATTTTAGTGGACTCTGTTCTCTGTGTCTTTTTTAAAATACTAACCTTCTTGATGTTTACATAATTTTTGCAATTACTTGGCAAATACAGACACCTATTGCTTAGGTCAAAACTAAAGGGTTTTTTTTACATATAACAAGTTTTTTTCCTATGCCAAAATTATTTTAGCCAAAGAAATTTAAACTTTTTATTCCCCAATTTCTGTGTTGAAGTTGAAATTTTGAAAACTTTTTCTAGAGACAGTCAATGTGAGGACAGCTAAAATCCAACATTCAGTACATTTGTCAATATTTTCTATTTGTTTCAACTGTTGAAAACAAAAATGAAAAAAAAAAAACAAACCCACAAATTCTCACAATGCATTTATTAAGAGCACTGAGAATTAAGTTCAGCCTGTTATCTGTAGTTGATTTCTATTTTTATTAACTACTTTAAAATAATATGCAATCTGTTTAAGGATATCTCAACAGATAGTTTTCCAGTAAAGCAATATTTGATACATCATTCAAGAAACTCACAGGAACTTGAATGATGTTTAAGGATATCTCAACAGATAGTTTTCCAGTAAAGCAATATTTGATACATCATTCAAGAAACTCACAGGAACTTGCTATGGAAATGTGTCAGATATTTGGTACAGCAGATTATTTAACGAGTTTTGGGTTTGTTTTTTCCTTGGACCTATACTAACTTATTCTATATGATAGTGTCACAAGTTTTATTTGCATAGTGAAAGAACAATGTGACAGATGATGTTAGGATTTTTAAATAAAACAAGCACTGTATCTTTAAGGGAGATAGATTGGTGGAGCTG
>VZTQ01004084.1:46434-81103 GCA_013400755.1 Pelecanoides urinatrix | reverse complement strand
TACTTCACCCATGTAGTAAGTGACAGTGTGAACCTTGCCATCAAACTCTGTTAAGTTGCACTTTTGCAAATCTTTATTAAAATAGCTTTCTATTAATACCTTTCATGGTGATTCTTTAAGCAGCCTCTAAACCACTCATTTACAACATGCTGTGGATAGGAATGTTATCTAATGAATTGTCCCTCAGTGACTTAGCATGTATATATTAACAGAAGCCAACATATGCGACATTCTCTATGGAGAGGTTCAAAATACATTAGCTTAAAGGAATGAAATTGAAACACCAGTAGTAATACATTGCACTTTTTTAGTAACACTACCACTATTCCTCAGACTGGCAAAATGAAACACAGGGGCAATGATCTGGCCACAGTTACCTAAGAGCTTATGGCAGAGCTAGTAATAAAACACAGTTTGGAAGTCCTTAGACAGTTAATCCACGTAGAACTGTAGGGGAGAAGAGGTAAAAATGTGAATGATATTGTGATTATATCCATTTCAGTGAAACAACATAATTAGTAATAGTTCTAATTTTTTTTCTGTGTCACCACTAAATACATAGAATCATTATTTCTTTTTCTTTTCCTTCTTCTATTTTTATCTTTTATCCTGTTTTATTTTTCCATCTTCCCAGTAAGAACACATTACAAATTTATAAAAATTCTTTCTACAGCAAATTCAAATGTTTAGATGCAAATTTTCATTTGAATCCTTTCTTTATATATATTAATTTCTAGCAATAACTCCCAAGAAAGCTGCACAGACAATAAATAAGGCTTGATGTGTTTATTTATTTATCCATCTGAAACAAAAGTGATATCTGTATGAACTGAAATATAGAAGATATGAAAATTCCATTCTAATTCGGGAATAAAATCACAAATATAATTACAACAGAAATCTTCATTACCCTGAAATAGAGTTCTTTTAAAGTGTAAATTCAGTGACCACTCAGAAAGTGAAGTGCTGACTTCTACTAAAATCAACAGTAATTTTCTTATACATAGGTCAATGTGTGTATGACAAACTGAACATGAAACTATTTCAGGCCTGTAACCAAAATCTCAATAGTCACACTTTAAAATGCTATCAAAACTAATGGAGAAGCTTCATTAAGAAATAGCTGGAGAATACAGTACTGAACCTTTGAGAAAAGACAGTGAAAATTTCAGCTATGTGGATTAATGATTTATCATCAACTATATTTATTATCGTACACTTTATAAAGAAATGCTGTTGATAATTTCTTATTTTTTCTCCATAAAACATTGAGAAGCAAGGATTCTGGATGTTTCCTTTCTGACCATTTTTCCTATTTTTACTGCTTCTTAATTACCTACTAAGAAATAAAGAAAATAAAGCATACCCTTTTGCATTCTCAGAATAACCTTTTCTGCTTGAAAGTCTCCTGAAAGACACAACCTCCTCTGCAGCAGGTGTAGTTTTAATGATGCTTTGATGCCATATGTCAAATTTCATCACTTGCTGTGAAGAGTGACATTTCTTTTGATAGCTCCTAGCAACAGCAATACCAGTTGTTGGTGGTCACCTCATACTAGACAAATAATTCCTGCAGCAAGAACATTTAATTTCAGTTTCATGCCAGGCTGCACACAATCTCTGCCGCACTCCTCTGTCTGTAATTCTTTTTAAAGTAAAATAAATCTATATTATTAATCTGATGCAAGCTATATTTGTTCTCACGTACACACTCACAAGAGTACCACTACATTCTGCATAGGGGTGTTTGAAATATGCCTTCAGAACTGTATTTCTTGTCAGTGTAGAGAGGGAATATGGAAGCATGGTCCAAGGTGCAGCTGAGGATGACTATCAAGAACATGTTTGCCCACAGGTGCCAGGCAGTGGAAGTGCATCATTGCTATAGCATTAAACATACTGGTACATCAGCAGACATCCAGGTATGGGTGATCTGCAGGTTTTCTGAGAGGCCTCTACATGTGTAGGGAGTTGAGGAATATGACATTCCTCTTTGCTACTGTCATAATCATTCTTTGAAGAGTCGTATAGGTATTCTGATACCATTGGCACCTACAGATAAACGAATAACTTGAAAAGTCAGCTTGATTTTCAAATGGTACTTTAAATTTCTTTTTCTTTAATGTTACTTTTGTATCAGAAGCATACAATGAATTGCACTTCAGCTTTGCAAATCCAACACTATTGGTTATTGCTAATCAGTGACACCTTTAACATTTGCAAATAAATAAACAAAGCAATAATTCCAAACCTCGTTATAAGAGAAGACCAAGAAATGAAATGTCTCACTGCTGGGCAGAGGAGAAAGGGAAGTATGAAGTATCAACCAATGACTTTGGGAAGGGAAGCAATTTGATACCTTTTCCAATTCAGTCTTCATTAAATAAGTCACTGACATCTTTAATAGAGGAATATGAACTCAGGTTACAACAGGGAATGGAAACATTAGACATCATATTTCCATATATTATATCCCCTTCAAATTAGTGGGAGCTGATGAAGTATTTATGTTAAGATATGTAGTTAATGAAATCTCAAAACTGTCAGCAAGCATCTTTAGGTACTGAAGAAATTCTGGAGGACTGGAAAAACACAAAGACAATTTTTCTTTAAAAATAAGACAAACAAGGAATCAGAAAAGTATAGGCCTATCAGGTTAACTTCAGTCCTGGAAAAATAGTTGAACACACAATCTAAAATAAATTTGCAAATTTATCTATGTGGTAGATAAAGAGTAACACCCAACATGACTTTGTCAAGAATAGATCAAACCAAACTAATTTTCTTCTATGACAGGGTAATAGACTTTATGAATAGAAAGTAAGTGTTAGATATCACATATCTTCATTGCAGCAAGCTTTTACCACTCTTACATGGGATTCTCATAAGAAAACTAGGAAAATGAGACTGTTATCA
The DNA here is from genome assembly GCA_013400755.1 of Pelecanoides urinatrix. NCBI lineage: Eukaryota > Metazoa > Chordata > Aves > Procellariiformes > Procellariidae > Pelecanoides > Pelecanoides urinatrix. The sequence goes on along the minus strand of VZTQ01004084.1, from coordinate 78,187 downwards.
GGTGAACATCTAAGTGGCAAAAGTGTTTTCCAGAAAGTAGCACTCTCTTGAACTAGAATATATTAAATACTGTTCTTTAAGTCTGGTACCACTGGATAACTGGAGGGAAAGAATAAGGACCCTGATAACTGAAATCACAAATAAAACTAAATTCTGACAAATTGCAAAAATATCGGAGGACAGAAGTATATATCTAAATAATCTTGGCAAATATGAGAAATTGTGTGGAAAAATAGGATGTAATCTAGTAAGAAAAAATACAAAGTTTTACACACAATTAAATGTAAGTGGCTGCACAGCCACAGGGTGTGGAAAACTTGTCTAGGCAGTAGCATTGCAGAAATTGCTAAAAGAATGGTGAACAGAGTTACAGTCACAGCACACATTAATCAACAATATCACACTAATGATGAAAATTCATTTAACTTAATGAGATAAGAACTGGACTATTACCTGAAAAAAAAAACTGAAGTCACAAATTTCTCTTCTAAGTGCTAGTAATGTCTCAGCTGGAATACTCTCTCCAGCTTTAAACATCTTAGTTTTATTCAATTGGTGATAGCCCATGAAATAGTAACAAGTGTGAAAATAGGGCCTGGAAACACAACTACGGTTAAGGTTGAAGAAAATAGGTTTATTAGTTTTAGAAACATGATGATGGTCTTTGAGTATATAAAAGGTGTTGTGAAGAAGGAATAATGACATTAAATGACAAAAAGGGAGAGTTGGATTAACTTCAGGAAAAAAAGTCTAAACTAACACTAAGAAATGTTGAATAGATCACTGGAACTGCTATCATTTAAAACATTTTAAAATATGGATAGCTTTATAAATGTCAGAGTTTCAGGAGTGACATAGATGTAATTGATCTGGTTTTCAGTATCTATATATATTTGTTTATGAGACAATTACTATTACACCCTGTTCTTCAGCCCTGGAGACTGACTGCAGAGAGATATAACTTAGAATAATTCCTGTCAAAATTATCATGGGTTCATAGGAAATCTTTTAGCTGCTTAACTATGTGAATTTCTCGTATACTAAAGTTAAAGATTAGAAATCAAAAGAAACCAGAGTCTCCTTCAGTTGAACTATCAGATTTTGCATTTCCCTGTAGGATTATGCACAGTTAATTCCTAGGACGATTTCAGTTTGTGCAGATATCTAAATCTGTGCAGTTTGTGCAGATCTAAATCCCTATTCTCTTCCTGAAGTGTGTTATAGTTTTTGTTTCTGTTTTATATGTATAAAATAGTTGCTTGTGTCCTGTTTTTGGCTGGGATAGAGTTAATTTTCCTCCTAGTTGTTGGTATAGTGATGTGTTTTGGATTTAGTATGAGAATAATCTTGATAACACACTGATGTTTTAGTTGTTAAGTAGCGCTTACCTTAGTCAAGGACTTTTCAGCTTCCCCATGCTCTGCCAGAGAGGACGTGCACTAGAAGCTGGGAGGGGGCACAGAAGGGACAGCTGATCTAAACTGGCCAAAGGGATATTCCATACCATATGATGTCATGCTCAGTATATAAACTGGGGGGAGTTGGCTGGAGGGGCAGCGATTGCTGCTTGGGGACTGGCTGGGCATCGGTTGGTGGGTGGTGAGCAGTTGCATCACTTGTTTTTTTCCCTGTGTTTTGTTCTCTCTGTCTCTCTCTCTCTCTCGTTGTTTTACTTTTCATTACAGTATTATTATTGTTGTTGTTGTTGTTGTTATTATGATTGTAATATTTCAATTATTAAACTGTTCTTAACTCAACCCATGAATTTTCTTACTTTTGCTCTTCCGATTCTCTTCCACACCCCACCGGGGATGGGGGGAGGGAGGGTAGTGAGAGGCTGTGTGGTGCTTAGTTGCTGACTGGGGTTAAACCACGACAGCTTGTCACAGGATGTAGGGGAATATTTACTGATTTATGGAATGCATAAAATGCTGTCTTCCAGATTGTGTGTTATATGGCTGTATGTCATCATGGATTGAATTTTACCATTGATTTACCAATCATGATTGATTACCAAAATGACCCCTTGTATATCTGCATGTCTCTGCATTTCCAACTTCTTTCAAATGTTTGTTACATGCATTATCCAATTCAGTGCACAATACTACTGCATTACGTATAGTATTGTAATAATATAGTATTGGTCAATTACTATTTCTTCTATCTTATATTCAAGGAAACTCAAATATGGACAAGGCTCCATGAAACTCAGTGGCAAATTCAGGGATAAAAACTCAGTTGTTTCTTCTGGTGTTCCTTTGTCTTGATTATTCTGTCTCTCAGTCTCTTAGTGTTCTTGTAAAGCTGATATGGTCAGTCCATATTCATTCTCAGGTGGATATCTCCATTAGCTGCATTGTTGCACAGCCTGCAGGCAACATGTACTGTGACTAAAGAAAGAACACTAAAAACACATGTGAGAGAGCACTTGTGACAAAACCAATGTAATTTGGAAGAATTCCTTCTGTATCACAGATGCTTTGTTTTCCATGTTAAACCAAAAATGCCCCCCCTAAGTGTATGGTTATATTTTAAAAATTATACTGACTAGTGTAATATCTATGCCTTAGAAAATATTTGGAACATTACATTTTATTATTAAGATATGGAGAATTCTTCAAGAAACTTTATTAGCCAAGAAGCATGATATGTCTAAATTACAAAATTAGTAATGATTTAATTTTAATTTCTTAGGATACCCAGCATTCAGAAAGAAAAAAGGCCAAATAATAAAATTATAGAAAAAAGCCCTTATCATTGAAGGTTCAGTAATTACTATGTTATGAGGCATTCTGAGACCCAAAGAACATGTAGTCTAAATAGACAAGAGAAGAAAGAAGATGGGAAACCAATATACAGAAAGAACCATATCAAATTTTCAATTTGAAAAATGGGTCCAGCTTTTCAAAAGCTGCAAGTATGCGAAGCCTGGCTGGGATTTCTGCATTCTAAAATTTAGCCAAAGATCTCTCAGGAAGATCTGTATTAGAACAAATGGAAATAATCTCAATGCAATCAGATGCAGCAACTTCCTTTGATTTTGTAAAAACTGAAGGCATTATTAGTAAATATTCAGTACTATGTCTACTAGAGGTCTGTTAGTGCCCATTATACTGCAATGACAGTCAGGATCTATGTATGAAATTTTGTTTTTGCATCTTAAAATAATCTGTTTTACTTAAGAAAGGAATATAAATAATAACAGTTGTTCTTTCTGTTGCAAGGAAGGCCTTGTCTTTCAACTATAACTAACTATAAAAGATGTATTTTTTTCTTTTTTAATGGGTCTTTTTTTTCTTTCCCTTAGATGTTACCACTACACCATTACTCTCTGTCTGCCAAGGAAAGTATTTTAAATGACCTTCAATGCTCAGTTTTGTCAGGTTACTTTCTACTGTTCCGTTATTCTTGAGCACTTTACAGCAAACAGAGCAAAAATGTATCTGGGCTTTCCGTAGGGACCTAGAAAAATAGGCAGGAGTTGTGCCTCAGGCATTCCTGGGAGAAAATTGGGAGTGGCAACTACAGTAATCTCCGGTGAACTCTTTTGAGCCAGCACGTATCCATAATTTATACTTTATTGCTTTTTTAGTAAAACCTTTAGCAGAACATGTATTTATTTTTTATTTATTTATTTAAATATCTATGGTATTTGATAGAAAGGAGCTGGGGAAATCTAACTGTGAGCTCGAACAAGTCTTCTGAAAAGTTGGGATTATTTTTAAGTCCTCGTTAAAAAACAAACAAACAAACAAAACCTCCTAGAAAATCACAGTTTTCCATCTTTAAACTATATTCAATGATAACACAGTTAAAAAGAGTCTTTACAGAGACTGTAGAAACACAGATTTGGCTGAAAGCCCAACTGTAAGCTCAGGGCTGTCTGAATTGGTCTCAGTTTTCTTGTAATTTAAAACTTTCAGTTTTGAAGAACTTGAAAAGTAAAAACTTATAAAAGTAATGAGCATTGTGCATGTTTGATGAGAAAAAGGATGAGCCAAATGGTTTCTCAAAATATTTGTATGAAATAACATTTTAGATTTGTATGTTGGCTGTCATCCACCTTTAGCTTTTTCTCTGTTAAAGGGAGATTTTAAATAAACCTAAATTACTGACCACCAAAGGGATTAAAGAAGAATCATAATGCACTTCTAAAATAAAAAAAATCATAGAGAGCAACAAGAGAAAAATTCAGCATATATTTCTGAGAAGTGTAATTTATTAGTAATGTACTCCTCTGTAAAATAAGTGATTGCTTTAGGAAGTGTTGAGGGTGCAAGTACAGTTACTTCAATTTATGATGCAGTATTAGCAGAGCTGCCTTCTCCTGGAGCATGCCATATCAGCCTGAAGCATCAGCCCTGTTTTGTGGTCTGATTTTAAGAGGTGGTGAATAGCTCAGGGAGGTGCTGATTACCCTTAACTCCCACCGATTTCAGTTCTCCAGTACCTAACAGTTTTCATCTTTTCAATCCTAACGTCTACAATTAAACCGCAAAATATTTCACCCCTGAGCCACATTGTCTTCTTCCATTTGGCATTCATTGATTTCCCATCCTGCTACTATCTCCCTGATTTCCAACTGAATTAAAACACAGGGAAAATCATGTTATTTTTATTTCCTTGTTGGTGTTTTGTGCTACCATCATTGACAATGTCAGTGCAGCTCTGGGAATAGTTAACAGCTTTCGCCAAAGACAGCAGGGAACACTGAGCAAACTGAACAAAAATTAGGAGACAGATATTTATAAACCAAATGACATTTCCTACAGTCCTTAAGCATATTAAAGACAAGTTCACATGTAGATAACAAACCATGACTTTTTATAAAAAAAAAAAAAAAAAAATAAAAAGAAACTGCAGATGACTAATGGGCAGCAGGAAGGTAGCCTGATGACTATCAGTACTGATGCTGAAATGATCAACATTATTGAGCAAAAAGTGGGTCAAGAGAAGTGAATACTTCTGTTTCTGATGCTAAGAAAGCAGGAAAATATGGTCCATAAGATGAAATCAGTAAGTTTGTAGTTACTAATAAAGGAAGCATGTTCAGGCCCGTTCACAAACTAGCTCCTTTTAAGAATCTTGTTTAGCAAGTGAGATGTACAGAATGCCGCAACATCGCACCACCTCACACTTGGTCTGATAACAGTAAAATCAATATTTATTTTCATACAACAGAAGGCACTACTCAGGAGCTTGGAAATTAGAGGGGATGTTCACCCAAAACCCTTCACATACAGGAATGAGCAACAGGTGCAGTATTCATGCACAGGTACAGAGCACGGTTTATCTTGCCAGTGAGCTACTTTGGTAAACTTCATGCAGGCATACTTAATTGGATGATATTCACAGTTACTAACTCCAAAATGCTCTTTCTGCCTATGCTTAAAGTGCATATGTAAAGCAATAACCACTACTCAGAAACAAAACACTGAACCATGCACAAAAGTATTTTGGAAACCCAACCAAGTCCTTTTGGGAGAGCATCCACTATGCCACAATGGTAAAAAACACAGCTTCATCAATACAGGAAAGATCCATGCATTTATATGTTATGCAAAAGGACAGTCATGAAGATTAGCTAGTTAGTAGTTGCATATTGAACTCAGGTGACAAAGCACTTCTTTGTCTAAACTTCCATCACAAGTAGCTTTCAGCCTTCACTAACAACTTCTGCTGAGCCCAAACGCATTACCACTGCTGTGTGGCAGTCTGGGAGGGAATGTTTGTGTCTCCTAATATGGTTTTCTTTCTTATTTTTCTTTGTTCTGCCACTGGAAAATATTCTTTTTTTTTTTTTTTTTCCCTGTAAGGGAGTGTAGGGAAAGTGTATGCATGGTGTTTATATAGAGATATTATTATCCCTCCTATATTCTGTTTTTCTCCCTATTTTGGGTTTGACGGGTTTCTTTCCCTTTCATTTTGGTTCTTCTAGTCAGTCTCACATTCACAGTTCTCACTTCCTCTATAAATTCTCCTTCAAACATTTAACTGAAAAGGTGCTCATTATTTTTTATTTCAAGGTCTAGTCAAGTGTCAGAAATAAAGGGGAGATATCTACCAGCTCTGCAGCAGCAGATGTCAATTTATTCCTACGAATATGATTCTCAATCTCTATTTTCTCTTTTCAAGGTATTGAGACACCTATGCCACATAAATCTCTTACTTCCACCAAGATTTTCTTATCACAGCAATGTTACTGACTACGAATAAAATAAGTGAGGGAAATATGTGGTCCACAATGCATGAAGTAACTTGATCACAAAACATTTACTTTTTTAAGACTTCAAAATTAGCAAAGGAATTTGGTAGAGAATAAACCAGATAGGTAGGTACATGTATAAATTATTAAATTATTTTCAAATTGTTATGAAGTAATGCAACTGTAAAAATTATTTGCTTTCATCTGCACTCCTCCCAAAAACCCTTTCAGTTTGTTTGTTTGTTTGTTTTTTATTATGTAAAGAAAGTAGATGGACACGTTCAAATAATTTGACTGCAAGGAGATGGCAAATGAAAAATATTCTTCATGAGGTGAATGATGAGCCTCAAAATGGGTACTCTGAAGCACAGTTTTCATGAACATTAGTTCTCTTTCCCTTTCTGGAAACTGTATGACCTTGACATTATATAAAGACTGTGTGGTCTCATGACCTCAAGAGCAGTGACAACTATTTTTCTGCTCTAATATCTTTCAAGGAGGATTTCTTAAAAAATTAAGTATTAAAACAGACTTCAGCCAATAAAGAAAAATGCACATAAAGGAAATCTAATGAGGAACCAAAGAGAGAGAAGCCAAGTACCTCTTGGCAGATTATTTCCACTATTCCTTTCACTGGTTCAGGGGAAAAAAGGAAGAACAACACTGAAAAAGACTTATCAGCTTGTACTATGAAAGATCAGCAAAGGGAAAATACACTTTGACAGAATTCAGGTAAAAAAGACAAATAGACTTTGTCTCTATTACTGTCATTATTTTCTGAAATTCCACTTCAGATTCAATTCAATGTTTTCTCAGTTTAGCGACTGAAGTCCTCAAATCACAATATTGCCCATGCTATTCACATTTTTAACTGCTTTAATATTTTGTTTAGCCATTGTCGCAGGAATAGTTAAACTTTACTTCTGTATACTGCCTCTTCATTATTTGTTTTGGTTACCTACCAATCTTCCTGCTTCAATTTACTATTTCAACCTCCACAAATGTGAAAATGAAATAAAAGCCCAAACATAATAATATTTATGATAATAATAATTGATGATGATGACAATGATGATGATGATGATGATAATAATAATAGTAGTAGATAGAATGAGGATTATAATGTGTTTAAACTTGTGTTGTTTTATACTTCTTTCTATTCAATCTGCCTGCTGTAGAGGTATTGTTTGGCTGTTTTCTCTAGTGGACAGGTAAGTGGGGCAGATGATCAGTCAGAAATTTCTTTCTTTTAGGCTATACAATGAAAGTCTTCTGAACGAGTCTAAGATTCACTCCAGCTCTGCCAATATCCCATGGCTGGTGAGTGCTGATGATGCTGACAGCCATTTTATTCTGTTTCTGAAAGCAACCTTCCAACACAGAACCTGCAACTGAAGCTGCCACTAACCTAGTCGAAGTCCACTGTGGTCAGGTAACATTTTTTTGTTGAGTCCAAGAAACTTCAAATAACCTTTATTTACTCCCTGCAGTTACAAATTTCCTGTTAAATATCATTGATCACTGCCCTTTTTGTATTATCCATGAGAACTCAGACAGTCACAAACATGTCTTTTATTTAGGTTTCTCAGTTACTTTGCATTAAGGATCGACAAACCAGTAATCATGGTTAATACACCAGAATTAGCTTGTATGGCTGATAACTCTCCTTCTCTTTATATCTTTATTTCCTGAATTTTTTAAAAGCTTCCTTTGGATTGTTTCTTTTTTCCTTATCTGCTTTCTAAATCTCCTTCTTCAATACTAAAATTTCTGTCATTAAGCTTCCTTGGGGACACCAATCAGAAACATTTCACACAAATTAGCCTAATTGACTAAAAGTATAACAAACTTCATATAATTGACTACCAACTTTTTTGTTATGAAGCATTTCTGGCTTTTTTTTTTTTTTTTTTTAAGTATATTCTGATAAAATAGTCTTTTAAAAAGTCTTTTCAGTGTTCTGTAAAGATAAAATGCACCTGGAGAGAAACAATCATTAAAACATACAGATTGTTTTGAAGCTATAAATATATCTAGTAATATATTATACTTGCATATAAATTGGTACAAAATTTGAACAACAGTTTCTGTTTTCATTTTTGTCCAAGCTACACTTATCTGAATATAACCTGTCTTTTTCAGCTCTGAGGTCACTCAAGGTTATAACAAAATCCAATCTACAAGAAATTATATGATGCAAATAAATGATTATAAATAATACAAAATGCTGGGGGTTTTTTTCATACATTTATACATATATCTTAATAAGTGGTGAAATTAGTTTTATTCAGCCAGAAATACTATTCGTCCACTTTAAATATCTTGCCTACTAACTCCTCACATTACACTGCAGTTTACTAAATTTTCAGACAAAAACACACATACACACATACACAGACACACTCACATATTGCATCAACTCAACCTGTGTAAAAAAAGTCAGTAATATGACATACATGAATACGAACTTTAACTGTACCCCAAATTTTGTAATAGTTATCAAACTTGCATGATAAACTTGCTAATCATAGAATCATAAAGGTTGGAAAAGACCTTTAAGATCATCAAGTCCAACAATCAACTCAATACCACCATGCCCACTAAGCCATGTCCCTAAGTACCTCATCTACACGTCCTTTAAATACCTCCAGGGATGGTGACTCCACCACTTCCCTGGGCAGCCTGTTCCAAGGCCTGACCACTCTTTCAGTAAAGAAGTTTTTCCTAACGTCCAATCTAAACCTCCCTTGGCGCAACTTCAGGCCATTTCCTCTCGTCCTATCACTAGTTACTTGGGAGAAGACACCAACCCCCACCTCACTACAACCTCCCTTCAGATAGTTGTAGAGCGCGATGAGGTCTCCCCTCAGCCTCCTCTTCTCCAGACTAAACAATCCCAGCTCCCTCAGCCGCTCCTCATAAGGCTTGTGCTCCAGGCCCTTCACCAGCTTCGTTGCCCTTCTCTGGACACGCTCCAGCACCTCAATGTCCTTCTTGTAGTGAGGGGCCCAAAACTGAACACAGTACTCAAGGTGCGGCCTCACCAGCGCCGAGTACAGGGGCACGATCACCTCCCTGCTCCTGCTGGCCACACTATTCCTGATACAGGCCAGGATGCCGTTGGCCTTCTTGGCCACCTGGGCACACTGCCGGCTCATGTTCAGCCGGCTGTCAACCAGCACCCCCAGGTCCTTTTCCTCTGGGCAGCTTTCCAGCCACTCTTCCCCAAGCCTGTAGCGTTGCCTGGGGTTGTTGTGGCCAAAGTGCAGGACCCGGCACTTGGCCTTGTTGAACCTCATGCAGTTGGCCTCGGCCCATCGATCCAGCCTGTCCAGGTCCCTCTGCAGAGCCTTCCTACCCTCCAGCAGATCAACACTCCCGCCCAACTTGGTGTCGTCTGCAAACTTACTGAGGGAGCACTCGATCCCCTCATCCAGATCATTGATAAAGATAAAGGTATTGAACAACACTGGCCCCAAAACTGAGCCCTGGGGAACACCACTCGTGACCAGCCGCCCACTGGATTTAACTCCGTTCACCACAACCCTCTGGGCTCGGCCACCCAGCCAGTTTCTTACCCAGCGAAGAGTGTACCTGTCTAGGCCGTGAGCTGCTATGTAACTTCTGATACTATATTGAAAATAGACATGCAATTCATATACTTGTCCATTTTACCTGTTTAGTTTGTCTAATCTTTAAAATATCATGGAATTTTTTTGGACAGAAGGTATACATTTATCTTCATAAGTAAAAAGTGTGAAGGTTGTTTCTGTGTCTTTTTTAGATTCAGTGATTCATACAGAACTAAACTGAAATTCTCTAAGTAGCTGATAGCTTTGTAACTTTTCCCTTAGATTCGTGGTTCAAAGTTGGGTCAGCAGTGCTGCCATCCACAAATGTTCTGCTACCTTTCAGAAGCAATTTGTTCTCGGTGTTCTGCCATCTAAAGAGTGCAGGGGAAAAATGAGAACCAGTTCTACATCATGAACCAAATTAGTAACTTCTGCTGCAAACAGACTGTACTTTCAAGCAGCCCTTGACCACTTCCTGTGAGGAAATAAAGCACAGCAGAAAATACACGCAGATAATATAAAAAAGTGTCTTGTTATACTCAACGTGTGGGATATTCATTCAGATAGCATTTTCAGAGTGCCCAATTTGCTTAAGAGTCTGACTTTAAAAAATATTATAATTGTTGCCCGTTTTACCTTTTTTTCTTTTTTAAGTATACATATTCAGCCTAACTTTCTCATGAGGAGAGATGTAGGACTGCTAATGTACTGGGTTTAGCAATCTTTCAACTTTTTGCTCTAATTTGACGCAAACTAGCAATCCTAGAGAAGAACAATTTGGTCACTTATTCCATTTCCCAAGAATTTTATATGCTGAAAGAACTGTCTACATACAATCGCCCATATGCTCCTAAAACCACCATAGACCACCAGAGAGTGTGTTAGGTCTTGATTTTCTTCACATTTTCCAACAAAATACATAGCATATATCTGACAATTACTTTTATTCTTTAAATGTGAGTGTTGTATTACTGCAAATAGCTGATTTTTATATGCATAACATGAATACTGAAATGCTGAGAAAGTTGGAACATGCAGCTCAGTAAAATGGAGTTATCTTAGTTTTTCCTACATTCCACTCTTGCTCAGGTAATGTGCTATTACAGAAAAACTTTTAGTTAATCAGTAGTGCTCTTGGAGGAATGAGTGACTCCCATATGTATTATCACCATTATAAAATTAAGCTTAAAGTCAGCTGTACAATCACACACACATCAAGATAAATGACAGTTTTATTGTTCTTCATATAATGAGTTTTCAAAGTCAGCCTGCTTGTGAATACATGCATGCACGTTTCCCACCATATACATACTTGAAAAAATTTTCCTTTATTTCCAGAATTCAACTACTAGAAATAGTGATGTCATTTTGAAAGCTTTACTCTTAAGGATGTTTTGCTTACTTGTTGTCTGACAGCACCTCTGACTGTCACGTCCTAACACTCTGCATATTCACCATAGTCTACATTCTGTTAATAATATGATTCAAAAGAACAGTTTGGTAGGTATCAGGGAGAAAACTTTTCACCATGTGTTTAAAAATGAGGTACAGTTACTAGTTTTTAAACTAGAATTGATTAACAAAACAATATGTTTTTTTTTTTTCTTTGTATGCTATGGATGACAAAAAGAATGAAGCAAGCCTTTAAAACCTTTGTGTAAATAAAAAATCTTTTTTCTTTTTTTTTTAAATTATTTTTTGAAACAAAAAAACTACCCTGTCTTCAACGGGTTTCCAAATGTTGAATTTCATGTCAAGTCTTATACCTGAAGTATAGCTACTGTGTTCTTAAAAAGACGAAGATCTTAGTTGTCATAAGGCATTTGTCATTCTTTTCCTTATTTGCTGAAGTTGAAGTTCTGTTAGTGCTTTTCCTGATCTTTTTATTTTCTTCAGGGCTGAGAATGACAGGAATGCAACAAAGGGGAAAAAAAGTCATGTCTGTAGCCAAGATGCTCAGATGAATGCCCAAGGATGGGTCAACTGTGAGCAGTACAGAAAAAAAAACAAACCAAAACAGAAAACAAACTCTCTTTTTAAAGAAACAGTTCTCATAACATGGAGCATTTCAGATTCTCCCACAAAATTGCAGTTACTCTTGAATACCTGTTAGAGCTAAAGAAAAGAACACCATGCAGCAGAAGTCAGCAGTGATTTATTACTAAATCTTATAACTGAAATAGGGGATGAGGAAAAGATGCTTTTACTCCAAATTCCTAATTCATGTTACTGCCACTGTCTAAAAGAAAGGGAAAGAATGACAGAGGCCATGCTTTCAATAGGCTCCTCCTTGCTGCCCAGGCCTGTAAATTGTTCCAACTTCTCCTTCACTTTCCTCTTATCTTCTAGGTGCCATATGACATGAACCTAATTCTCTTTTGTCTGTATCGTGCTCAGGAAAGTTGTCATTCCCAATTACCAGTATGAACACTCATCTATCTACCTGCACTAAAATCTACGTTGCATGCAAACTACACACAACAGCCGAAACGTACAGCACCAGGAAGAACGTACTCCATTAGTATAATTCACTTTGCTGAAATTTCTAGCCCTGTTGAAAACAGTTTGGCTGCATATGGGATCACATTTTGAACAGGAAGTTCTGAAAGATATACACAAAGGGGTGTTTTAGAGCTTTCGGGACATAAGCTACCAAGCTTATGAAAAGTATAACCTCTAGAGCACTGTTAACTGGCCTTTTAAATAATTATCAAGCATCATAAGCCACTCTAATTAGATTCTAAGAAACAATTCACAGTAGAAAAATTTTGCCGCTTTTTTCTCTCATGAATGATTTGTAAAACAGACTGCAGCTTCTCTATTTATTTATTATTCAAAAATCTACTTTGTCAATACTTCTTGGCTATGATTTTTCCATGGCTCAAGTCTGTGCAAATATTTAGTCCTTTAAATTCCAGATGTTCTGAGTGAACATACATGACAGGTTTCAGGTTTATGTATTCTGAATGAATGAGTCTGACCCACGCAATCAGGTTTTCAGTACAAATACTGTTGAATTCAAATTAAAAATTATTTTCCCTGGGTATCATACACTGTTTCTGTAAGAATTATTATTCATAGTGGTGGTCTTGATTGGGTCACCTAATATTTAGGTAGTTATTTCCTGGCCTGCTTTCAAGCTGGTGTCCCAGAAATAGTGAGTTTCCTTCTCCTGGCTCAGGGTCCACCACTTCTAACTAGCACAGAGAAAACGAAACATGAGGCACTGGGTTTTTGCCTTCTCTAGGATTTAAAAATGTCTCTCCTCTTAGTCCAAATCCACCTTCCTCAGACTTAGTTAGTCATGTTTAATTAACCATATTTAGCTTTACAGAGAGTCTCTATTTACTTATCCCTCTTAGTGTTTGAAGCAGTCCTCACTTAGTCACTCTCCTAAATCTGAAAGGATTACTTTCTTAGATGCATGCATGTGTCAATTCCTGGGTGACAAAAAGACCAGCTGAAGAGGTTTTTTAATACTATAGATACAGTGTGTTGAATGAAGATGGCTGAGTAGCCCAGCTTGCACAGGAAAACTTATTGCTGTAGTTGATCCCTTTCACACACCCACAGTAAAACAGCAAATATGTATGAAAAGGAAAGGCTACAAATATGTCTTATGAAGACATCAGAGGTGAAAGCAGAGCAGGTGAAAGAGGTAATTGTCAGATGAAGAACTGAAAATATCAAAACAGTATAGGGCAGAAAGAGAAAGAGTAGAGGGGTAAAGAAGAGAACAGAGGAAGCCAAGATTCAGCTACATGGGAATAAAAAAAATGCCACAGAATTTCAACAGAGAAGAAGGAAATAGAGAAATAACCTAGGAAACAAGTATGCATTTACTGCAGAATACCTAATTCTGTATGGGTATGTAATCCCAAAGAGCACTACTAATCATGTTGATGGGATGTGTGTGGGGCCACCAATGCCCTGCTTCATTATGTTCATATGGCACCTGTCAGTAGAACTGTATGCGTGCGACTGCTGACAAAATAAGAATACAATTTGGCCATATGGCTTGCATTTCATCGCAGTGTTGCCTTCAATCAGCCTAGGTGGCAGACAACTTGTGATTGCATCCTCTTGTCCATCCACCTGACAGCACTAGTCCCCTGCCATTCAAATCTGTCTTGTCCTTGGCCTGACCTCCCAGCTGTTGCTGACACACTACTCATGTTGCTTTTGCTACTGCTCTTCCTGGTGATGACTGGTCTCTTCTGGCCTCCTTAGACTTTGTGCTGTTTCACCAGCAGCTCCAGCTGCCTCTTCCTGTCCTCCTGTGACTTATTCCCTTTAGCTATATTCTGTTCATGCTGTTTGCCCCTCTATGGACTGCTGCATTGGTGAGCACAGGATTCATGTGAAACTGATTTAGTCTTCTGTAGGCTGGCTTCCAAATTGTTTATTTACATCTGCTTAAGAGATAATGCATCTCCCCCAGTTCAATCATTTCCTAACCTCAGCAACTCCATCGTTCAGACACCGACACAGGAAAGGTGACAGCTATGGACTTTTTTACTGCATTGTTCAGGACTCCTTGGCACAGAATCAGTTTTACTGTATTTTGTGAAACTGCCAGTCATCTTCCAACCTGTCTTTAATTAAAGGAAGAACTTTGATTAAAGACAACCAAGTCTGGAAGTCAGTTCTTTTTTTTTTTTTTTAATATATATTTCTTAGTCTTCCAGTAGATTTTTTTTTTTTTTTAAATACTCTGGATGTATCATTTAAAACCTGCATCACATGGATTATGTACAAACATGGAAACGAGCCAATTTTAAATATCAACAAAAAGTGGCATTTCTCACATTGCGATCTGACAAACCACAAGCTCCTCCTATCTCTCATCAAAGATAACTTTAAAAATTGCTCAGATGATAAGACCAATTTTTTGCTGCATTCCCTAGGACTAAAAAAACCTACTTCCATCAGGATTAATCAGTATTAAAAAGGCTGTTTAGTTTAATCTATCTTGTGCGCTCCTGGAAAAGATAACCATATCTATAATCAGCCTAAAGGGCAAGCCATGGAAAAGGCAGTATTCATTTACCTTTGGGGCACTGACAACATCACTTATTACATTTTTTTCTACTTTCAGTAGTAGTTTTGTCTTTTCAGTCACTAAATGAGAGCTATTAACAGTAGTAAGAAACTATGCTTCATTTACAGAAACCAGAAGACACATGTATAATGACAGATGGTGGTATATGTTAAGTTCAAATACATTTAATAACTAAATTTCAATAGTATATTTACTTCAAATAGTTGCCAGGAAATCTGAGAACTCTACTCACTAAAAAATTAGAGCGTGCCATGTAGCAACACAGAACAGTTTCTCAAAATATGTTGACTCACACACTCCTCAAAAGATCTAAACTTCTTTTAAAACAGTATTTCTGAAATTGTGAGCCAATAAATATCAATTGAATAGCCTGGCTGAGGAACACACCTGTGTCCTCTGTTTTGAATCTGATAGTAAGGTAGCCTTCTTTTTATTTTTTTATATATATAGATGTCTCTTTTTATTTATTTATCTATGTCTATTTGTCTATATATAGTTAGGATATATAGGATATCTATAGATATAAAATAGATCTAGAAATATTTAAATAGACCTAAATCATAAATAGATCTAGATATAAATAGTTCGATGGATAAATAGCTGGAAATGTATTTACGAATCTATATAGTTAATTATTTCAAATGACAGAAGTCTCTGGTGAGACCTTTCACTGTCTATCCTTTGGATGCAATTTAGCATTTAAGAGGAGACAGAGAATACTGACCATGATAACACGCTGGTATCATCAGTCTTTTGTGACCCTGATTTTTCTAAGGTAATTGAATTCTACTTACTTAGATCATTTGTTTTTCTAATGTGAAAAGTTAATTAATCCGATAAGCCACATCTTTCTCCCATTTAGATACATCAAGTTCTGTAAACGTTTTTGAGCAAAATTTCACATAAAGAAATAGCACATTTTGAGAAATATGTATTACTCATTACTTAATGCAAGAAGTGTCTCTACCTTCAAATAATTATTGATAGAAGCAAGAAAGAATACATTTATAAGTAACAGTTCAAGGTTTATTGTCTTCCTTTACTGGAGTCCCAGAGTGCAAATTTTCAAGTTTTTTTTTCTGCAACTATGAAAGAAACCACACTTTTTATAAGCAAAAATGTGTGTTTTCTTTTGATCCTACATCTCCAGAAGCAGTAATCATGCTACACCATGAAAACTGATAATGTGATTCATGATGGACTCATGAATATAAATCACTTAGATTAAATTTTGAGTGAAATTGAAGTTAAAAAATTGAGTTTCAACCATGTATAACTGAGCAAGGAGATTCTTTATTTCTCAAACAAAATTGGAAGAGTAGTGTAGGAGGTAGTTAAAACACTTTCAAATTTTCTTCAAAGTCTGGAGCTATTGAGGTACTTGAATTGATAAAGTCGTGTATAGTTTGGCAGATCCACAGCCACCAGATATCTGTATTATATTTCAGTGGGAGTACAAAATCATATAATAAATTTCTATATAATCTTTCAAAAATGTCAAGAATATTTCAATGCATGGAAGGCCATTCGTGATAACATCTCCTCTTTAAAGGAACCTGACTGGCTGGCTAGATCAGCTTATTAACATAGTAAAACTAAGTGTCATGAATTTGAGCAGTTAAAAGGTGGAGTAATTAAAGATCAAATGGTTTGTATGGTATAACTGATAACTATGTTAATAAGAAAATGAACATAAATTTGCAAAGGGAAGTTTATATTTGCAGTGTTGGTGGACTGCACTTCCCAAATGAAAGTGATAACCAGCAGGGAAGAAATTAAGTATATGTAATTAAAAATTGCAGAGAATTGCCTGCAGAGAAAATGCAAGTGTAAACAAACCACAGAAATTATACTGTTTGTACAAAGCATAGGTGTTGCAGTTTAAACCCAGCCAGCAACTAAGCACCACACAGCCCGGTGGGATGGGGGAGAGAATTGGAAGAGTAACTGTGAGAAAACTCATGGGTTGAGATAAGACAGTTTAATAGGGAAAGCAAAAGCTGCTCATGCAAACAAAGCAAAACAAGGAATTCATTCACTGCTTCCCATCGGCAGGTAGGTGTTCAGCCGTCTCCAGAAAAGCAGGGCTCCATCAGGCGTAACGGTTACTTGGGAAGACAAATGCCATCACTCCAAACGTACCCCCCTTCCTTCTTCCCTCCGCTCATATACTGAGCATGATGTCGTATGGTATGGAATACCCCGTTGGCCAGTTGGGTCAGCTGTCCTGGCTGTGCTCCCTCCCAGCTTCTTGTGCACCTGACAGAGCATGGGAAGCTGAAAAGTCCTCAACTAGTGTAAACAGTACGTAGCAACAACTAAAACATCAGTGTGTTATCATCATCATTCTCATCCTAAATCTAAAACACAGCACTATACTAGCTGCTATGAAGAAAATTAACTCTATCCCAGCCAACACCAGGACAATAGGGGTGATTTCTATACATTAGAAAAGCATCCAGCAAAAAGAAACACTGAGGAGATCAAATTCATTTCTCAGTTTCAATTACCAGAAGTGATCAGGGTTGCATAAGGTTGATGATGCCCCTGTGATGTTACACAGGTCAGCATTCTCTGTATCCTTTTATACACTGAATTTACTCCAATTTCCAGCAGTCATTTGTCCAAGCCAGGGGGAAGATAGCCTGCTAAAGTCTGTCTGTTTGCTATGGTGATGACACAATTTTTAGTACTTAGAAGGCTTTGACATTTTGTGTAGTAGGGTACGGAAACAGCAGAATACAAATGAGACAGAAAGTAACAAAATGCAAAGCTTATCAAAATAGGTTTTCTTATTTTATTTTATTTTATTTTATTTTATTTTATTTTATTTTATTTTATTTTATTTTATTTTATTTTTCCTCCTGAAGCTTAACAGACTTTGAGGAAGGGTGAAAATGGAATGGGGATGTGGGAGGGAAGGACTGGCCAGAGTGTTGAGGTTGTTGATCCTTCTGCTGTCAGGGGACTGAGGGTGGGTGATGCAAGGGAAAAACCATTTCCCTCCACCCAGTGCCACCATCATCACAGCCTGATTTCCACCCTCAAAACTAGCAACACAAGTGTCTGGTACTTTTCTGGGATCTGATGTAGGCCACACAGGCAAAGGTGCTGCCTTCCAGACATGCCTGCTTAATTGACATTGGGTGTGTTTTCATGTGACTGGGAAGGAGCCGACCTGAGAAAGCAGTTACCAGGCAGATGTGACCACTCTAGTGCAGTAGTGAGAAAATTATAGCAATATGTGAAAGCCACTGACAGTTTTACTCCAGTGGGTACAGAACAACTGCTGCTCCTATTGTGTACTACGACAGACTAACCACTTATCGTGTACCCTTCCACAATAAGTGAATTTGATACTTTAAGGTTATCTTCATATTCTGTAACAAGGTTTTAGAACTGACTTAAGGTACTGACTTTAGAGGGGAACAGTGCCCAGCAGCAGGAGTATATGACCCATAGCAGTACATCACCAGTCAAAAATCTATCTCAGAGCTCCTGACAGAGAAAGAAGGTCCTGACTTTATTCANGATTCTATGATTCTATGATTCTATGACTACTTAATAAAGTCCCAGAAGGCTGGTTCTGCAAATTGTAATTTCACTGCTGTTTAATATTCATTAATGCTTAAAGCAATGACAAGAACTATGTACATATTATAAATATATAAATTAAGATAGAGAATCTTTTATGGCCATTAATTTCCTTCCCCAAGGACATACAACCCAATTCTGTAATGCCTAATGTTCCTGAATACTTGGAAACAACATTAACAATTTTCGTAAGGGCTTCAATGTTAAACAAGTTTGAAGAAGTTTTATTTTTCCTGTATTGCCATAAGTCCTTGTAAAGAAAAAAAAAATTTAAAAAAAGTAATCTTATTTTGTTTTCCTGACTAACATTTATTTTCTTATGTAAGAATATGTTTGTTCTTCTTTTATCATGTTGTATCTGTTATACTGATCAGAAGTGCACAGTAATAATCATATGGTAAATTTTTTTTTCAGTAAATACATAAGTAGATAATTAGAATTTCACTATCTATATATACACACACTATATAACCTACAATATTTACCAGAATATATCAGACAACAGTGACAGATATGTACTAAAACATTAGCTTACTCTGCACTAATTGTGTTTAAGGAAGTTCTGCTTCACCCTTTTGGCTGAACATTGATTCCTCACATGACTTCTAGTTACTATTGTTATTAATCATTGGGTTGCACCAACTTTGTCTGACCCTTTGCTAAGAGCACAACCTGGTAGTTTATGAACTAGCTTAATACATAAGAACATCTCTGAATAATCTGCTCATAGTAGTGTGTTGTGTGCACCCTGTTCCCCTTCTGTTTACTACTGTGGAGTATATTTTTACTAGAAAAATGTTTTAAACAAACAAACAAACAAAAAACCCCAAAGAACTGGATGTACTGGGTCTGGCTGGGATGGAGTTAATTTTCTTCATAGCAGCCCATATGATGCTGTGTTCTGGATTTGTGACTAAAACAATGTCGATAACACACCAGTCTTTTAGCTACTGCTGGGCAGTGATTACACAGTGTCGAGGCTTTCTCTTTTTCCCATTCTGCCCTGCAGCGAGTAGGCTGGGGGTATACAAGAATTTGGGAGGGTACACAGCTGGGACAGCTGATGTGAACTCGCCAAAGGGATATCCCATACCATATGACGTCATCCTCAGCAATAAAACCTCTGGGAAAAGATGAGGAAGGAGAGACATTTGTGGTTATGGTGTTTGTCTTCCCAAGTAACCTTTATGTGTGTTGAGGACCTGCTTCCCTGGAAGTATAAATTCTTCAGAAATTCATCAACAACTGTGTGTATGTTGATTTTTGATGATACGTTTCAAAGCTTGCACCTGGACCTTGGCTCAAACTTTTCTGAAGTCTGTGAGTATGGGAACAGAATTGCCTGCTGATGGGAAGTAGTGAATATATTCCTGTTTTGCTTTGCTTGTGCGTGCAGCTATTAAACTGTCTTTATCTAGATCCACAAGTTTTCAGCTTTTGCTCTTCCAATTCTCTCCACCATCCTGCTGAGGAGGGAATGAGAAAGAATCTGGGTGGGGCCTCAGCTGCCAGACAAGGTCAACCCAACACACTGGAAAGCATTAATAGTGTTAAAAGACATTTAAGGTTTGGCATTTTAAAATTCAGTATACTTGTCAAAGTCAGGCCAAAACTGCTAGTCTAATTTGCACTGAAAATTACCACATGATTATGCTATTATGACAACTGCACTGCTATAGATTATGCCACTGAAACTTTATATAAAAGTGTGTTGCACTCCATGTTTTAAAAGTGGGAATAACAACTTGGCAAACTGTTAAACCTGTCTAGCTTATGCATTACTACATATCATTATATAGGTCTTCCTGATTGTCCTGGTTTCAGCTGGGATAGGGTTAATTTTTTTCCTANTCACTCTTACCCTTCCGATTCTCTCTCCGTCCCGCTGGGGTTGGGGGGAGTGAGTGAGCGGCTGTGTGGTATTTGGCTGACTGCCAGGTTAAACCACAACACTGATCAAACCTAAATGCTTGTTAAAATACTCCCGGTGAATATGCAGACAGTCCTAATGAAACTGGGAGCTTTATTTGCTTGAGGTTGTACTGAATGAGATGGCTCAAGAATGCTACCTGGAAATTAGAAGCACACTTCTATTAGATAAAGGATGCTGTGTATATCAGCACCACCAGACTAGGGGGTCTCAAACGAGGGTTACCTGTATAATATTGAAGTATTATATTACTTTCACTTTCTCAACACAAGAAATTCAGGAATCTTCCAGTCTTCCTTACCTAGCAGAGCTCACAGTATGTAATAGATCATGAAATATCCATTTGGAAAGATGGGGCAGCCACAGTATGTTGTGTGATTACAGGAGATAAGTGGGATAAGAAGCTTGGCAAAGGAATTGTAAATTTCTGTCTTTAATTTTTATGGCCACTACTTTCCATAAAAAGTGCTGAAATAATAGTGTTCCGCTATTATAAGGTCCATCTCAATGATCCGGACAGTTTGTTAGTTATTTAATAAATTATGTAATAATAGTCTTAACTTGGTAGGGATGTCACTTGGTTAATCAGTCAGTGATTAACTGAAATTTATTCAACACTGTGAGCAACCATTAGCAATATTTTGAGTTCTCATGTGCTGTATCAAGAACAGCCAATGACTGAAAGCCCTGCATACCTGTCTAATAATTTCAAAGAAATGTTCCTCAGATGCTTCTCTAAATGAAGAGACCATTGATGACAGAGTACAGCTGGTTAAACTGAACAGTGCAAACATGTCAAAGCAGGAGAAAGAAACAATGAAGGCTGCTTATCACGCAGTGCTCAATTTGTGCTGAGGTTATCATCTATCCTCTTTTCAAGTGTTCAAATAATATAATTGAGAGTGAACACTACATCTCTAACCACAGATATTCAGAGAGAAGTCAGTAGCACCTTCTATCTCTGGTTAACAAGATTATCTCACCTTTTCTGAACATCAACATGGTTGTAACAGCTCAGTTTTGTCATGTCTAGGGTGGTAAGGTAAAATACTCTTTATCCTTCTCTGCAGTAACTGAGGCAAAGACATTTCAACTGACTACATAACCTCTGGTATAGTAGGAGAATTTGAAGAAAAGCTATTTCCAACAATGCTCTGCACGTTGGTACCTGTAGTCCTAAGTCCATAGATGTTCCCCCCAGGTTTTGACCCCCTTTGAACTGATAGCATAGACTGCATTACAATGTTTGGCTGGTTTGTTTGTTTACTGCAGTGTCCATTGTCACATAAGATGTTAAATAATAGAACTGAAGTACAAACTTGGTAGAGGTAGAAAACCAAATTAGAAACCTGAGCTCACACCCTAAAGATATGGGGATGCTTTTCAAGGGCATCCTTGGTCCCAAGGGGAAAATTCCTCCTCTTAGATCAGTAATGAAACAATAAACATATTGCTTCTTCAGAATTCGTCAACAACAGTGTATGTATTGATTTTTGGTGATATGTTTCAAAGCTTGCATCTGGACCTTGGCTCAAACTTTTCCAGAGTCTATGGGTATGGGNAAAAAAAAATGTATTATCATTAAGAAAAATTGTATTTATGTTCTATTTTCATTCTATGCTTGCAAGAATCACCATTGTCACACAGAATAAAGTTCACAAATTGAAGTAGACTTTTACAAATAGACTTCTTTCACCAAAAAAAAAAATCATTAGTACAGATTGTTTCATGCCTAAATAAATCAGTATTCTAATGCAATAAAGATTTTAACAAAATACTGTAGTTTATTTTTCCTTCAATTGCTATATACAGTAACCATTTTTTACCTTTCTGTGTGACCTACAGTATCACAAGCAGCTCCTGAATCACTGATAACTGAATAAGATCATGAATGCAGCATTTTACTAATGTATATTTTCTTTTCTTCAAATAGNTCCATCAGGCATAACAGTTACTTGGGAAGACAGACACCATCACTCCAAATGTCCCCCCCTTCCTTCTTCTTCCCCCAGCTTTATATTGCTGAGCATGATGTCATATGGTATGGAATATCCCTTTGGTCAGTTGGGGTCAGCTGTGTCCCCTCCCAGCTTCTTGTGTACCCCCAGCCTACTCGCTGGTGGGGTGGAATAAGAAGCAGAATTCCGTTAACACTGCTCAGCAATAATGAAAACATCCCTTTATTATCAACACTGTTTCCAGCAGAAATCCAAAACATAGCCCCATGCTAACTGCTATGAAGAAAATTAACTCTACTCCAGCCAAAACCAGCACAACAAGGTAGAACCAAACTTTAGAAAACTTAGAATTAAGTGGTGAAGAACATTTAAAAATTAGGGGTAGGATTACCACCAATACTAAATTATAGCTCTTTATATAGATATTATATAATAAACAGACATAATAGTATCTATTTGGCCATTGTGACACACTAAATTGACTTTCTGCCTTGTCCAACAAAAAAAAATGTATTATCATTAAGAAAAATTGTATTTATGTTCTATTTTCATTCTATGCTTGCAAGAATCACCATTGTCACACAGAATAAAGTTCACAAATTGAAGTAGACTTTTACAAATAGACTTCTTTCACCAAAAAAAAAAATCATTAGTACAGATTGTTTCATGCCTAAATAAATCAGTATTCTAATGCAATAAAGATTTTAACAAAATACTGTAGTTTATTTTTCCTTCAATTGCTATATACAGTAACCATTTTTTACCTTTCTGTGTGACCTACAGTATCACAAGCAGCTCCTGAATCACTGATAACTGAATAAGATCATGAATGCAGCATTTTACTAATGTATATTTTCTTTTCTTCAAATAGATATCTATCAAGTGCACTCTAAAGAAAACTAAATAACTGTAAATAGTAGATGTATCCCTCTGTAGTAGGTGTGGGTGTTATACACGTTACTGTACCTAAGATGAAGAAAGAAAATACATATATTCCAATAAATAAATGTTTCCCAGAATAATGGCACTATGCTAACATTGAAAGGTGGTTTTAATGCATTATAATATTGTTAGTATCCCTGGAAAATGGGAGGAAAACAATGTATTCATTCACAAAGTAATTTGGGATATCTGGAACAAAACAATACAATGCTATGGCAAGCCCAAGCATTTTCCACAATAGAAGTGTCTATTAAAAGTGTTTAAGTTTACGATTGCTTGTAAAGAATAAAAGAAAAGAAACTGCAGGTTAAAGTGTTTGTTGCATAGGATGTAGAATGACTTCAATATTTCAAGTGCTTTGTGTTAACTGTTGGAGTTAACAGCCAACATTATTTTGATACTAATTCCCGCAATAAAGGAGTTGCAATAACAAAAAGAGAAAAAAAAATTTGCAAAAGTTCTAATTAATCTTTTTAAAATTTTGTTTTGCTGAATAAATAAATGACAATCAAACTGAGTTGCCCTTCACCTGAGGCATGGAATTTTGCAGATTTCTTCTCTAAACCATCTGCCATTATAACTGCGAGATTAAAAATCAATTTTTACCCACATCCTTATAAAGCAATATTTTTAATTAACGAATAAATCAGAGGCATTTGGGACATAAAAATATCAATAAGCTCTGTTGAAAGTAAAAATGTTTTCTATACATTACCTTGTAAGTTCTCTAAAGAGATAAAAGCATTTAGGTACTATATACTGTCATTAACTTCAGTTGTCTTTGTCCTTTATTACAGTATTAGGAGATCGAACAATAAAAGTCCTTTTTATATGAAGATCACTTCCCTCTAGGATGGTTGTAAGCCAATGTTCACCATGTTTTAAATGGGTCAAATAATAGAATTGCTGCAAATCTCTTGGGAACTGTTCCTAGTTTAGGAATCCTCACTGCTATTGCTTAACATATTTTTTCTTTGATAATTGATCCACACTACCATCAGCACAGGGAAAAAAATCTTTTTCCATATAGCTAACTATCAAGTAATGAACATATTTTTTAATGACAGGGTGGATATTCATGCATATACTGCTTCCTGGCATCGGTAATATAACATGTTTAACTAATATTAAGAATAAAAAAATTAAAAAACAAAAAGCCTCAGAAAAGCTGCATGAAAAAATCACCTATTGATAGCCAGACATCAAAAGTAGAAATCACACTGGAATTCTATAGTCTGCGCTATGGGGATCCACATCACTGATCCTTATAGATGTTAAAAGTCTTTAATCAGCCTTGTCTATCTCAAAGATGAATCTCTTCTTCAAACTTCCCAAGATCCATGTATTGCCTACTTATAGATATCAGGTATCCACTCATGTTGAACATGATGTCCAACATCTATCAATAAGAAAGCAAAAGATTGAAAGTAAAATCACCAAGAGCTCAACTAAGTTCTTCTCTCTTCTTTCCATTCACAACCTCCCTATGTTCATATTCGTCCTCCAGATTCATGGTACCCTTCTAAGCCCCCTGTACACAGCAGGGCAAAGGTTGTCTCTGGAAAAAGTTTGATGGTGCAGAAAGAAGAAGACCAGAAGAATGTCGGAGGGTGAAGACATACTTCCTCTCCAGCTGTGTGAATGTACTTACCTTTCACTGGCTGTTCTCCAACTGCTGTAAGAATAGCCTCTTTATACTAACAATATTATTTTCAGTGCTCTTTAACAAACTTTCTCTAGCAAACTTTCAACATACTGTCAGCCTGTTCATGCGATGCTTTTAAGCCTTTTTGCTGACCACTTGAAGTTAATCACTTGGACTTCATTTTATGCACCTGCTTTCTTATTACAAATGCATTATTTCCTCAAATAGTATAACACAGCTGTGCTACAAAAGTTTTACTCTTGCACTTTTCAAAGCCTTTTGGCTTCCTGTTGACTTAATCCCTGATTTCTGTGAATATAACTTTTCTACTCAGTGAAAACCAAATTGTTTTCCTAAACCAGATACATTTGTTATAGTTTAGTACAATGGTTGGCACAAGCAAAAGGGAAAAATAAGCTAAGAATACTAATTACTAAGACTTAGTCTGCTACAAAATAATTCCTCAATTGGAAAGATGCAGTACAATACAGTTCCATAAGTAGTGTCAGGACAACTGTCAACACACCAAATACACTGTGGTTGCAGGGTTTTTTTAGGTGAGAGAGCTCATTGTCTGCAGATGTAACCCAAAAGAGAAAGATTCTTCAAAAAGTAAAACGTTTTCTCTTCCTTGTTATCAAGAAAGGAGAGCAGGGAGAAAGGTCTTCTAGCATTTTCTACATACCAGTAGGAGATGTTTTATATAAAATATCAAAGCCAATACAAAAGTCTTCAGTAACTTTACAGAGTCCCTTGCTCTTCTCTCTGGACCAAAAAAAAAGAAAAAAAAAGAGCCATAATTCTGGAATTTTCACTGCATTTTGCATAAAACTCACAAAGTTGTATTTCAAAGGCTTCTTCATATTTTANAGGAGATCGAACAATAAAAGTCCTTTTTATATGAAGATCACTTCCCTCTAGGATGGTTGTAAGCCAATGTTCACCATGTTTTAAATGGGTCAAATAATAGAATTGCTGCAAATCTCTTGGGAACTGTTCCTAGTTTAGGAATCCTCACTGCTATTGCTTAACATATTTTTTCTTTGATAATTGATCCACACTACCATCAGCACAGGGAAAAAAATCTTTTTCCATATAGCTAACTATCAAGTAATGAACATATTTTTTAATGACAGGGTGGATATTCATGCATATACTGCTTCCTGGCATCGGTAATATAACATGTTTAACTAATATTAAGAATAAAAAAATTAAAAAACAAAAAGCCTCAGAAAAGCTGCATGAAAAAATCACCTATTGATAGCCAGACATCAAAAGTAGAAATCACACTGGAATTCTATAGTCTGCGCTATGGGGATCCACATCACT
This sequence comes from Pelecanoides urinatrix, assembly GCA_013400755.1. Lineage (NCBI taxonomy): Eukaryota > Metazoa > Chordata > Aves > Procellariiformes > Procellariidae > Pelecanoides > Pelecanoides urinatrix. The sequence continues at coordinate 51,950 of VZTQ01004084.1, read as the reverse complement.
GATCCTTATAGATGTTAAAAGTCTTTAATCAGCCTTGTCTATCTCAAAGATGAATCTCTTCTTCAAACTTCCCAAGATCCATGTATTGCCTACTTATAGATATCAGGTATCCACTCATGTTGAACATGATGTCCAACATCTATCAATAAGAAAGCAAAAGATTGAAAGTAAAATCACCAAGAGCTCAACTAAGTTCTTCTCTCTTCTTTCCATTCACAACCTCCCTATGTTCATATTCGTCCTCCAGATTCATGGTACCCTTCTAAGCCCCCTGTACACAGCAGGGCAAAGGTTGTCTCTGGAAAAAGTTTGATGGTGCAGAAAGAAGAAGACCAGAAGAATGTCGGAGGGTGAAGACATACTTCCTCTCCAGCTGTGTGAATGTACTTACCTTTCACTGGCTGTTCTCCAACTGCTGTAAGAATAGCCTCTTTATACTAACAATATTATTTTCAGTGCTCTTTAACAAACTTTCTCTAGCAAACTTTCAACATACTGTCAGCCTGTTCATGCGATGCTTTTAAGCCTTTTTGCTGACCACTTGAAGTTAATCACTTGGACTTCATTTTATGCACCTGCTTTCTTATTACAAATGCATTATTTCCTCAAATAGTATAACACAGCTGTGCTACAAAAGTTTTACTCTTGCACTTTTCAAAGCCTTTTGGCTTCCTGTTGACTTAATCCCTGATTTCTGTGAATATAACTTTTCTACTCAGTGAAAACCAAATTGTTTTCCTAAACCAGATACATTTGTTATAGTTTAGTACAATGGTTGGCACAAGCAAAAGGGAAAAATAAGCTAAGAATACTAATTACTAAGACTTAGTCTGCTACAAAATAATTCCTCAATTGGAAAGATGCAGTACAATACAGTTCCATAAGTAGTGTCAGGACAACTGTCAACACACCAAATACACTGTGGTTGCAGGGTTTTTTTAGGTGAGAGAGCTCATTGTCTGCAGATGTAACCCAAAAGAGAAAGATTCTTCAAAAAGTAAAACGTTTTCTCTTCCTTGTTATCAAGAAAGGAGAGCAGGGAGAAAGGTCTTCTAGCATTTTCTACATACCAGTAGGAGATGTTTTATATAAAATATCAAAGCCAATACAAAAGTCTTCAGTAACTTTACAGAGTCCCTTGCTCTTCTCTCTGGACCAAAAAAAAAGAAAAAAAAAGAGCCATAATTCTGGAATTTTCACTGCATTTTGCATAAAACTCACAAAGTTGTATTTCAAAGGCTTCTTCATATTTTAATTTTTTAAAACTATGCTCTTGGGATACAGTTATTTCCAACCAGAAACATGATTTTCACCTACTGTGGCCATTAACTGGTGTTCTCTCAGTAATCTATTCCCTCCCTATTCTACCTGTGATAATATATGACTCTAACTGTGTTCCACTGTCCAGACTGTCAAAATTTCCTTTCTTCTAGCACAATTCCAATCCATGCTTTTACAGCAGATTTCCACAGTTGCTATAGCTTTGTTCTTCTGATTCAGATTTTTATTTCTTAGGTACTCTACAGACTTTTGTATCTTATCTCAAGATTTATAAAAGTTTATATAAAGTAGCAGTTACTTAACTTTGGAGAAAAATGGATATCATATACAGACCCTTAGGGAATTTCATTGTTNAGAAAGAAAAAGAAAAAAAGAGATATTTCTGTTATCCTAGCCTGAAAAAATGAGGTCTATTATTTACAGAAAATGCCATCTTCAGATCTCATACTAAACTGTAAATAGCATCAGCACAAGATAGCACCTCTTTATGGCAACACTAGCACCATGAATAAGAAAGAGAGCAACTAAAAGATCAACAGAAATTCAAGTTAACAAGCAACTTACAGCATGATGGATCCAGTCAGTGCTTATATATCTATATCTCACATTGTTTTTTGTCTTAAAAGCGGCACAAGGACATCTGATAAGGCTATTAAGTTTACCTGTAACATGTGCAGTTTTAAATGGTCATCAAGGTAATACACGGAGAGATATGAAATTACTGAATGAAATTTTATCACCCATATTATGCAGGAAGTCAGACTAGATGATCATAATGGTTGCTCTGAGATCAAAATTTACAAATCTAAGGAAAAAAAAAAATATTGGTTTGAACATGAAAGGGGAATCAACTGATAAAAATCTAGAACTGACAAAGGAATTTCAAAAGAAATGGGCTCTGAAGTCTTTTAAAATCATTTGGAAATCTCAACTAATGCTCCATGTCAAATCAAACCACCATAATTGATCTTGTTATCTTACCTAGAGAAAACAGCTACTTTTAAAGACAAGTTCAGAGACTTTTTGGATGACTTTTTTTTGTAATCTTCCACCTCAAAAACTGTCCACTGCAGGAAGATAAAAAGGGAAAATACATGAGAACAAAAATGTGTGAACAAAAATTTGTAGCCTATATAGGATACTGAAATATAAACACTCTGACTTCCAATATTTCACTGCTAGAGGTGAATAATGCACATTCTCTTGAAAATAAGCCTTTTCTGTTTGCTGTTTTTGATATCTCATATTCTTGCATTTGTTTAGAAGTGTACCCTGAAACATAGATAATTTCTTTTTTCAGTTATTAACAATTCCTTACTTGGAAGCTGAGAGCTATTTCTGTTGCCTGAAATACAAAGAAAAACAAATAAAATAGATTGATGATTGTTCAAAACTGCTCAGAGCTTTGTAATGCTAAAATAAGATCTAATTTTTATGATTTGAAGTATATTTCAATGTAACTACCTTCAGAGCCCAAAGCCATAAACCTTGGAGTATTTTCTACACTCTTTTCCAAAACATACCTTCCTACCCTGTAGTCACATATCAGCCTTAGCACAAGTTTCTGTTATGGAGCCACCTCTGTGTCAACAACAATTCTTATTTTTATGAATCCATTTACACTGAAGTTTAATCTGGGAGTGATATGGAATCCCCAATCTTGTTTTCCTAAAATTCATTAGTGTGTTAAGTTCTGATTGCCAAATGCCGGGAAAAATTAGAGCTGTTTAGCTCAAAAGCTGCTATTCATAGAAGTCTGTGACATATCTGAAAGAAGAAAATGGCACATCCTTAAATGAAAACATTTACACAAGTTTTTAATAAAATACATTTTTAAAGTGGTGACTGAATTTGCTTTTGCTGTGGGAAGATTCTGGATATACTCTTGGTGTTTCAATTCATCAGCCACAGCTTTCTGCCTTCTGCAACCGAAACAGATTTGACTCCTTGATATCAAGTGTATCCATTCTTTAAATTCAAATGCTTTCTTTTTTTTTTTTTTTTTTTTTTTACTGTTCACTCCCTTTTCTCCATGGCAACAGGCATGCCTGTGCAAAAAACAGGGAAATATCCTAATATTCAAAATACACTTTCACTGAGGTTGTTTATTTCTCATCCTTTAGCATTCTACATTTTAGAATCTTTATGGATCCCATCAAAGGAGTTTCCATAAACTTCTAAAGCTGGCAGAGGATGTATCTACTAGAAAACTGATAATTCTCCCAATGCCATTAGCTCAAGCTTACATAAGCTGAAAGAATCAGGAAAAACAAAGGAAAAATAATATCTTTCAAATAGCAATTTTTTTCATAATACTCAAATTGCATACTTTCCCCTGCCATGTCTTAAATGGACAGAGAAGTATTTTAAATTCAGTAGAATTTATTTAGTAAATTATACAGGGCATTTTATATAGATATCTCACTTAATGAAGAAATTAATGGAATTTCATTTTTAAAATAACTTTGCACTTTCCTTTTACTTTCCTTTTTTAGAGGATAAGACCAGTTGTTACATAGGAGAAATCCATAAGTTATATTTATATAAGGAAAGAATAAGCTTGGAACTTGTCTTTGGGAACTACATAAAAATCTATTTTACATCTGTATATTCAGAGGTGACTATGGGAAAATGACATTCAGAAAGACTCAATTAGTCTGCTGCAACATAACCTTAAAATAAACCCACAGGCATCACTACATTTGCCTCAGGAACACTATGAGAAAACAGATGTTACTAAAATAAACCTTTAAAAAAAGAGAGAGAAAAAAAGATAAAAATAAAAATAAAAGAAAAAATATGTATAACAACTGAACATCAGAAGAAATTTAGAGGGGTAACTCATGCAGTTGTTCTACTTCTCAGTTTTTAATAAAATAATGTTACCTGAAGTATTAGTAAAGTGCACTGTACAATAATAGTGCATATATGTGTATGAAGGATTGGGATAGATATGAAATGGAAGGTGAAGAACATTTTAGCTCCCTTATTTGTTCTTCTCCTCATTGCTTCAGTAGACATACAATTCATTTGATGAGATGGAAAAAGTGACTTGGAAAATGAAGTAAATATTCACCACTTTCTAGTAAAAGAAATGGTATTTGGCAAGGATAATCAATTTATGATTAATCAAATTTCTATCGTACAATTTAGCACAACTCAACCATTCTACAAAATATCAGAGCTTTGACATTCATGCAGATGAACTTGGAAATATAAAAAAGTAGAAATGAAAAGAAAATTAATTCTTTCTCATATATGCACTTCACCTCAATGCACTAATTTTGTTTTCTACTATGCTTCTTGTGTTTTATATTAAAAATACACTTTCTATCAGGATCAGTGGAAAAATGCTTCAAGGAAGAAATTTTAAATTTAGAAACCAGGCTTTTGGCCAAATATTTCCCTGGGAAAAAAATTTTTATTTCATTAGGACTGCATTACAGCTGAAGTTATCTAAATATCTAAAGGAAAGAAAAAAAAAAATTCTCATAGGTGAGAACAATGCAGCAGACAAATCGACATCTAGAATAAGGTTATTGTCCTTATGGTTAAAGTTGATGTAGTACTGAAGATAAATGATGAGTTCTGTCTCACATCCTTGAAGGGTGACAAGGAACAGTTGCTATCCCTAGAGGGTAGCAACTGTTAGAGGTCTGTCCTTAGACCTTTGTCCTTTAGTTGGCCCCAAACAGACAACTTCTCAGTTACTGTGTTATAACATAAGGAAAATGCAGAAGAAATGGTTTAAGCAAAGGGTAAGTAAGTATGAGATCAGTGTCCATTACTGGACACTGGCAGAATTAAAGAAGAAGGAATGGAAAACAAATTCTAAAGTATTTGAAATTTCTATTCCAGATTTTTTTTTTCCTTAGTAGGACAAAATGACAGTAAGAGGAAAATAAAAGCTAGTGATATCAATTTACTTCCAAAATAAAAACAGGAAGTAGGCCCAAGCATGGTATTCAAGTAGAAATCAGAAGTACTGAGAATAAAGAAGCAGAAGTGTACAGTGCTTTTGATGGATTTCTTAGCACAAAACTTATATTGGAGCAAAACAAATTCATAAATATTCCATAATATGGAAAGAATTCATACATTCAAGTGAGTTTGCACAACCACTTAATGAATATATACAAATAATGAAGCAATATAGAAACTCAGATTAAGAATGGTTTTGTAAATTGAATATACTTTCAGAATTTTTACAGAAAATCTTTATATTCAATCTTTTC
>VZTQ01004084.1:0-46406 GCA_013400755.1 Pelecanoides urinatrix | reverse complement strand
TTTCCCTTTTGCCTGGACTGTACAGCATGCTGACAGAACTGCAAATACAAACCAGACTATGGCCTGAAAGCAGTCATCTAGAAGGTGAAAGGGCTTTTTCTCCAGAGCTGTGCTAAATCAGAAGTGAGATATGTAACTGCAGCAAAAAAAAGTCAGTAGAATATTAATATGTCTTTTCTGGAGACCAATACTTATATGAGCTCAAACAAACAATTCTCTGTAGCCATGTACCTTTAATAAAATGGAAGAAAACAATTGCAGCCATGACACCCTGCTTCTTTACTGAAGGATACTTCATTAATCTCACTTGCCCTGCTTTAACAACTGACCTGCTGGAAATAAAAAATCCCACCTACCACTTTGTGTTTTGGAAAATGTAATTGATCATGCTTAACATATTAAAAATTTTATTCTTTGTTATGAATTAGTGAATTAATTTTTTCTTTCATAAAAATGCAAGTTGCTAAGTATTGCTATAGAAACTTTAATAACTTATTTTAAAACCTCTCAAAGATATCTTAAGTAGTTTAGAAACTTAATCTACACCACCTAGATTTTATTTGAGTATGAGTAAAAGGCTTTTCAATGCAAATGAAGCTTGTGGTGGGAAATAATTTTGGGGAAAAAAATGTTTTGCTTCTAAAAAGTTTATTTGAATTCCTTTGGGAAACTCTTTTCTTGCATATAATGAGTTCATTTTAAAAGAATTGAATTTTAAGATGGATAGTTTGACATGGATTTGTTTGTGGCTTTTTTGTTGTTGTTGTGGGGTTTTTTTATGGATTTATTGAAAAACTTACTCCTGTTTTCACTCTGCAGTGAAATAAGACATTTCTTTTTAAATATGGGTTGCACTACATTACTACAATGTCATTCTTTTTTAAAGAACACCTCACATCGTTTCCCCATTTTTCTTCCTACTGCAGATTGATTTTGATTGTAAATATACTGTAAATTTATCTCACTAATTCTGGAACTGCTGTGGATGTATTGCAAAATATTCTGTGATATCAGAAATACTCTTTTAAACAAATTACAACCATGGAAATACTTATGAGTGTGTAAATCCTTATCAAATGTGAGGAATAAGACTTGAGGTGAATCACAAGTTTGAGGTAGTGATATTGATCCTGTGTATTCAGTTTGGTTTCCTTTTTGTTCAGTTCTCATTCAATTTAATTTTGATTTCTGTTAGTGTTTTGTGATGTGTCACTATCAAGTAGGCAACAGAAGAAGAACAGAAAACAAAACAAAAAAGATAAGAGTGTAAAAGGATCTCTAGTAATAGCTGAAATGCACTGATTACCTTCTGATGGAGAAGTGAAATGATGAGATTACATTTTTTGTTGATTCACCTACATAAAAAAATCTGAAGTAAATCAGCTGTCCTGAGGAAGAATTCCCCATTATCTCTGAATTCAGACACATAGGAAATGTAGTAACTTTAACTCCTTCAGGAGATACGTTATAATTTCATAGACTTATAATAAGATTGCACAGAGGTAGTGCTTCAACCAAAATAGGGATATTGTGTAAAATGTCTATTAAATCTGCTGTAATTAGTACAAGCAGTGTAAGTATACTCCATAAGAAATAGGCATGTCTAGACTATGTAAGCAGAAATATTTGAACTGCCTCTTCCTCCTCTGAGAACTCAAAAATAGGCAGTGAGGGAGAGGGACAGTATTAGCTATGATGTGAAGACATGAAACTTTTCTACAGATAATCCACAGGCAAAGTATGACAAAAACAGAACACAAACGTTGTTTTGTACCCAGGTTATGTTACATGAAGAAGTTGTCCTAAGAGTTTTCATACAAGGAAACAGTCCTTGTATACTGTCAACATGTTCAAAGAATGACTGTGCTGAACTGCAGTTCAAGACCTACAAACCAACGTGTCAGACTCAGCTTGCTGTCCTGTGTTCACAAAACTGAATTATTTCAGAACCTGACCTTCTCTACCCTGACTCTCCTGCTCGAATTTTGAAGGCTACCACTTCCCACAACACTCAGGTCTTTTTGGGGGAACTAAAGAGAAATTGTGTAGGATTCACAGAAGTGCTTCTACTGTCAACACTCAATAGGAATCAACATCATCTCACAATTATCTTGCTATTAGGCCTTAATGCTATTCTAATTCAAATATTTCATTCACTTTCTGTAAAAATCTGAAGACTATTTTCAATTAAAATCTTTTTTTACTGTGGAAATTTTTAATGGTAAAACAGATTTTCACACAGTTTTAAAAATGCAGAACAGGTTTCTCAGCCAAGACATTTAACTGCTGAGTTTTTTGAAATTTATGATCAGTTTTTCTTGGGTTTGGTTTTTGTTTTTTGATCAACTTCATTTATTGTCTTCCTGGCAGTGATTTAAAAGTCTGCAAGTTTTAATAAGAAGTTGATATTTGCTGTTGTCACTTGCTGTTTAAGATCCGCTTCAAAGTAATGTCCCTATTAGTTAAATATATTTTGCTACCTTTCAGAATAGGGCAATATCCACTGCTTATCGCCTATAAAAATAATTTTGCAGGGATTTCTCACTTTTCATGTGGTAAAGGAAAACCACAGAGTCTAATTCTCTGTTATCTTGTATTTTCTTCTTTCATTACAACAGATGAGAAAGAAAGGAGATTTTATTTTATACTAAAACATTTAAAGAGGTATAATTGATCACACAAGATGTAAGTTTCTATAGAACAGAGATCAAGGAAGTAATTTTTTTTAAACCCAACCTGAAAACGTACTATCCAGTCATGAGAAAAGTGACCATATTAGTACTACAGAAAAATACTTATCTTGGCAAAAGTTCTCGATAACTCAAGAATAATAGAGAAAGAGATGAAATGAGGACTTAATTCATCCTTTTGAGAATAAAGATGGAATAACGTACCTTAACTGTTTATTTTCAAGTATGCCCTAAAACTTGCAGTAATATTTTAAGACTTAACATTTGAGGAGGCATTACTATTCCCCATGAAATGTGGAAATACCTGCATATCTGTGATTCTTCTGTATTGTGATGTACTTTATTAATCTGATAGTGATGTCAAAACACTTGCAATAAGCATAAAAAATGCAACAGTTCCCTATCTGGATGGTCTCAAAATCCCTTGGGATTTGGTTGACTTTCTTCAGCTTTAGCAATGGTACTTAAAACAGCTGTTAACTCTTCCAGAGAGTTACACAGGTTGCTAGACAGCCTCAGGGCCCTACCATCTGACATTCATATTTGGTCTGAATATATTTTTGTATCCCACTTATAGGGCACCGATTTTCCTCAGCATGAAAATAAATGGTAAACTTTGCCTTAGGAAACAGTACTTGAATATTTTCAGCTTTACAAACTAAATCATTAGAACAGTTTCAAGGAGTTGACTCTTTTTTGATCACTATTATTACACCAGGTTATGTTCCTAATTTCTTGAGAATGAAGCTTTGTGCATTCACATTGAGACTAGGAAATGCCAATAAACAGAGGACAAAACTGAAGCACACAGTTCCCAATAATTTAGCACTTTGATGATTAAAAGGATGTGAAACTGTTAATTATGCAGTGTAAGTTTCCATGAAAAACAGCTGCAAATGAGAAATTCTGCTTCAGGTCAGAAAGCAAATAAATATCTTAGACAATGGCATGCACAGTACAAGAGAAGCTATCCTCTACTACACACTGAATAAAAGAGAAAGATGGAAAAACAGCTACTGCTTTAATAGTTTGTTCCCCTCTGTCAAAATAGAGTACTGTAAAAATTCTTTATTTAATACATAAAAGGGTTGGTCAAGGGGTGAAAAAAAAAAAAAAAAGAGCTGATGTCAGCAGCTGGGGGATGAAACAAAATATAACATTTTATATGCAATTTAAAGATAAATATTTAAATGATCTGTTCCTCAGATTCACTAAAGTTATCCAATTTTGTTTTGTTGAGATTCTGGAAATAAGACCTTATTCTCAATATATGCCTGGGCTTATGTTCAACTCATTTTTACCAAAAGAGTCCATAAACAAACAAGCAAAGAACTTCCATAGAAACTAAGCATAAGACAAAATAGATGCTTTAGAAATTTTACATTGTTGATTAAGAAATGAACTCTTCTACCCTTCAGACAGATAGGCACTTAAGCATTACAAATATCACAATTTTTTGTGAGAGTACCTGAAAAATTCCTTAAAATCCTTTTCAGAGCCATTTGATCTACTTCACTTTAAACAAGGGGAAACTTTGGAACAATTGCCTCAATATTCCTAATGCAGGCGATCATCTTGAAAATACATGAGTCTAAATAAGGATTATTGCTCAGTTTTTAGGGAAACAGAGTGGCTGAATTTCATAGTGAAGTCTAATTATCTAAAACTTCTGGCATATTTTTAGACTTATTTCTAAAATATGTCTTATTGCTTCTTTCACCTTTTTTTTCCTTCCTGTCTTCCCATGTGGATTTACAGCTGTAACACCATCTTCGTTTGTGTTTATAAGAGAAGCCAGAATATTTTGAGAGTTTCTAGCAACATTTAAAAATGCATGTATCTGGGCACTTAGAAGTGACACAGCCAGTTCCTTCTCTTGCGAAATGGAAGTGTCCATCTCTACACTGGAATAACATCATTTGCAAGCAGCTGTGAAACCAGTTCTCCATTGTGTGCTGTATCATTTTTCTGTTTTACTTTAGTACTTATGGTATATTTTAGTATATTTAGGTGATGGTACTAATCTCTTAACTGAGCAGAATCTTCTCAATGGAACTGTTCAGTGTCCCATCTACTATTCTATATCCTATATATGTGACACAGAATCAATATTTTGTCAGTATGTCTGAGAAAATGACAAAAAGGTTTTCACATTCATGTAGTAAAGCACAGTGTTTTCTGTACACATTCTTACGAGAAAGGAATCAGTGAATTTACAGAAATCTTGAGAAGAAATTGAGAAGAGGAATGAAAGTAAAACTGGTAATACTATAGGTGAGGCAGAGGTACTTAAAAGAAAGTACAAAAGGTGAAGAAAAGGAAAAGTAACGCAAGCAGTGGCACCATAAAGATATTCAATCAGTTTAACTACTCTAACATCCTTTGACTTCCACTTCAGGAAATGTTATTGTCAACATACGTCTCCTTTTATCTTAATAATTTTCAATCACTCAATCAAAACCAAGAATTGTTATGCTTGAATGCTCTGCAAAGAACATCTTGGGGCTTTTGTTGTTGATATTGCTTAGAGGATTTTTATGGGGTTTTTTGTTTGTTTGTTTATTTGTTTGTTTGTTTTAAAGCAGCCACTATAAAAATATGGAAATGCATGTTCTATTACAATTAAAATGCAAAGTTATCGTGATACCAATACTAAATATTTGGATAACAGATCATAAGAGCACTGTCAATAGAATGTGAAATAAGTGTTATAAATACCAAACCATAGCAAAGCAGGGGACTACCTCTATAGATAAGCTTGTATACGGCTTTAGTATCACTGAAAATTAAATCAATTGCCTCATGGCCTCAAGTTGCGCCAAGGGAGGTTTAGATTGGACATTAGGAAAAACTTCTTTACTGAAAGAGTGGTCAGGCCTTGGAACAGGCTGCCCAGGGAAGTGGTGGAGTCACCATCCCTGGAGGTATTTAAAAGACGTATAGATGAGGTGCTTAGGGACATGGTTTAGTGGGCATGGTGGTGTTGGGTTGACGGTTGGCCTCGATGACCTTAGAGGTCTTTTCCAACCTTTATGATTCTATGATTCTATGGAATCTGTTGTCTAGGAGAAAAATCCCAACAAATTTGCTGTCAAGAGCTTATAACTAATTTACTTTATGTGATCTTTGGTTTTATACCATGTTATTTAAAACTAAAACCAGTCCAATGCATACACATTTCTAAGTGCTAAATTCATTATCATGGACACAGGTCTGCTGTCTGAACAGAGGCCTTTGCTGACATTTTAAGTGCCCTACAAAGTGCAACCCATCTTTCTGCAGCTGGCAAGTGAGACACAGACTCTAAGGGAGACTCAGTCTGGGCTGTGACTGGAGACTAGATCTGATTTCCTACAATGTGAGAAATAACACCAGATGTCCTTGTGTTGACTGGCAATCAAGCCTGGTGCTAACAGTAAAACATCTCCTTGTAGAAGCTTTGTTCTCTTTCCTCAAAGTAACTTTTCAAATCCAATCTGCAGTCCAAGCTATCACTTTCTGACATGATGTATGGGTGCACAGAATTCTTTTTCATATACATAAATGTCATTGGCCATCCTTTCCTCCCCTCACAACTATGAGCATACCAAATATATGGATGCAACAAGAAGTATGCCACCAATTTTCCTTGAAATTTTGGAGTAACTAGCTGATTTTTAATAAACCACTGAAAGTGACATATGGATTTGGTCTTTGGTAGTGGTCTTGCCTTCAAGTTGTTCTAACTTAAAAAGTAGATATTAATTCTGTTGCGTATCAGCTCTTCCTGTTCACAGCAAGATGCCCTCTTCACCAGAGGCTACAGAAAAATGATGAAAGAATAACTTTTCTTCCTGGGGGAATTCAGAGGTTGACATACAGCTCCAGAGTTCACCTAAAGACAAATGTTTGTCTTACTCAAATGTCATTCATTATTTTGTTAGCCTGAGGGAGAAGAACATCCTTCCTTCCACTGGAAGTTTGAGAAGCGTACATGAAATAAGTAAACCCGTTTGCTGTCAGTATTCATGGGATGAAGAATGAATGAAATTCCTGGAAATAAGCAGAATGTCGATAAAGCTAAGTAAGCAGTGCAAAAAGATACTTTTGATTTTTACAATGAAAGACTGCAATACAGGACTCAGATAGTGAAAAAGACATCCCTGTGTTTTGGTTTGGTTTGGTTTGGTTTTAATTTTAGATAAAATTCTTAAGTCTCTAAAGAGCACTAAATAGTAGAATCTATTAATTGCAATGAAACCTACTTGTGAGGAAAATGCTTAGTAGCAGATTACTCATCATGGAACTCAGCCAGGCAGCTGTTTATTTTGCCAACAGATGTCCATTTTTCCAGTCCTGCTAATCTTGCAAGTCATTTTTCCCCAAAGTCCAGTGACAAAATCTGTAAGATCCACAGTTAATTCTCAAAGGCATATAAGGGTTGAAGGACTTGCTGGTGTTTGATTAGAAAAGAATAATAACAAACAGGAAATCTACTGTTTTAGAGTGAAATGTTTTGCTATCACATACTTTGATTTGGAAAATCTCTCCAAAAGAGTTATCTATGTTTACATTTTCTTAAAAACTGGCTGACAATGAAAAAAAGTCAAAGCAAAACATGCATCTCATGCAGGCTTAAAAAGAAAAAGGGTGCATTCAACAATAATTTGTTCTAAAATGTTTATAAATTGTTTTTAAAATGTCAGATTTCTTTTTATTTTACCTACTAAATGAACATAGGAGGTATACAGTTGTGTTACATTCAAATGTTTCATTAATAGAAAGGCAATTACATGATTACAGAAACAGCTTTACTGCAGAAGGCTTTTGATCATATCTTTAGTCAGTAGACAAATCAAAGTACCTGTGCATATCCTGATGATGTCTCAGTGACGCAGGACTGATACAGTAGTTCAGCATGGATGATTATCCAGATTACACAAACTAAATATATTGTTATCAGAGATACTACTGTGTAAACAGTCTGCATTGAATTGAACCTTTAATAAAACCTTAGTTTTAAAGACTATTTATATTTAAATTTTGAAATAAATTATAATTGTAACAATAATGATTTTGACAATAATAATAATAATAACAACATTGATTTTTTTTCCCTATTCTGCTTTCTTTTCTTCTGTTTTTCTTTTCCCAATAAAAACATTTTAGAGCTGTATAGATATTTTCTTTGTTTGGGAAATGTGCTGACTCTTTCCTTGTCCTAAATTTGCCATTATGCAGTTTCTATGAATTTATCAAATCCCCAGGCTGAGCCGCAATTTTCTAATTCCTTTCAACTTCTAAAGTCTCTGCTTTCCATATGGTGTGTAGTCCTGAAATTAACGGAATCAGGTAAATGGCAATTCACATTGCAGTGGCAGTAGGGTTTTTAAATATTCAGGTAGGGTCCAAATCATCACAAAAGAACTGCATCAGCTATAACAGCATGATTCAATTGCAGATCATATCCTTCTTTTATACTAGCAGCTTGTCCCCCCCCCAAAAAAATGGATCATTCCACTTTCCAGGAATCTAAGAGAATATGCCATACGGATGGTCTCTGGCTGCTAGACACTAACAGTCTAGCCATCATATGTATTGACATAAGCTGTTTTAATATGAGATACCTTAAGCTACCATAGCAGCTAGCAGCATCAAGTGTGAGCACTAGGACACTTGAACAGATTCAGCCCAAACTGGTTTGGGTCTGGGAGCGGTCTGGTGAGTTCATACAGTGACAGGCTACTCAAATCTCTTTTACTTCCAGATCTATGGGGCCTGTTGTGTAACTTTTACTGCTTTTGGAAGCAATGTCTCACGGCTTCATTTCTCACTGCATGATACTAACCAGCATCAACTGGCACAAATCAGGAATTTTTCGATCAGAATTTTTTGTCAAAACAAATTTATTCATTGGAACTTTTTTACAGAAATATTCCAGTGTCAACAAAGCTTTAATGAGTATGTAATTGTTCTGTATATAATTCCTCGTAAATAAGAATGGACGTCTCCAAAGTAACTAAGTAAGGACTTTATGCCTCTGGTTAATTAAGCTGCAGGTTTGGCGGGATGGGGGTGGGGAAGGGAATTGGTCAGGGTCTTAAATACATGGTGTGGTCCTATCACTAGGTTCTTTACCGGTTTATATATGGATTGATTTCTTTCTTTTATTTCAGTCAAGTGGGTAATGTCTCTCTTTCTTTTCTGTTTAATCTTGAAATGCAATGGATTTAGAAAATTCTTGAGTTTATTCAGAGAAGGATAACATCTCTTTTATTTGTCTGGCCATAGTCTGGGAAAAGATTTTTACAGTAGTGCATATTTATGTAATACCATGCATCTTTAATTTCAAAGTTTTTTATAAAATCTCCTATATAAAAATATCTATTTACAAATTACATATTTTTACACTATTAGTTAGGATTTGTAAAAATAAGATTAAATGTTTAGACTCATTTAGGAAAGATACACACATCTAGATGTTACCTCTGCTTTTGAAACTGCGGCATCCATTCCCTAATAATTCTTCAGACATAAACCAAGTTTTCCTTTTTCAAATCATTGGTTGCAGCCAAAATTGGGAGAAAAAGTCCTAATTGCTTTAACTTGCTCATTCTGCTATGTCCAAACAACTTATTGTGACAATAGTATGATCTGGTATACTGTGTACAAATCCCAGTCACAACCAGATTCTTAGGTGAAAAGTACTGCACATACATGGAAAATCCTGAGATGAGACTCTTACAATCCAAGTAATCATTCTGTCTTAAAACCCAATGATAATGAAAACGAAATCTGGCTTGTGACATATCTATGCACCCCATCTTTCAGTATGTCCAATCACCAAAAAAGGTTTGTTCAGAGACACAATCAGCCCTCATGGTTTTTGCTCATTTGACTCGAGTAGGAATGATTCCTCTGCACACTGGGGAAGAACTGACAAGAAAAAGAAATTCAACTCCTATATAGATACAACTATCCAGGTTTCCTATTTTACTGTTTTAAAGTCTTATACTCAGAGCAATGGAGCCAGGCCCCAAAATATCTGCTTTTAAACCTGTCAGATTAAGAGTTGTTGGGAGAACAGCGAAGAAATTAATCCTGTTTTCTACATCATATATTTTTCTCTATATATTATCAATATAGTCAAGATTAACCTCTGATGTTTAGTTAGAGGGGTTTGGCTTTCCAAAAACAAACAAACAAACAAACAAAGCACCAAACAATTAAAATGACCACATGGTGATTGTTGGTTTTAACTTTCTATTTAACTAAAGTTGATGGATGCATCATTAAAAGAAATTCCATTTTCTCATGCAGCTGGCCAAGTCGCAAATTGTTTTATGGTCAAGATTTATGTGAATTACTGTGATCTGTCTTCTGTCATTCTTCTGTTCCACTGTTCCATTTTTGTTTTTTTCATTTCTTCTCACCAATTATAACAACATAGCTGTAATCTTTGACATGTTTACAATGATGATTTCATGCTTTTTTTTTGTCACATTTGAAATTTCAGTTTCCCTCCCCCTGAAACCACAGTAACTATAAGCTGGACATTTTGAACTAGGAAGTCTAGTAACGCTGCTTTTAATAACAGCCAAGTATATTGGTCCCTAGGTCTAGAGCTTTTAAGTAAGTGCTTAACATTGCAATATCCATTTATCATATGTAAGAGCTGGCAGCTGTGGAATGTGTTTCAAAGGCAGTAGCTGTAAATATTTGCTAAAAGACCTTCAGAAAATGTTATCAAAAGGTTTAAGAATAAGAGATCTCAGCTCTGAGGTAGGCAGGATCATGTGAAAATATGATGAAAATATATTATTGTAATTCAACCCAGATGAGAAATGTAGGAGAAAAATAACTGAAGAACTTTGACATGAAATTTTTAATATAGCATTAAAACATATTGGACATACACCAAAGCTGTCCAGTTGAGCTTATTGGATCCATTTGTGAGTTTAAAGTTTTATAACAGACATAAAATATAAGCACCATTATGCAGTATTTCATGTTTGCAACTCTTAAGCACGAGCTCTGCAGTAGCTCCATAAATTAGGTGAATAATATCAATGGAAAAAAGTCCACTGACAGCAACGCAAATAAATGAGAATAAAAGGGAGTGTAAATAATATAGTTGTAAACTGTTTCACAAAGAAATCTCCTGTTCTGAAAACTAGTTTATTTTATAAAACAACAACAACAACAACAAAATCCTGTGCCTTTCTATAAGTGTTTGGGGTTGCATTTTCAATCACATCAACGCTACATGTTTGCACACATTAAAGTTAACAATATAATTTATTTCTACAAAGGGTTTTCCAAGGCAAATAGTGAATCTACTCACCTCTCCTCAGAAAGTTAATAATGAGAGCTGAACGAGATGAGAATCATGGAAGCAACATGATCATAGTTCATATATTAGATCTTTCTTTAACAATCTTAGAATAGCATAAATAAGAAAATTGAAATAAAATTCATCTAAGAACATGACCTGCAGCAAACCCTGCCTTTCCACTGTCCTTACTTTTATGTTTTATATAATTATCTTTCCCCAGAGAAAGTAAGTATGTACAATAAATGTCTACATTAGTATCTCTATTAAGGCTTTTATAAATTATATGGTTTCCTTTGAAACTCACTGTATAGTGAAGCATAATTATGGCACAATGATCACACTAGTATGACTGTATAAACTGAAAATTAAAAGTAACAAGTTTTAGTTTATACTTCCTTTGTATATTTTAGATTTGCTATGCTTAAAAATAATTCAGAATAAATAAAGCTAGTAAAACATCATGGAAAAAAATGCAACCATTCTGGCAGTTACCGAATGAGAAAAGGGAGAAGTAGTATGATATTTACAGAGTAGTGAGAGAATGAGAAACAATTCAGCATCAGCTTGCAAATGTTATTGATTAAGAATAAGTAAGACTCCCACCTACTTTTCTCTGGATAGTGTTTTCCTTTGATTCCTTTCAGGATCCTTTTACACTGTCTGTATTAAATGTTTCTTTTCTATCCTGGGCTTTTTATCATTACTCTCATCTCCCTCTCATCTCTCTCCTTCATACCCAAACAACTTCTTATCTTACTACTCACCAAACCAATATATCTTGAAGTTTGCAGGACAGCAAACTGTTCACATCCAGAGTCAGAATCCTTTTCTTTGAACTAACATTTTTCCACATATTTACACACAAATTATATTTTTCAAGAAAAGGATAATTATTGCTCTGAATAGATTGTTTGGAAGAGTATTGTTTTCAGCATTAACTTAAATATCTTTCAGAGTATATGTGATAATAATGTTCCCACACTGCCCTACTCCCCCCAACCAAATAAAATCAAACCCAACAACAACAACAAAAAAAAAAACAGAAAAAGATAAGAAAATTCTGCTTCTTGATAGCAACATATAGAAAGTCAACACTATAATTGAAAGTAAGACTCCCCATTGATTGCTGATTATAAAGTTTTCCAAATAAAACCGAAAAGAGGATTTCCCCTCTCTAGTTTCCCCTAGAAATGAAAAACATGTTTCCTAATTTAAATTAACCTTCTAGAGTAATAGTTAATGCATTATAAATATAACAAAAAATACCAAAATATTAAAAAAAAAACAAAAATATATAAAAAAATCCAAATATAACAAAAAAAATGAGGTTGTATTTTCAGCAAATGTAGATTAGTGGACATCCAGTGATGATAAGGTCTGTTACATATATAGAGCAGAAGGATTAACTGTTACATGCATCTCTTGTAAACTGCATTATCCTACTCTACCATCTGGGGAAAATTTAGAAAATATCTACTCTTTTCTTCTGCTGTCTGAAGCCCCAAAGTTATTTTGTTCCAGTTGACAAAGGAGAATTTGCAAGTTTGAGACTCAAACATAGATATTAGATAGGGCAAATGTGAAAGGCATAATTCTGAGAGAATTCTGCTTCAAATGATAGCTTACCAACAGAAGGAGATAAAAGGCATGAACACAATCAACATAAGTAATAAAACCTTCTGGATCACTTGCCAGTAAAGCTGTGTCAGTGGTTACAATACCATTATTGGATTTGCAGTGTTGGCTGCCTCCTGTGCAGCAGCCTTAAGTGGGGAATAGAATCCCTTTTGGAATACTCCCCTTGCAATAAAAGAGACATCATTCTGGTCTAAATGTGCACATTTACTTTTACGAAATAAGGCTACACTGTTATGGCTAGATAAATTCACTTAACCATATGTGCATGTCATTTTATTCTGCTTGAATACTATATATTTCCCAATCCTTAAGAAGCAGGATAATTTCATAGAAAACTCTAAATTATTCCATTTGGAGAAAAGTATTCTGCTTTTATAGTTTTTCTTTTTTTTTTTTTTTTTAAACTTAATTACAAGGAAAAGTTGTGTAGAAGTTGTCTTCTCTTAAGAAGTGTTTACAGACAGAATACTACTTGTAACTTGTGTAGTTTTACCAAGCTGTTAGATGACCTTTCAACTCGAGATCTCATTAATGTATCTTCACAAACAAAATCTACCTGCTACAAATCCTTCACACCTTTAATATTACTGCTTCTTAGAAATAAATACACAGATAAACCATATCCTCAGATAGCCATATCAAACTTGGTTTCAAGAAATTGCAATTGTGCTGGTTTGGGCTAAGGTAGAGTTAATTTTCTTCACAATAGCTAGTATGGGGCTATGGTTTGGATTTCTGCTGAAAACAGTGTTGATAATACAGGGATGTTTTCGTTATTGCTGAACAGTACTTACACAGAGTCAAGGCCTTTTCTACTTCTCACCCCACCCCACCAGGCAGGTGTGAGAGGGGACACAGCTGGGACAGCTGACCCCAACTGACCAAAGGGATATTCCATACCGTATGATGTCATGCTCAGCATATAAAGCTGGGGGAAGAAGAAGGAAGCAGGGATGTTCAGAGTGATGGTGTTAGTCTTCACAAGCAACATGATGGAGTCCTGCTTTCCTGGAGATGTCTGAACACCTGCCTGTTGACGGGAAGTAGTGAATGAACTTGTTTTGCTTTGCTTGCACGCACAGCTTTTGATTTCCCTATTAAACTGTCTTTATCTCAACCCATGAGTTTTCTCACTTTTACTCGTCTGATTCTCTTCCCCATCCCACTAGGGGGAGCGAGCGAGCATCTGTGTGGTGCTTAGTTGCTGGTTGGGGTTAAACCATGACAGCAACGAAGAGTGCACATTCTCCCTCCATCCACTTGAGATCTAACCAGGCTTATAAATCTATATAATTGTATGTGAAAATCCACGATTAATATTTCTACTGTTTAATGGCAACACAAAACAAATAGAAAGAAGGTAGCAAACAAAAAGCATGTGACTAAAGTTTAAAATAACACATTCAGAATACCTTAGGTCTGTGATTTTTGGGGAGAATTTGAATGTTGTACAGAAAAAATTCATAGTTTTGTGGGGGTAGTTATGGTTTGGTTTAGAAACGTATCCATTTTGTTTAGAAAATTAGGAGAGAAGGGATGTCATGTAACTCCATTTCACATCATTGGAGCTGTGTAGTAGTGCCAATATATCTCTGGCAAATTGGGGCATGATAAAGTTAAATGAGTTGCCTAAGATTGTATGGTAAGACAACAGCTGACATGGGAAACAAACGCTAACTTTTTGGCTCAAGTCTACACTCTAATACTGTTCCTAATTCCATTTCCACATTAACTCACAGTGAAGCAGAAAAAAGAATTACAATGTCTAATGCTAAAAGAGAGCAGGAAGGCTTTTAAAAAATAGAAGAGGCTTTGTTCACAGAAACATCTTTTGTATCTGTGAGTGGCTACAAAGAAAATATTTTATAGTAAAAAATTCAATACACAAAGACATCAGAGTAGGGAAAACGGCTCAACTATACCTCAGGTAGCTGCATGATTCAGTGGATGGCAAGATTCACAAATGGATTCCCTCTTCCTACTTAAACTTTGCTCCCTTTTAAAATACACTTAGTTTCCTTCATGAATTCTCAATTGTCCTGAGGCGTCCTTGGAGATCGGGAGCTCTGGACGGCTCTCAGACAGGCTCCCTCCTCTTACACTAATTGCAGCTCTGTGCTGGGACACCAGCTCCCAGATCATCCAAAGACGTGGCTGGCCGGGAACCCCATCGTGAGCATTCCTGATTCCCTCTCTCACCGAGCCGCATTCCTTGCCTGTCACCAGCTATGCCAGCACTCCCCAAATACTGCTCAGAGGTAGTATACAACCAACCCCTTCTACTGTGGCCAAGTAAGGTTCTTTGGCATGCCCTCTGCCACAGACTTTTGCTGTGACAGAACACTTAAAATAGGAATTTCCACCTCTCTTTTGCTTTGCCGCCCTTTATCTGAACAGAAGGATGATGAGTTCATTTTTTATAAGGCTTACAGAAAAAAAAAAAACAAACAAGAAAAAAAAAGTGTGATGTGTGTCACGTAGCACAGAACTTTCTCTAGGAGCAGTCTCTATAATCCATGCATTCATATCATCCTGAAAAGTTCCACTGGACCCTGCCTATCTCAGTTAAAGGCAGACATTGATAAATAATACTTATTGAAGTGTTATTTACCACCTAATAAAGCATCTAGAATAATCACACCTTTTGTAGATCTTTATGAAAACAGTAAATTCCACAGTAAGTGGAATTTAAAATATTTTTTATTTCTTAGTTTATGAACATATGCTGGAGTTAGAAACCAAGTAAAACATGCCTTCATATTTTGCATTCTGACCTCAATCTCTGTTGCTGCAATTGCTATCTTTGCATATCATCTTTCAAAGTCTGAAAGAAAGAGCACATTTCTGGAAGAGTGCTGCAGGTAGAAAGCATTTTTGTGAGATTGGTTGCTGCAGCTCATTGTAGCCATCATCAGAGAGAACTTAATAGACATAGAGTATTTTTATATATAGCTATGTCTATACACTATAGCACTCTGTTCCTTTCTCTGACCTTATCCTATTATTTTTATATCTTCTCCTTCTAATTTAGATTCACCCAGTCAATCAACTTGCACACCTATCTAGACTGCTTTAACCACAAACATTTGAAGCAAATACTTGGGAGGAGGCAGAACGTCAGAAGGGAATGAGAAGGGAATGCTTTCTCTCCCTGTGTAATTGCATGATGGGATTCTGGCCAAGTTGAGCACAAATAATAAGGGAGATACCATTTTGCAGTGTCAGCCCACTAATAAATCAGAACAATGAAAGATTCTATTAAATCCATTTCTGAAAGTATGCAGAGTTTCTGAGGCCTAGTACAAGTTCATCCTCTAAACACAATAGTACAACTTTGCAATCTCCATTACCCTCTGAAGTTTCTTTCTGAAGAATAGTAATTTGTCTTCAGTTTTCTAGGCCACATATTATATAGTCACTTATTTATTTTAATTGAAGAACAGTCTAAGGGTCTTATCTACTGATTGTTGATGAATAAATAAATGATTACATGTAAGCGTGTAGTTCATACAGAGTAAATATTAGACTGAGTCCATAAAGTAGAATCTCATCCTGCTCTTAATGAAGTTAAATGTCCTCATTTTTATTGTGGTCAAACAATTACTGTGAGTATGATTCCCTGAAAATGTGTATGCACGTACTGTTCCTAGACATACATATGCAATGCACAACACTCATGGAAAGAGCAGACATGACTGACTCCATGAGTAGAAACCATACGTTTCAAAGAAGTTAAAGGGCCAAGTACTAAGTTCAAATAGCACTTGTAGACATAAGACTAGATTTATATTTAGCTGATAGACAGGTGTTTTCTTGGTTTAGTTCCCCAAAGAGATGACACAAGACTGGATGAGGGACAGATTATTTTTATTTAAGATACCGGCGGATGATCTGATCCCACACTGCTGGAAAGAAACAGGCAATTGATTCCAGATTTGCCTGTGTCCCAGCTCTTTACTGACAGTGCCAGGCAGAACTGTGTCCGCTACTGTTAACGTTGGCCAGCATGTGTGCTTCATTCATGCTTGGCTACACTTAGAATGGGTTCAGACCATGCACTGTATCCGTATTTTGTTTAATCTGTTATCACAATAACTACCTACAAGTAGATACTAGAGTTAGTGACTCACCTCTGACTCTAACATTGTCATGCTCTTCTGTGCAAAGCTGTATTCCATTTTAAATGTAATGCTTCTGCTGATCTATGCTAACAGAGGAATAACCACACCAATTTTAAGCTTCCTTTCCTCACAATATCCTGTCATCAGTGAGAGACATGAATCTTCATTAGTTTTTAAGACTTAGGTTTAAGACAGAGTATTCCTGATAGAGAAGTTACAAATCACCCCAGATTTATAAGTCTAAGTATAGCAGAGTAAGGGTGGTGAATCATATGCAACTAGCCAGATGGTACTTACTTCTTCCAAGACTATTTACAGAACATCTTATAGTATCCATCTGTAATAGCTTATCACTTGTGACTGGTATCTTTTATCAAGCTCAAGTATAATCAACACTCAGCAATATGATGACAGATTCACTATGTGCTACCATTAACCCTCTGGCTCAGTTCTGTTTGCAAAAATAGGTCTGACTAAGTGTAATCAGAAGCATTTGTGAACTGGTGTTAATTACGTTTGTCGTAATTAACTCACCTGAGGTGTGCCTCCAAATTTGGAAATAAATGAGAAATAGAAAGAAGTGACTGAGAGCAATGAAGAGGAAACTGACCACTTTGAAATGTAATCATATTTGATGTATTGCTTGAGTATACCAGAAGTGCTTGGTTCCAACAATAATTATGGTTCCAGCTGCCATTTTTGTTATTGAGTCATCAATTTTTTTATTGCCACCGGGAGAGTAACTTCATCCTATAATAATGAACTCAGGTTTTAGTCATCAGCATCAATTTTTGTAGTCCATACTTATAGTATTGTTTGCCTGATACAGCCCCAAAAAACATAATTGAATGAATGTTAGAATAAATAAAGTAATTTTTTTATCTATAAGACATCATCTTTACATTGGAGTAAGTATTTAGACTAGAATCCTCTGAATGCCTTTGCTAACCAGGAAGCTGGTGATTCAGCATGTAAACAGACTGAAGCTGTCATGGTCAATGAGGTACTGTTGGTTAGCTGAGATGCAATAGCAGATTATCTATTTCCTTTCAGTACACTTCAGTCAATCAGTTAAATGATTTTAGAGTAACTGAATTTACTTCACAGCTGAGTCAGGCCTTCAAATTAACTAGGCATTAAAGGTGTTATGATGGAATGTCTTCACTTTAATTATTTTCTATGGCCTGATATTCCTGATATAGCCTTAGTCAAACATGTCTCAATAGAATTTCATTCCCTGAAAAAAGATAATTATAGTCTTTTGGTTCAGCCTACCTCCTTTAAAAAGTCATAGAAGTCAAGCAAGGCATGACTTTTCAATGAGAACATGATTTTTCGCTCATTGTATATGCTGCATTTTCTACCACATTTTTTTTTCTTCTTTCTTTTTCTGGGAAGGAGGTAAAATAAAAAAAAATTCCTGCGTCCTCATGGCATCACATAAGTTCAATGAGTTTTTAAATAAAGCTCACTGCAGGATTGGGAATCTGTTGGACATTTAATGAAAGTGACTTAAATATTCTAGTGGCAGTTTTTTGCATTTGGCCTTTTTGTATGTATGTTTTGATAATCATATCACTTTGTTCTTTCAAATTTAAGTTGTACACTAACAATTATTGAAATAGGGCTGGATGGGACTTTTAATTGGTCAAAACAAGATGTACTTAGACAAACTAATTTTAGATCCTTCCAAAAAACAACAAAAAGAAACAAACTAGGAACAGATGTCGATCCTTTATTGGATGCAGAAGGGAACATTGCCACCGAGGACGAGGATAAGGCTGAGATACTTAAAGCCTTCTTTGCCTCAGTCTTTAATAGTCAGAGCAGTTATCCTCAAGGTACTCAGCCCCCTGAGCTGGAAGACAGGGACGGCGAGCAGGATAAACCCCCCATAATCCAAGAGGAAGCAGTTAACGACCTGCTATGCCACCTGGACCCTCACAAGTCTATGGGGCCGGATGGAATCCACCCGAGGGTACTGAGGGAGCTGGTAGNGCATGAGGTTCAACAAGGCCAAGTGCCGGGTCCTGCACTTCGGCCACAACAACCCCAGGCAACGCTACAGGCTTGGGGAAGAGTGGCTGGAAAGCTGCCCAGAGGAAAAGGACCTGGGGGTGCTGGTCGACAGCCGGCTGAACATGAGCCGGCAGTGTGCCCAGGTGGCCAAGAAGGCCAACGGCATCCTGGCCTGTATCAGAAACAGTGTGGCCAGCAGGAGTAGGAAGGTGATTGTGCCCCTGTACTCGGCGCTGGTGAGGCCGCACCTCGAATCCTGTGTTCAGTTTTGGCCCAAGGATATTAAGGTGTTGTAGTGTGTCCACAGAAGGGCAACGAAGCTGGTGAAGGGTTTGGAGCACAAGTCTTATGAGGAGCGACTGAGGGAACTGGGGTTGTTTAGTCTGGAGAAGAGGAGGCTGAGGGGAGACCTCATTGTGCTCTACAACTACCTGAAAGGAGATTGTAGAGAGGTGGGGGTTGGTCTCTTTTCCCAAGTAACTAGCAACAGGACATAAAGAAATGGCCTCAGGTTGTGCCAAGGGAGGTTTAGATTGGACATTAGGAAAAATTTCTTTACTGCAAGAGTGGTCAGGCCTTGGAACAGGCTGCCCAGGGAAGTGGTGGAGTCACCATCCCTAGAGATATGTAAAAGACGTGTAGATGAGGCGCTTAGGGACCTCGTTTAGTGGGCATGGTAGTATTGGGTTGACGGTTGGACTTGATGACCTTAGAGGTCTTTTCCATCCTTAATGATTATATGATTCTAAATTCCAGACTGACAAGACTGCATGCTATTAGTGTATGCTGAGCAATGACCATACTGCCGTTTCTAAAAGATAAAAACTTAGTCATATCCAAATATAAATACAACTTCTTTATCTTTATCATTATGAGTAACGAAGACATTCTTCTTTGAATGCTATATGATATTTTTACAAGCTTAAGTAGAGCAATTATATAGAAATTGCCTTTTTTGGGCACACTCCAAAAATTTACTGCCTAAAATATATTTATCTAGGTATATTGTGTTGTGGTGGGTTGACCTCTGACTGCTAGGTGCCCTCCCAGCCACTCTACCACCCCCCTTCTTAACAAGATAAGGGGAGAAAATAAGATTAAATGGTTTGCATGTCAATATAAAGATAGGGAGATCACTTACTAAGTACCATCACAGGCAAAAAGGACTCAACTTGGGAAAAAATAATTTAATTTCTTCTTAATTAAAATAATTTGGATGGTGAGAAACGAAGACAAGAACTAAAACACTTTTCCCCCATTCCTGTCCTCTTCCCAGGCTCAACTTCACTCCTTCATTCCTGACTCTTACACCTCCTCCCTGCCCTGAGAAGTGCAGAGGAATGGGGAATGGGGGTCCTGGTCAGTCCACAACAGCTCCTCTCTGCCAATCCTTCCTCCTCATGCTGTTCCCCTGGTCCAGCATGGGGTCCTTCCCACAGAATACAGTCCTTCATGAACTGCTAACGCTTTGGTCCTTCCCATGGGCTGTAGTTCTTCAAGAACTGCTCCAGCGTGGGTCCTCTCCACGAGGTACAGTCCATCAGGCGCAGACTGCTCCAGTGTGGGTCCCCATGGGCCGCAGTTCCTGACAGAAAACCTGCTCTTGTGTGTGGGATCCTTTCCATGGCCACCGTTCTTGCCAGGAGCCTGCTCCTGCGTGGGTTCTCCATGGGCTGCAGCTTCCTTCAGGGCATGTCCACCTGCTGTGGCATGGGTTCCTTCACAAGCTGCAGTGCAGATATCTGCTCCACTGTGGTCTTCCATGGGCTGCAGGGGGACAGCCTGCATCACCATGGTCTTCACCATGGGCTGCAGGGGAACCTCTGCTCTGACACCTGGAGCACCTCCTCCCCCTCCTGATGCTCTGGTCGTGGTGTCTGAAGGGCTGTTTTTCTCATATTTTTCTCACTCTTCTATCTCACACCTTCTACACAGTGTTTTTTACCCTTTCTTCAATACGCTTTCCCAGAGGTGCCACCATCTTGGCTCAGCTGTGCCCTGTGGCAGGTCTGTTGGAGCTGGTTGGAACCAGCTGGAACTGTCTGTGTCTGGTTCAGGGTAGTCCTGGCTTCACCTCACAGAAGCCCCAGCAGCCCCCGCAGCCAGCACCTTGCTACCAATATATGTGTTTAGATATGATTCATAATTTTCTTCCTCGTATATGCTTTGATCTCCATGTGTTAAACACACCTTCTACAACTTTATAAACACTACTATTAAATTACAATTTTATGATATATACTCAGAAATCACAATCAAGCAACTGTAAGCATCTAATGTATCTGTATAAAAATGTTATTCTAACTTCCTGAAAAAGTAAAAAATTAAGTAGAAAATATTTTTAAACAACATGTTTCATTCCAAATCTTAAGAAGGGTTTTATCAAATACTGAGAGAATCCTAACACAATTACAAATCATTCAATATCTTGGGAGGAAAATTGCAGTATATGAAGGGTGAAATAGGAGTAACTAAATGATGCAGCCAGATGAAGTACAAGGCAGCTTGAAAGCTGAAATAAAATAAAAGGAAGAATCTCTTAAAAGTTCATAGAATTCATTAAATAATAAGTATACTGTTCTTTAAGTTCATATTACAGATATGTATTTCCCATTTTAATATAAAACAATGTTATGAATTGCACCTAAGCCTGAGGTAACCAAACAACACACAACTGCATCATTAAGTTACCAGAATTGCAAGCTTCAGTTCATTCCCTGTTGAGAGACAATCACTCAAGTTTTGACCATGACCAATAATTGTTATTTCCCTGTATTAACAGGTTTTGAGTAATAAAACATGTTCAGATGTAGTCTTAAATGTCAGAAAGGTAATCCCATATTAGTGATGAAGGTGTCATATTTTGTATGAGCTTTAGGAAATTTTGAATTAGAAGAAATAAAAATCCTGACATTTGTAATTATCAGTTGTGTTCTTCACCTATTTTCTAGTCAGCCAAACACATAACAAATCCAAGTGTTTCCAACCATAAAATGCAGTATATTGTTGTTTGTTTCTTTTCCCCCTCCAAATAACACTCTACAGAAATCAAAACACATAGACAGGTAGGATTCTGTTGATATAGTTAAGAAAATTGGGCAACAAAATCTCTCATCAAATGCTTTTAAAAAAAAGAAACAGCTATGGGATAAGAAAAGGGATATTCACGTGAGTAAGAAGTTACTAAGAAAGGACACAGAGAGTAAAAAAGGATGACCAGGTTGCAGATAGCATGGATATGATCAGAGGAGACTCACAGGGATTGTAGTGGAACGAGTTAGACATAATATATTGAAAAATAACTGGGGTGAGAGAAAGAGAGTGAAATGATGATGTTCCCATTTGATACCAAATTTCTCAGGGTAGTAAAGACAAGGGCTAGCTATGAAGTACTGCAGAAGACCATCACAATACTAGGTGACTAAAGGGTGAATTAAATTCAACATGAAGAGATGCATATTTGCCAAGAAAGGAAATAGAATTTTAAAAATTATTAGAAAGGGAACAATACAGGAAGCATCATTCTGCCACTTAATAAATCTAAGGTGCAATGACATTTTGAATACTACCAGCAGATTCCCAGGTCCATCCCATTTCAAAAAAGCATGTTGTAAAATTGGAAAAGGACAATTACACCTGTAGAAAAGTTTCATATGAAAAATGGTTAAACAGAGTA
The DNA here is from genome assembly GCA_013400755.1 of Pelecanoides urinatrix. Lineage (NCBI taxonomy): Eukaryota > Metazoa > Chordata > Aves > Procellariiformes > Procellariidae > Pelecanoides > Pelecanoides urinatrix. The sequence continues at coordinate 23,948 of VZTQ01004084.1, read as the reverse complement.
GATTCTTCAGCCTGTAGAAGAACTGACTGAACAGGTAATGATAGATATCTATAAAATAAATGAGACATATAGAAACTGAATGGCAAATGATTATTCACTCTCTCCTCTGATACAGTAAGTAAAGCTAGGAGGTGGCAGGTTCAAAGTAAAAGAAGTTTGTGTGTTCACTGAGCGTTATGAAACTGAAATTTCTTGCTGCAGGTTCACAGATTCATAGGACCATTCAGGCTGGAAGGGAGCTCAGGAGGTCTCTGGTCCAAACTCCTATCCAAAGCAAGTTCAGCTCTGAGGTCAGACTCACCAGGTGAGGTGAAATTTATAAAAGAAAATTTTATCATGGACTATTAAACCCACCCACAACACCCCTTCCTCTCCCCTTCCCCCATATGCAAACCCTCTGTGACTCTAGGGAGCTCAGAAGTGGTGGTGGGTATGAAAGTCTTCTAGAGATGGATCACTGTGTGCTTGCTTTTATATTTCCTAACCATGTGTTTTTGATGGAGATAAAAGACCTGCTATACAGATCTTTTTCTGATCCAGTGTAACCTCTTTCATGTTCTCATGGATGTACTAGTGAAAACAGGGGAATTGTTAAATAAATGAAGAATATATTTCCCAAATGAAAAAATAAAAAGCTGTAAGGAAGCACTAATGGGAAAGAGGTATATTATAAAGATTAAAGAATGTATATGAGAACCAGGATGCCATTGCCAGTTTTGACACCAAGCCCATGAGAGCTGTGTCTTAATTGCCACTGAGACAGCATGCTGAAATAATTGGCTGTAACTGCAGATTCACTTTTTTGCCATTTGAACAGCCTTTTTTCATTCTGGCACACCGCTTACATCTGGTTCTCTTCGATATAATGTGAGGGCTACAAGCAATTGAAAAAAAGTCACTCTGCTGCCAGAGTTTAAACAGGTATTAGCTCTTATAGCGATTTTAGCTCAGTGTGGCTGCGAATGAAGAAATGGTGACTATCTAACTACTGCCATTTTGCACGTAGATAAAGACTGCTGAGGATCCAATCCTGTACCTGCTGAGTTTCAATTTTAATTTCTTTTGGTGCTCAACAGTTCTCAAAAAAGGATCGGTGGGTCAGCATACATGCATGTAATGATTATGCCCATCTACGTCCTCAAAAGCAGGACGTGAGTGAGTGAGATAATACCTCTGCTGGGGGTCACCTCATTACAACCCTTAGCCTGAAGGCAGTCAGGACTATGTGCGAGCAACCCAAGGAGCAAATGTATATTGTCAGATGCATTGTAATTTTAGTGTTAGGCACGAACAGCAGCTAGTGTTCAAAATTCTGCAACGTTTAAACTCTACATATGTAACATTCACAAATTTATGCTAGGAATGCTACAGTGTAAAAGCAAACACTCAAAAGTCAGAAGTTAACAGAAATAATATTGCTTTTGTCCTAATTTAGCCCCTTTGTACATATACGTTGTGTAATTATGTTGTACTTTCATAACATTTTCTGAGTATCCTTGCCTCATTCAGGGTACCTTCATTCTCTGTACTCTTCCTACACAACATCTTTATCTTCATTATTCAGTGTGCAGCTGTACACCTTGTTTGCTGAATATTATTCAAATTCTGCCTTGAAGGCAGAACTAATTTGTTTGTAGACTTTTCTACAGTATTTATCGTTGATATTACAGTGGCACAAACAAATCACTTGATTTTAACAGTATCTTTGGAAAATAAAATGTTATTTTCCTTTCTACAGGAAAGCAGAAAAGGTCAGATGCATCTATTAATTTGGAGTTTGTACTGTGGCATGAATTTTTGTACCATGTGACGTTATATGGCATTTTATCTATTCAATAAAAAACTCTGATTACATTTGCTCCTTACTGCCCAGACTTTTGACAAATCAAATCCTAAGGCTCTCAGAAAGTGAAGGACAGATAGTTTGGTGACCCATAAGAAGTTTGATCAACATGACCTTCCCAGAACCATAGGATTCAGTGTCATAAAGGACAGTCTATTTCCACATAGCACCGTCTAAATGGCTATGTGTAAGACTGTTCTTTCTCTGTTCCATCTCTACCTTTCCTCATTCTGTTTACAACTTTCTGAACAAGCAAAGCAGAATTCCTACAAACAGCCCTTTCATTACATAGTCTTTGTTCATATCTAGAGCATGTCTGTTCTTTGCATTGAATATGTATACATGATAATGGATACAGGATAATGGATTACAAATTAAAGTACATATACAAGAAGCTGAACTGTTGCAGAAATATCTCAAATCCAACAGTTTCTGAGCTTGGAAAGCTTTGCTATGATAGTAGGTGCAAAGTAGAGTGCAAAGATGGATTGAGGAATCACAGAATTGTTGAGTCCAGAAGGGACCTCTTGAGATCATTTAGTCCAACTCTTTTGCTCAAGCAGGGTCAGCTAAAGCAGGTTGCTTAGGACCATGTCCAGTGGGATTTCAAATATCTCCATAGATGGATCCTCCATAAACTCTCTAGGCAACCTGCTTCAGTATTTGACCACCCTCAAAAAAAAAAAAAAAAGAAAAAAAAAAAGAAAAGAGGTGTTTTCTTGTGTTCAAATGGAATTTCATGTGATTTAATTTGCACCCGTTACTATTTGTCTTGCCAGTGGGCACTACTGAGAAGAGTCTGGTTGCCCCACTCTTCATTCCACCCATGCATTGATAAGGTCTTCTTGAGCCTTCCATTTTCTAGGCTGAACAGTCTCAACTGTCTCAGCTTTTCCTCATATGAAAGATATGTCAGTCCATTTAATCACCTTTGTGGCCCTGTGCTAAACTCATTCCGGTAAGTCCATATCTCTCTTGTACTGGGTAGCCCAGAACTGGACACAGCATGACAGGTGTGCTCTTAACAATCCTGAGAACAGTGAAGGATCACTCCCTTGACCTGCTGGCAATGTCCCTCCTAATGCAGCTATCTCATAGTTAGCTTGTTGCCACCAGGACCCAAAGGTCCTTTTCTACAAAGCTGCTTTACTGTTGGTTGGCCTCCGGCATTACTAGTGCCTGGGGCGATTCCTTCCCAGTTGCAGGACTTTGCACTTCCCTTTGTTGAACTTTATGAGATTCATTTCAGACTAATTCTCCAGGCTTTTGAGGTCCCTCTGGATGGCAGCACAACCCTCTGATGTATCAGCCACTCCTCCCAATTTTGTATCATCTGCAAACTTGCTGAAAAAGCAATTTGTCCCAGTGTCCAGGTCATTAATGAAGAGGTTAAACAGTATTGGCAACAGTATCAGCCCCTAGAGTACACCACTAGTGACTGGCCTTCAACTAGGCTTTATGCCACTGATCACAACTGTTCAGCCAGTTTTCAACTCACCTCACTGTCCACTTATCTAAACTCTACTTTGGCAGCTTGTCTACAAGGATGTTATGAGAGACACTGTCAAAAATCTTACTAAAGTAGAGGTAAACTATGTCCACTGCTTTCCCCTCTTCCACCAATGCAGTCACCTCATTACAGAAGGCTATCAGGTTGGCCAGACGTCATTTCCCTTTAATAAATCCATGCTGACTAGCCCCAATCACCTTATTCTTCTCTACATCTTTGGAAATGCTGTTCTTGAAGATAACACTGGTATTTGCTCTCTTCCAGGCTTCAGGAACCTCTCCCAGTCACCATAACTTTTCAAGGATAATTGTGAATGGACATGCAGTGACATCAGCCAGCTCTCACAGCAATTGTAGGTGCAACTAATCAGGCCCCAATGACTTATAAGTGATGAAAGTATAAACACCTTCTGATAACAGACGAATGAAACCTAGTATTCAGGGAGAGAACTCCTTTAGGTTCTGGATCATCTATTCTTCCTTCTTGCCAAAATCCAGACATTGTCCTTGCTTTCTCCTGTTCATAATCCCATTCATCAGCTTAATCTTATATTATGTATCTGAGGACTGCACAGCAGACTGACTGTTCAGTTCAGTCGTTGCAGACTGATTCAGGTTTTGGGCTGACTAGAGCTTTCACGGTACATAGCAGTCAGCTGCTCAGATACAGTCAGATACTCCTTGTCTTATGTGCTACCCCTATGGTCTTGGATTTGTGGATTTTCAATTTGGAGGACCTGAAATAGCAATGCAGCTATGATGCTACCTTCCAGAGTTCCTTTTTAGCATAGCTCCAGGTATTGGTTTCATGTTCTCAGGCATAACCTGATGGTATGTGGATGTATTTTAGGGTGCAGAGCAAGCTGGAATTATATTAAAAGACTAGTCTTGCCACAGGATCATTCTGACATAGAGTGTCCAGAGTAGATCCTAGGACAAGGATATCCCACTTGTGTCTGGGAGGGAACTAGTGAATTTACTTCAGAAGTGCGCAACTAGTATGCATTCATGCATGACTAAGAGGAAACCAGGGCACAAGAGCAAAAAAAGAGAAAAAAATGAGTGTTGGACACACTTTCTGCTTCCTTGGCAAATGATTTCCAGTTCCTTCATAACCTCCAGCTCCACGTTCCCTGTACTTCTGGACCAGTCAGTAAATAGTTCTTCCCATGTTTTGCAGGCCCAAACATGCTTCCTCGTCTACTCTTCTTTTGCCCAGAAAATTCCAAAAGTTCTGTCAAATTCCTTGCACTAGGTAGGCACAAGTTAATCAGACCCCATTTGACTTTCAAAGTTTCTGATTGATGGTTCTTTATTTCATTTGTGGCCCACATTAGTCAAGAACAAACATCCCCAGCTCCTGTACTCCTTAAATTTGGCTCTGATAGCTTTCTTTTTCAGTAATGCTTAGTATCAAATAGAGAAACAATATTTCTTCTGGTAGCTGGATCCAGCTCAGGTTGGGAACTGGAGCACACAAGATGTGGGCAGCGTCATAAGGGAATATAAGAGACTAAGAAACTGCTGCTGAAGTATGCAGAGTGGAATTGTTCAAAACATAGAACCTGACACCATATGGTCAGATGTTTCCACAGATGTCAACAAACCAAATCTGTCACAAAGGATAGTTTCATGCCCCAAAGAATATAAATGTTAGCACTATTCAGTGAAAGTTTCCAGAAGTTTATAATATTGACATAAAAGCATCTTTTTTTCAGCTTTTTTTTTCACATATGGCTGAACTCTACCAATAAAGAGCAAATAGTATGCATGATAAAAATATTTCTCTAAGACAAACATCTAACAGATAATTTAAATATAAATAATGTTTGTCAAAAGTCTAAGCAACTGAACACATTTTCTTATACAGTGTCACACACCTTTGACACTGTCATTAGGTCCACTTAATCTACTGAGTTTTTACTTCAGTTAAAATGTCAAAGCAACTCAAGTACTACATCACAGTTAATAATCAGTTCATATTGTTAAAAAAAGAAGAGTTATGTCAAAGTACACTGAGAATATGTCAAGATAGATTTTGTGCTCTATCAGAAGTTCTACAAAACATTATTTTTATAGATTTTAGTCATCGTTACTGCTGTTGGAGATACTAGTTTCTTCCCTTATGAACGGAACTGAACAGCAAGATTAAATGTTTAAAACTGCTACAGAAACCTGGTTAAATCTTTTGGAACTTATAGTAATGTCAGTCACTACATTCATATTATGTATTTTATTCAATAAGAATAGCCCTTAACAGTTAGAAAGAGTTAGACCACTGTTTTTAGCTTTTGCTTCTTTCTGCTTTGATTGCATTGCCAATCTGTTTCTTGAAGCTGTTTTTTCTCCCCACTTAACCCATACATAGCAAGCAAGCAGATGACTAAGTATAGTTTTGCTTTCCTTTAGTTACTTACATTGAACATCAATGTAGTAGTAGATATGTTAGATAAATTAAAATGATCAATAGCACTGTTGAAGCAAAGGGAAGTTGTCTTTGTTAATAAGTGAAATACCAGTTCAAGGTATTCACTGATAATGAAGTTGAGTAGCCAAGCTAAAGACATTTTTCCAGCCTGTCCTAACCACAGGTCAGAAGATTCTAAATCACCGCAAGTACCAGTTTTCCATACACCTGGAAGAAGATGCTGAAGCTTGAATCTAATGGTATTCATTTTCAGTCAAGCAGAAGAAACTTTCTGAGAGCCAGTGATGAAGCCAGTATCTTAACTCATTGCAGATTGCCTTACTATATACCATGTTACCAGTGCTTTTATGAAGGACCTGGGAGTATGAAAGAGCATGACACATTGACAAAATTCTAGCAACATCTGCCTTGCCTTACACATTGTGTATAAAAATTAGTGTTATTTTAACAGATTGGAATTGATCAACTGAGAAAGTAAAGTCTGCATAAATAGGCCATTTGTGCCACAATATAATGAATTGCAATACTTCTATGAATTATAAATATTTTAATAATTAGTACAGCAGCCATTAACAATAGTAAAGTATAAATCATTACTGGGAAAATGGTCAAGTTTTGTTGCTGTATTGATGCACAGTGAAGCATTTCAGGAACAGCTCATTTACTACTTTAATATTAAATCAAAATCAAGTTTTGATATTAAATCAAGATTGATGAAGACTCTGTTTCTTCCTCTGATGAGCTCAGTCCTCAATCTGATTGAAAAAAATTGCTTTCCTGTATTGACTCAGTGAAGTTAGTTCTTTTGGGGGGCACATTGTTGTACAGTCTTTTTCAGTTCTGCACATTTTACTAACTCCACTTGCTTTCTTTAACTTTCTGACAATGAGTAGTATCAATAGTTTAGGCAACTTCTTAGCTGGAGAAAGAGTAATCCCTTAAACAAGTTTCCCAAGGTACTCCACATTGTTAACTGCATATATCATTGTCATGAACCATTAATGGTAATTTTCTATAACAGTAGAGTCCTGAAGATGTATGAAAGGGGAGGGAAAAAAAAAAAAAAAAAAAANGAAAAAAAAAAAGAAGATAAAAAACCCCATAATATAGTGCTGTTCTTTCGGAAGGGGTAAATAATATTTGTGAACAGTTAGAGGATGTCAGTCTGACACAAATCCTTCACTGAGAAGTGAAGGAAGATGCAGTTAGTGCCATTTAACCAAGTCTACACTTAGCAGATTAATTTAATTTGAAATTAAGGAAAAAACCCAACAAATTAGTATTGGTGAAAAAGGTAAAAGCAATACTACTTAGGCTTCCATCTTCCCAGACAATGCTTTCCTGACAAGGACTTGGTGCTACATGATTTACCATATATCAAGTGAATTAAAGAAAACCAGTGATTATTACATCTTGAAACCGATTAGTTGACCTGGTTTTAATCCTTTCAGCACATACATTTCACAGAATCATTGCAGTTTTTTACTTTGATTAGTGAGTTTGATTACATCAAAATTAATAACAAAGATTTAAGATTACAACATTTGTGACATAGATAACAAATAAAGGAGTATGTTAGAATCATTTTGCATATTTTATGCAGGCAAATGCAGGCTTAAAGAACACAATGTCAAAGTGAAAAATATATGGGAATTATCATAAAGTTTAGGATACATATGACACAGTTATTAAAATTTGCTTTGGAATTTATGAAGGATTATGCCATGCTGATATTTTTAAAATCAAGACTCGGCATTTTTGAAGATTTGTTTGACTGAAATTGCTGAAGCTTATGCAGACATTTAGAAGAACCTCATAGTATGTGTTTTGCAGATCAGTGAGACCACAGTAGTTCTGCCTGGCATTATATTATAAGAATTTCTACAAAGAAATATTAGCATATCTCCAGTTTATAAACATGAAATGGAAAAAAAAACTTAAAGAAGTCTTTATATGTCAACAAGAAGTCCAACCGCCATCCCCTGCTGTTTATCCAGAAATGAAGTCACCAGGCTGTTCATCTTGCTTCTTTGGCCACTTCCTTTACCACCTGTTTTATAATCGAGCTTCAGTTTCTAGAACATTTTCTAACCAATTGTCTTTATTTGTCCAGTAAGACTTGTGGCTGTCCTTCTATAGACAGAGCAGAATATGAAGGAATTTTTACACAGCACCGACAGCTATAACAGATTTTTACCTGGATTTATAAATACCTTACCTTCTTATATTAGGATTTCTGGAATACAGATTTTAATACTGGATATTTTTATGACTTACTATAAAAAGGGATCACAAAGTTTTCAACTGTTTCCTTAAGAGAAGACCAACAACATCATCTGGACAATGCAAACTGATCAACTATTGCATAGAAAATTTATTATGCAATATTTATGTTTTATGGGCCCAGAGAAGAGAATTAAATTTTGTCTTCTCAGCTGAGCTAGAGATAAAAACATTGTTACCTTTCTGACTGAAAGTGTCTAAACATTAAATTTATGAAACTTCTGAAAGTAATGCTAAGATCATGCAAGCATTTCTGATAACTTACCACTTTAAACTTAGAGTATATCATTGTAATAGAAACTTGAGGATGTCTTTTGTATTTGTAGTATAGTAGTATGTAATTACATAAGACTACACCAAGGGTAAATAGTGCCTTGGTGAACTATTAATGGTGGTATTAGTGGCCTTCTATGATGGAGTGACTCGATCAGTAGACAAGGGAAGAGCTACTGATGTCATTACTTGGACTTCTCTAAGGCCTTTGATACAGTCCCCCACAACATTCTTGCCACTAAATTGGAGACATATGGGTTTGATGGACGGACTGTTAGATGGATAAAGAATTGGCTGGATGTCCGTGTCCAAAAACTTACAGTCAACGGCTCTATGTCCAAGTAGAAAATAGAAATGATTGGTGTCCCTCAAGGGTACAAAACAGGGTCTGATACTACATAATATCTTCATCAGTGACATACACAGTGGGATCCAGTGCACCCTCAGCAAGTTTGCAGATGACACCAAGCTGAGTGGTGCAGTTGATAATAATTGAGGGAAGAAATGCCATGCAGAGGGACCTGGACAGACTTGAGAAATGGGTCCATATGAACCTCATGAAGTTCAACAAGGCCAAGTACAAGGTACTGCACCTGGGTCAGGGCAATCCCCAGTATCAATACAGTCTAGGCGATGAAGGGATTGAGAGCAGCCCTGCTGAGAAGGACTTGGGGGTACTGGTGGATGAAAAACTGGACATGAGCTGACAATGTGTGCTCCCATCCCAGAAGGCCAACCCTATCCTGGGCTGCATAATAAGAATAGTGGCCAGCAGGTCGAGGGAGGTGATTCTGCCCCTCTACTCTGCTCCTCTGAGACCCCACCTGGAGTACTGTGTCCAGTTCTGGGGTCCCCAGCATAAAAAAGACTTGGAGCTGTTACAGCAGGTCCAGAGGAAGGCTACAAAAATGATCAGAGGGCTGGAGTGCCCATCCTGTGAAGAAAGGGTGAGGGAGTTGGGGTTTTTCAGCCTGGAGAAGAAAAGGCCCTGGGAAGACCTGGTTGCGGCCTTTCAATACTTAAAGGAGACTTTAAGAAAGATGGAGAAAGACTTTTTACCAAGGTCTGTAGTGACAGGACAAGGGGCAATGGTTTGCAACTGAAAGAGGGTAGATTTAGATTGGACACAAGGAAGACATTTTTTACAATGAGTGTGGTGAGACACTGGAGCAGGTTGCCCAGTGAAGTTGCGGATACCCCATCACTGGAAGTGTTCAAGGTCAGGTTGGAAAGGATTTTGAGCAACCTGATCTAGTGAAGGATGTCCCTACCCATGACAGAGGGGTTGGATTAAATGATCCTTAAATGTGCCTTCCAACCCAATCCATCTATGATTCTATGATAATCCTCTTTTTATTCTCTCAGCAAGATATCCTAAACACGCCAGTGTTCATTTAGTTAGCAACTTGTTAGTTTTTTGTTTTGGGTTTCTTTTTTTTTTTTTTTTTTTTTTTTGAGTTGCATATCCTATGGCTGATCTAGCAAGTTATTAAAATTCTCTTGTGACACTATTTGCTCCCAAAAATTATTTCTGACACCCCTGATAATGTCATTATCTAAATATTCTTGTGCCTTTCTTTCCTTTGTATAAAAATGCCATGTTCATCTGCAAAAACATTACAATATGAACATTTAAAAAATATTAAATGGTATTATTAAAACATGTTTTTGTCAGCCTAGTCAACTACCATTGTATACATGAACCTATTGTATACATGAAACAAAGACAACCTCTTACAAAGTGACTCTGAGGAAGAAATCAACTTTTAGTCACCTAAAAGTAGTTCTTAACTGTCACCTCAAAGGAGTTATTAACTGTCATAGTTGGTCTTAGCCTTAAGACTTTATCAACCCCATCTGCTACATAAGGCCTAGTGGAAGACAGCATTATTATATGGAAAAATGTTATGTAGTCACCAAAACTGTAAGGACAGGAGCTTTACACTTAACAACGAGGAGTTGTTTACTAGACAAATATGTGGAGATGATTCTTAGTATAATAAAGATTTTTACATAGCTATGGAAGGTAAATAACCTTTTCACTAAGCAAGTAAATGGCTAGACAGTCTCTTACCTAAGGAGAGACTAGAATGAGTTTTGGGGCAAAAGATTAAACTCCAGCCTCCATGGAAAACTTCAAGTGGAGACTGACTCAAAAGAGGTAACATACTCTGTTGTGTGAGAGATGAGGCATATGGCAAGTTTAAGACCCTGTCTATCACAGTGTCAGGAGGGAAACAAAAAATCAGCTAAATGAAGAAAAGAGACACAAAACAAACATGGAATTTTCCTTTCTTGCATCCATTTAATACCATTATTGTATAAATGGCAGAGTACAGAAACAAGCTCGAGGAAGATGGAACTGCTTATCATTTTTTAGTATTTTTTACTGTAATATGTAATTGAGGGTTGCCATTTTCTGTTTTATCATCCAAGCTGTACATTTCACACTGTTATCTTTCTTGCTATCCCATCTACGTCTCAAGGACATTAAATTACTCATCTACCTTTCGTCTAAAGTTTATTTCTTCTTTGGCACAATTTGCCCACTAGGTGACAGTTCTTTCCATTTTTTTTCCAAGATGATGTCTCCCATTGTGCTTGACCTTTTCTGCAGCTGGAAGATGAAGTAGGGGAGAAGCTAGTCCTCCTCACAGGAATGGTGTAGCATTCACAGTCAACTAGACCTTTCAATTTATACAGTGATTTTGCAAAAATGAAAGTGTAGAAAACAAAAAGAATACCCTGTCTCAAGGAGTGCTACCAGCCTATTCTTTCAGTCTTCTGCCATGATGGGATGTATCAAATTCCCTTTCAACAAAAAAGGGAAGACGTTAGGACTAGAAATATGCATGCACTGAAAATGCATGTAATGGAAGAAAGGTGGGGAGCACATATGTGGCACTTACAGGTTAAGAGCAATGTACACTTACACTTGAGTTTTAAAAAGTATGGCTGACATGGAGGGACTTTTTGTAGAATTTACCACTTAATTCAGCTTCCTGTGTCCTTCAGCTTTCTGAAGGGAATTACTGGAAGAAGACATAACCTGGAGAAAAACTATGGAACTAGGAGGAAAATAAAGCTGTTTGCTAGTATATTTCCTTTATTGTTGTTGTTGTTTTAGTAGCCTTAGCCATGTTGTTGTACTCTTTATGCCCTTTTTTTAAGGAACGAACAAGTCTGACGTCTCATTTTCTTGGTTTATATCTTCCTCCTTATAACGTAGCTACATATTCATAGAACTGAGCCCACTACTCTCCAAAATTGAAGTTAGTTTTCCTCTGGGTCACAGATCAAGTTATGGAATTCTTTAATCAGCTAAAAATGGGTTGGGACAGCATGAACATATTAAGTTTAGTGGCTAATTATAATGGAGAAACACGAAGTTACTGATAGCAAGGGTGAAAAAAAAAAGGAGTTCAATACACATATTAATAATTTAAATCCTGCCTAAATTTTGTTGTTAACATTACTTTGTCAGTAGCATTGTTGCTAGCTTTTTTCAGTTAAGTAACCTACTCTATATGTCTTTTGCTGCCTGACTAATGCACATTTCTTAGCAAAAAGGGAGTGTTGTCTCTTGGAAGTAGCGGAAGCTTCTGGAACTAAAAAAAATATGTAAAAATGTTAACTTTAAAAAAAGTTATGAAAGCAGATCTGAGAAATTAGGTTCCCTTTCCATTTCCAGTGAACAGAGCTAGTTTTTAATTAATTCTTTAGTTCATCTTTACAAATGGTTAAGTAAAAATTGTATAAACCAAAAGAAAAATGGGAGTGAACTATCTTTACTGCTAAAATTCAGTCATGAACAATAGAACAAACAAGTTCTGTCATGTTTGTGTTTCCTGCATGACAAACATGACAAATGTTGAGCATTAACATGTCAGTTAAAATATTTGTTGAAAAACAAATCTAAAGAACAATGGTTCAGCATAACCCCATTTGTATTTACATCATAGTGTCAGAATGGATCTAAAGCTAACATAACCTTACAAATACACATGAGATATTTTAAAGTCAAAATGACTTATCCTTATAAAGCATCTTATCAAAAGTAGGTGTCAAAGCAACTTTATCAACCTGACCTAAGTTACCAATTTCTCACATTGCAAAGTTTAATACCTCATTAACAATCCAGTCACCTCCTAAATCAGTAGTAAATCATCCACACATTTTTCTATCTATATCAATTACCAAAGCTGCCAACTCACCAAAACTCACTAGGCCTTACTAAATTCTAACTCTTCTTTTATTAATTTAATAAAAATAATAAAATCTTAATTTATAGCCTCACCCCCTAGGTCTGGGAAGCAGGAATATCATTGTTTGTACATACATACTCTATATCATTTTTTTCCTCATGTCTCCTTCATGAAAATTGCAGCTGAAGAGCAAGTGAGCCTCCTCTGTCACTGTTTAAAACATGCTGTAGCCCAATTTGTTTCTGATGCTTTAACTTCAGGTCTCCAGCCCACATCAGCTGAAAAGGCAATGCCAGTCCAACGAGAGTTCTCATGAGCACAGAATTTCTTATAAGATGCAGTGACTGAGGTGTTAACAGGTGGCTGTTATTACGCTGCCCTTTAATTAGCTATGCCTCACATCTTATGAAGTCTCAATCACATTAATTTTGGGGGAGTAATACCAAAAGGAGAAGACAGAAGGCTGGCTTGTTCTGCACCTCTTAATTCCTATTAGGTTTCACTGAATCCTTGAACTAAACTACAGTCAATGAGAAATTTATAGCTGCTTGGACTTGAGGAAGATGCAGGTATTTCTTCTTTCTCCTAAAAGCTTAGGTACAGTATTTCATACTGTGTTTAAACATTCAAGTTAATTGGTTTTAAAATACTGAGTTTGATGGATCATCCTTATTCACTGTACTTTTCCCCTGCTTCTACTGCCCTGTTTTGCATTGTTAAACCTTTATTCAAAGAATGAGATATTATTTATTTTTCTGCAGAATTATCCATGGTCTAATCAGCAATGTTTCCAGTTGTGTCTGTAACTCATTGCCATCATTTTTGCAGGACAAAAATATTGTATTTTCTTGTATAACAAGCACCTTGTTTTTCTTAATTAGATTTGACAAGACATACATTTAAATCCAAAAGGTTTAAGATGACTCAGGCCTATCCTGTTCTATTTAGATTCTTATACTAGACTAGTAAATTGTCCAAGCATATACCAATTTAAAATGAAATCAGAAAACTAACATTTATTATGAAGAATTTATTTCTTGCAGCATTTATTGATGAAAGAATATAATCTTCCTAGTTTAATTTAAAGAAATGAATACTTAAATACATGGTGTATACTTTTCCTCATATACATGAGACCAATAATTCTCTTCTTAATGCTATTTTGAAGTAGTTTTAAAGTGTTACTTAAAAGTGAGAGTTTTCTCCATCAGTAAACAAACCCTCAAAAAAACCCTCTCAGATTATGTAAAAGCCTTACACTTAATAATTTACTGTATTAAAATTCAGAAAATAATTAGATCACTGTGGATCCAGAGGTATTATTTTAAAGTAATTAACAGTAATTAATAGAGGAATAGAAGACAACGTTTTTTAAAGCATTGCCTATTTAGTATTGCCTTTACAATCAACTAAAAAAGATAAAAGAGACTGTAGGATATTATCTAAAGTATCAGTATTACATATATACCATGTTCTGCCTGCATAGTCTGTGAAAACCTTTCCTTGTAACGAATCTTAAATGACAGGTTGCTCACTGTTAGCTAGGGAAAAAAGAAAAAGAGAAGAAAAGGGAAAAAAAAAGGAAAAAAAGAAAGAAATCTTCCAAAAGCCAGAAGACAGTTTAAATTTACAAATACACAAATGAGTAGCTATAAGATTGCTGGGGAAAACAAAAAAAAGATGCAATCAAAACAGCTATTTTTGTTTTATAAGGTTACCTAGTTAACACCCTTTGCTTCTCTTTTTCACATTTAGCCACCTATGTTAAAGTCCCAGCCCAATGTACACTTCAGTCATTCCATGTTGGGAAATCTCTCCAGATATCGTATGACAGAAGACATTGAACTACTAACAAATCTTACTTACTGGCCTATGTCCTTTTCTGACACTCCACCATATCTTTCTTCTTTTCAGACATAATTCTTAAGTAGGAGGAAGGAAGAGAGCTTACCTTAGATGCTAGAAAAGTAAATTACTACTCCCATATATAATGTAGAGATTCAAGAAAAACTCCAGCAATAATAAGGCAAAATATTATTATTGGAGTTGAATTTTTCAGTGGTGTCCATCAGCAAAGTGATAGCATCACAATTTTATATTTAGAATTCCTTGTAGAATGCAGCAGCAGCTTGTTTCCAGTGCACTTTTAAGAATAGAAATAATGTGTGCACTTACGCAGAAATAATGATAATTAGTGGCCAGCTGAAACTGATAATTTCCTGCTTTATTGTTTTGTTTTGTTTTTTAAACCATGGACTTTACAAAGCCTTCCCAAAAATATTTTGATAGAAAAGTACATGTGTTCCTCTGATTGCTAGATTCTAGATTTTTATTGTTCAGTTTGCAGTTGGTAAATTATATCTTAATTATTATTAACAAATATGACTTATACATCATTTTTCTTATCACATAATCTGCACGTTGTCGATGTGAGGCCCATTTGTCCTGATTAGTCACAGTTTTTTAAAGAGGCTACATATTTTTCTAAGTGTGTCTGCATTGTAATTCATAAACTGTCAAGCAAATCTTTTTCCACTTTGTTAAGGCCTTTGCACTCTCAGGTTGTTTTATTGCAGAAGTACAAAATTGAATCTTGCACATCTGAAGTCATTTCAAACACAGGAGACAGCTAGTCCTTTCCATAACTTCCTTTGGAATATTTGCTGTAACTGTCTTCAACTTTATGAGAAAGAGGGAACGTTTCTTAATGCAAAGAAATATGAAATGTATGTCTTATGTAGTTTCTTTGAGCTTATTTTTGTTGTTATGAGAGAACAGATATGGAATTGGTTAATTTAAGTTCTTGTTAATTATTGCAATAAAATAATAGAAACTTGAAAATGAGAGAGAAGGAACAAACTTTCTGCAGTGGTTTTTTTGTTTGTTTTGTTTTGTTTTGTTTTCTGAAAAGATAGCAGAAATAGTTCTATCTGTTGTTTATCTCTCTAGAATACAGGCATAACTAGAACTGTGGTGTATTTAGTTTATAGCAACTATCCATTAACCATCCATCTTTCCAGAATTCTCACTATAAATACTTTTTTTTGGCTTCAAACTCCTCAAGTCAGGCCTTTACTACAATAGTTTTCTTTAATGCCTTCCCTATCATTATCAGGTTTATGTTCTCTTTGTTTAACCATTTGATCTTCAAGTGAATTGGTTGCAAAGAAACTTCAAAAGAAAGAGTTCTCTTTTAGAATTTTTTCCTTCCTGCATTTGCTTATAAGTTTACCTTCAAGACATCTTGAAAATTGAATTCATGGTGAGCAGCCAGAATAAACTGAGACATCATGATGTTAAAAACTGCAAATAGTATTTCTACATTATCCTATTTTTGAAGTTTTTTTTTTTAAATGTCCAAAATAGTTCTCAGTTGCTTTGCAATATACTTACCTGCACTCACAATTACTCAAAGTTTCATCCTCTTTTGTTTTTTCCTAAATCCTATGGATTCCCAATTTACTCTTATTTACAAGAATGTAAACAAGTTTAAATTTAATTGCAAGGGATGGGAATAAAGGGAAAGAAAAAGGTGATTTAATTCACTCCAGTCTTAGTGTAAAGTAGCTCCATGTTAAAGTAATAAAACATTTCCCCTTCAACTGACTTTTGAAAAGCAACTTCGATCTGTAGAGAGGGGATTACTAGGTGACTTTTGTGGAAGTTCGTCTCTTGGGTGCAGCATAAGGCAGAAGGTTTTGTGATAATATTTAACTGTAATGCAATGTTCTTGCAGTCAACACATGCAATCTGATATGATTACAAAGCAGTAGCAGAGAGAATTCATGGATATTACTTGATAAAAGCATCGACACCATGGCCGTAGTCAGATTTGCAGGGAGCTTTGACAGAACTGAAGGAGTTTCAGGACACTTATTTCTGGGCATGTGCACAGGTTCATAGAATCGTATAGAATCATAGAATGGTTTGGGTTGAAAGGGACCTTCAAAAATCATCTAGTCCTCTGCCATCTTTGACTAGATCAGCTTGCTCAAAGCCCCATCCAATGTGATTTTGAACACTTCCAATGATGGGATATCCATAACATCTCTGGGCAACCTGTTCCAGTGTCTCACCACCCTCATTGTAAAAAATGTCTCAGTGTTAGAGAATGGTCCTATGCACGTTCAGTTTGCTGCTATGGGCAGCACACGGGTTCTCAAAGAACAAACATAATCCAAGAATAAATAATGGTAGTTTAACAAAAATGAAGAACACAAAAAGAAGCTCATGAGTAATAGAATATTCCACAGCAACATTAGTTTTTCAACAAAATTTTAACCATCAACGATGGAATTCTCAGTAGAAATAAAACACTTCATTAAAATGCTACAAATCTTTATGAAAATACTTTCTTGTAACAATGTCCATTTAATACAATGCATATGAAATATTCTAGGTCTTTTTCATAAGAGGTCATATACCAAGAAATAAATAATTTTGTAAAATATTTCCAGGAATGAAAATAAGCTATTTATAAGGAATATACAGTATTCCAGAATTTTCTACCAATATAATAGTATTTACAGGCAGATGTTTTATGCACTTGCACCAGAGCATCAAATTTATGGTAGATCATATCCTGAAAAGACTGCATCTAAATTGCATTAAAATCAATATGCAATCAGTTCCCAACATTTTGACATCAAAAGGAAGACTTTATGTAGGTAGTGAATGAGTACTATTGATTTGATTTTAATTCCAATATAAATGTACTTATTTAAGCCTTACATATAGGTTAGTATATTTATACATATAAATTAGTATTTTTCAAATTTTCATTACCAGTTCTATTTCCGTATTAGGTTTTATGGGGTAGCACAAACCTGAAATTATTTGCTTTGTGGCAGCCCTAATGGCTTTAACTAAAATCAGGTATCCCATTGTGTTACATTCTGTATGAACATATGCTAAGAAGCAACTCCTGCACTGAATATGGATGTTAAACTCTTCAATGATGGAAGAAGACAATGCAAGTAAGCCTACGTCATCATTTAGTTTTACACTCCAAGGCTATTGAGATCAGTAAATTAAAAATGCCCAGAAAATTGAAAAATGCAGCTTAAAAAAAAGTCAAAATTTTTTCACCCTCATAGATGATACCACGTAACACTAGACTTTCACTTCGATATCACTGACCACAGAAATGAAATTCTTTGACAGCAATTAACAATCAAGGGTATTGTTCTTGATATAGGCAGTGTTGAAATGAGGCATAATGTTGAAGGCACCCATAAACTTACTCCCTGTGAACAGGTAGAGGCACTACTTTCCCTACAGTTCATAGACTTTCCTCATCACCCCATATCAAAACCTTAATTCAGGCAAATTCAGCTCAGATCCAAGCAGTCCCTCTGCCCTTCTTTGTACTTTACCTATCATAGTAAAAACAAGTGGAAACTTGAAGCTCAGTCACATGTAATTTCTAGAAGAGCAGAATTCAGAAAAGAATTTCCGTGACAATTTGACTCGAAATCCCAGTGTTCAGAGTTGCGACTTCATGTGGGGCACAGAGATCTGAAAGCACAGAGGTATTATTGGGAAAAAAACCCAACATTTAGGTAGTTTCTTAGATCATTTATGTAGCTGTTGCTATATGGACTTATAATTGATTTTTCTCTGGAAAAGAAAAGGATGCTACAGGTTTTCCCTCTGCCATATTTTCTTCTAAGAGTAGTTCATGCTTTAAAAAAGCATGGGGTAGAATCATAGAATCATGTAATAATACAAACATAGATTCATAGAATGATTTGGGTTGGAAGGGACCTTTAAAGGTCATCTAGTCCAATCCNTTTGATGCAGCCCAGGATATGATTCTGGGGTGTGAGCACTCACTGCCAACTCATATCCAGCTTTTCATCCACTACTACCCCCAAGTTCTTCTCGGCTGGGCTGTTCTCAATCCCTTCATCCCCCAGCCTGTATTGATATTGGGGATTGCCCTGCCCCACTTCATGAGGTTCACACGGACCCACTTCTCAAACTTGTCCAGGTCCCTCTGTTTGGCACCCCATCCCTCAGGCATGTGGACCGCACCACTCAGCTTGAGGTCATTTGCAAATTTGCTAAGGGTGCACTGGATCCCACTGTCTATGTCATTGATGAAGATATTAAACAGTATTGGTCCCAATGTAGTACTGGCCCCTGCGGGACACCACTCGTCACTAATCTCCATTCAGACATTAAGCCATTGACCACTACTCTCTGGATGTGACCATCCAGCCAATTCCTTATCCACTGAATGTCCATCCATCAAATCTGTATCTCTCCAATTTAGAGTGAATGTTGTTGTGGGGGACTGTGTCAAAGGCCTTAGAGAAGTCCAGATAGATGACATCAGTAGCTCTTCCTTTGTCCACTGGTGTAGTCACTTCATCATAGAAGGCCACTAGGTTGGTCAGGCAGTACTTGCCCTTGGTGAAGCCATGCTGGCTCTCTCAAATCATGGGATGTGTAGTTGCTCACTGTATTCATGTTCCAACTTATTTGATCCCTTGTGCCTATGCCTGTTGCTTGGAGTAAGCATCAAATGAATGTGAGAGACGACTGGCAAATTTCTTTTTCAAGTTTTTTTTCAAGTTAACTAGTTCATCTTTCTAAACCCATTAACCTGTTAATACCTAAAATTTTATAAACTTTATGTTCCCCTTTCTGTTGTCTCATAACTGTGAGATAAGTTACAGCTTAATAGATAATTGAAAATTTCTATGGAAATAATGGCAGTGTAGAGACCATGTCTCACAGGAGTATGCACACCAAAAGGCATATTGATCTATAGTATATGTATTGGAGCTTGATGTTTGTCAGAATGGAGGAAGTCGTCTTGAAACACATTTCTGGGCACATACAGGAAAAGAAGGTGATTGGAACAGCCAGCATGACTTGATAAAAGGTAAATGATGCCTGACCAACTTGATTGACCTCTGTAATAAAATCATGGGATTTGGGGAAGAGAGGAGAAAAGTGGATATAATTGATGTGAATTTTAGCAGGACTTTAAATACTATCTCCTACAGTATTCTTGTTTCAAAGGTAGAGTCCAGGTAATGGACAACCAGAAAGGTAATAAACTGCTTGAACTGTTGAACTCAAAGGCTCATGGTTAATGGGTCATGTTCTACCTGGACACTTGTAACAAATGAAGCACTTCAGAGATCTGTACCGGGACATGTCCTGTTCAATGTCTTTACCAATGACCTGGAGGAGATAACAGAGTGGATTCTCATCAGGTTTAAAGATGACACCAGCTTGGGGGTGGGGGACCAGTTGATATATTCACAAATGGGGACACCATCCAGAGGGACGTAGGCAGGTTGGAGAAATGGGTTGGTAGGAAGCTTATGAAATTCAGCAGAGAGAAACATGAAACTCCCACCCTTGGGACAAAGGAACCCTGGCAATGACACAGGCTGGGGTTGGACATGCTGGGATCAGTTCTTTGGGAAAGGCTGTGGGGCCAAGTGGGCAGCAAACTGAGACCGGGCAGCAAATGAAGCTAACAGCATTGTGGTCTATATGAACAGAAGCATGGCCACCAGATCATGAGTGATTATCCCCCTCTATTTAGCACTTGTTAGACCATGTCTGCAACAGTGTGCCCAGTTTTGGGCACCCCAATACAAGAAACACATTCATAAGCCCAAGTTCAGCAGAGTGCCACAAAGACAGCGGGGGCTGGAGAACTTGCCCTGTGAAGAGAGGCTGAGGGATGTGGGACTTGCTCTGGCTGGAGCAGGGATATCTTCAGAGGTACGTAACTGCAGCCTGTGAGTGCCTACAGGGAGGTTATGGAGGAGATGGAGCCAGGCTCTTCACAAGATGCATGCAAGGTGGGAGGATGGGGGACAGTTGGCATAAACTGAACCAGGGGAGGTTTCACGTGGATATAAGGAGAAACTTTCCCCACAGGGACCAGTTCCACAGCAGTGGAGAAGATTGCTAGACTGTCTGTGCAGTCTCCATCCTTGGAAGTTTTCAAGAACTGCTAGGTTAAACTCTAAACATCAATGTCTGATCCCATAGCTGGTCCTCCTCTGAGCAAGGGACTCCTGAAGTCCCTTCCCACAAGTTATCTCATGATCAGAAATTTTCATGCCACGACTCCTGGTCCAACTCATGAGTGACAACACATGGTGAAGGTTATTGTTTTTTCTTCTAGTAAGGTTCCATATTGCACTAAGGGATAAATGTGTCTTAATTTTGTGTATTTTATTTTCAATAATTCAGCATTCCATTACCATCTGAGTCCCACATCTCCAAACATGAGGAAAGAGCTAATTTCTATGAGAAAGTAAAGATGAAATCATGGCTTAGCAAGTAGAAGGTTCTAATTAAGCTTCCCTAGATTGAGGCGGTCAGTGTAACATAGCCATTAAGTATGTCAGCAGATCAGATATCACTTCCTCTGCAGCTCTCCCTGATGCAATTATGTGTAAAATTTCTAGCCTTTTGTTGAATGAGATGTTTGATATTCCTTTGAAAGGTAAACAAGCATGATTTAGTTAGATTTCATGCAGTCATGAAACAACAGAACCCATTAGAACATTAAATTCCTGAGATGCACACAACTTTTGAGGCTCAGTCAACCCTAAAAACTGGTGTATCTTGATGGGGGCAAGGAATTAATGAGTGAATATGTATTCCAACCCCACCCCAAATTCAGATCACTACATTGCTTCCCCAGGAACTTCCCAGTCTTGATGACACTCCTCTGCTGCAATGTACCAGACAAAGAGAAAAAAGAAATTGTACAGAGTTGTGGCATAGAACTGTTCACTTGCCCTACCAGTTATTTTTAATATCACAGTTTGGGATTAAGAATAAGACTGCTCATTGAAATCTTTACTGCAGTGAAGTTCCAACATCTTCAATACCAAGAAAATTCCCACTCATTTCTTTAACAGCTACAAACCTTTTTTTAAAAAAGGGAGTAAGGGAAAGAGAAAAATCAGTTCATTGCTTTTGTGCTATGGCTCAATAAAGATTATTGCTTCTGATACTGCTGTTCTTCCTGACCTTTTTGCTTTTTTTTTTTCTTAATTTATCCTTTTTACCACTTTCTATGGTGTTGTCCACACATTGTCATATGCTCCTACAGTATAAAAAAAAAACATTTTATAACATTATTTTTCCAAAAGTGGCAATTTGTGGCAAAATGTCCTAGAGACCACATTCAGTTTTTGTAAATGTTGTCATCTTTTTTTTGTTTTATTATAAGTCTTTCAGACTGCACAGACTCAGGTTTTTTTGTTTGGGTTTGTTTGTTTGTTTGTTTGTTTTTTCCCCCTAGTCCATGACCCCAAGTCTACAAATGACATTGTAGAGCCAGACCCCAGTTTCCTACATGGATCTCCAGATCTCCCAGTAACTAGGATATGAGGACAAGGGCAAAAAAACTCTGACAGGGCAGAATCTGTTAACAAAGAAAAGTCTTAATATCTGAAGATTGTTTCAGAAGGGAATTTGAATGAGTAGCAAGGCCCTTTTTAAAATTCAGTAGGTAAGCTTTTCTTGTTTATTAGTTTTATTACTTGTGTAACCTTTCATTTTGAAACAGGAACAGTTAGCAAATCCATGCACCTTACTTCAGCTGAAGATTTCTAAGCCTCTCACTGAAAATCTGGATTATTTTTTTCTGCTCTGCAGGACATTACAATGTATAATTTGGCAAAGAAAAACTTAAATGTTTTACTGGTCACCTGCTGATCAATAATTAACTTCATATCCTCCCCTCTGTTTAATGCAATATGAGAATATTAATTTGCTTATGAAGGAATGCTGACAATTTGTCTGACTCCTCGCCTATTTTTATGAAAGGCATACTTCAGAAAGAACAAAAAGTCTCTTCTTCCTGGTGTGCAAATATTAGCTAGAGTGATAAGCAGCCTGAGCATTATAAAAATGTCTGCCACTCTACTTTCACTAGTACTTCAATCCTTTCTTCTAATCTGAATAATGTCTATACCTCTATTGTGTCTTTAAATCATGTAATCATGTAATCTTGAACTTTCAGATTCTGAACAGGATTAGAAGGGCTTAAGCACCTCAAAAGAGCTTCTTCCAATTTTCTCACCTGCCTGGTACTTCCAAGGGTGAATACTTATAATGTAAACCGATGAGTAATTACTGATGTCTTCCAGCACTGCCTCATATACAGACCTCTTGTCTTTTCCTCTTATATTTACTGGACAGAAATAAGCATACGTGATCACAAACTTTGAATCTAGTCTGTCCCAAAGTGTGGGCAATATGACTAGTGTATCTGGAAAGTATAAACTTTGAATATATATCTTACATTACAGGTTGGTACATCTGTAGACTATACATCCCAAGAGGAGGCCTGGATAGAAAAGAACACATGTCAAGGCAGATATATGGATATATGGTAGCCCTATTCATGCAGAGCTGAGAGAGGTTTTGTCCTCCATTTTTCTCTTCAGGATCACATTGTTTGGTGATACATCAGTGATGTGGACATGCACAGACCTGTTCCAAACTGAAGACAGGTTTTCTGGCTGTGGGGATCAGCATTCAGGAGTCAACACTTGCAAGCTGTCCTATGAATGCGGTAGCTCTTTTATCATCCTTTGTCTTCAATAAATGCAATTATTTGCAAATATCACTGCAGAATTACTTTCACCCTGTAGATGAAAACTTGATTTTGTCTGAGGTTTTAGTGCTGAACAGCTAAATTGAAAACTAGTAGCATGCTGCAGAGATGAGGAGAAGATGTCAAATTTCCTGAATCTTCTTGTAAAGACTTTTTTTTCCCCAGGAGAATTACCTTTATCTTATCTTAAACAAGTGTGGTCAGCAATTTCATCAGGAAAAGAGGGTTATAAAGTGCTCCTTATTGAGGAAAGAAATGTATGAATCTTTCTCAGTCCACTGGTAGGTACTAGAGTACATAACATGTCCAAAAGGCACCCTCCTGCAATATTTTCTATATCCAGTCAGGACCTCCTTTCTCTTTAGGCATTTCTTACACTTAATCTAGTCCATCATGCGTTATAAGTTATTTCCTCCAGTGTTCCCATAAATAAAAACAATATCTCACAATTGTGTTGGTTTTGGCTGGTGTAGAGTTAATTTTCTTCATAGTAGCTAGTATGGCGCCAAGTTTTGGATCTGTGCTGGAAAGAGAGTGTTGATAACAAAGGGATGTTTTAGCTATTGCTGAGCAGTGCTTACACAGTCAAGGCTTTTTCTGTTCCTCACACCACCCCATCAGTGAGTAGGCTAGGGGTGCACAAGAAGCTGGGAGGAGGTACAGCCGGGACAGCTGACCACAACTGACTAAAGGGATATTCCATACCATATGATGTCACGCGCTGCAATAAAACTAAGAGGAAGGTTGACGGGGGGCTGCTGCTGAGGCACTGGCGGGGCATCAGTTGGTTGGTGGTGA
>VZTQ01004083.1:148033-165495 GCA_013400755.1 Pelecanoides urinatrix | reverse complement strand
GTGGGGAGGGGGACGGACCTGCCTCCCTTCAGCCCCCCCCGGGGCTGAGCTGCCTCCGGCGCTGCGCCCGCACCCGGCGGCTCTGCTGGGAGCGCCGGCCGCGCCGCTGCCCAAATCGGGCTGGGGGGGGAGCAAGGAGGAGGAGGAGGAGGAGGAGGAGGAGGAGGAGGAGGAGGAGGAGGAGGAGGGGGAAGGGGGACGGGTTGGGCCCTGGCGCTGCGGGCTGGGCGGAGGAGCGCGGCGGGCAGCTGCCGTCGAGGGGGGGCACGGCTGGGCTGGGCTTGGCACGGCTGGGCTGGGCTCGGCACGGCTGGGCTGGGCTCGGCTGGGCTCGACTGGGCTCGGCACGGCTGGGCTGGGCTCGGCTGGGCTTGGCACGGTTCGGCTGGGCTCGGCACGGCTCGGCTAGGCTCGGCACTGTTCGGCTGGGCTCGGCACGGCTGGGCTGGGCTCGGCTGGGCTCGGCTGGGCTCGGCACGGCTCGGCTGGGCTCGGCACGGTTCGGCTGGGCTCGGCACGGCTGGGCTGGGCTCGGCAAGGCTCGGCTGGGCTTGGCACGGTTCGGCACGGCTCGGCTCGGTTCAGCTCGGCTCGGCACCGCTCGCAAGCGCCGACACCCACCGTGCCCCCGCCGCTGCGGGGGGCTGACCCGGTCCCCTTCCAGCCCGGGGCGGGGGGGGGAGAGGTTAGGGGATGTCGCGGTCCCCATCAAGCCCGGGGAGGATTTGAGGAGTGTCCCGGTCCCCTCCCAGCCCGGGGAGGGGTTAGAGGATGTCGCGGTCCCCATCAAGCCCGGGAGGGGTTGAGGGCTGTCCCGGTCACCCTCCAGCCCCGGAAAGGATTTGGGGGGTGTCCTGGTCCCTTTCCAGCCCCGGAGAGCGTTTTGTGGCTGTCCCGGTCCCCTTCAAGCCCGGGAGCATTTGGAGGCTGTCCCGGTCCTTTTCCAGCATGGGGGGAGCTGGGGGCTACTGTGGTCCCCCCCACCCCAGCCCTGGGGAGGGGATGGGGGATGTCACGGTCCCTTTCCAGCCCAGGGAGGATTTGGGGGCTGTCCCGGTCCCCTTCCAGCCCGGATCCCCATTCCCCGTGAGCCGGACACCCCGCAGCATCCCTGAGCGTTGCAGCCTGGAGAGAGGCGCAGGCAGGGTTGTCACCGCTGCCTCCAAGTTGTCGCTGCTTTTGCTTTTTGGGACTCGGTCGCATCATCCCTCGTGGGTCCCCATCCCCTCCCCAGCTTTGCAGGGAGCCGTGGGGTCCAGCCGCCGGGATGGCCCGCGCTCCCGGGAGAGGCGATGCTGAGGGACGGAGAGGTCATCGCTTTTATTAGACCGGCTCGGAAAAAAAACCCCACCAGCGTCAGGCACGCAGCGCTGGCCCGTTGTGTGCTCCCGGCTTTATTTTCTCTTTGTTGTATCCGCCGGGCTAATAAAAGGTATTACCTCTGCTGCAAAGCCTGCTTTGGTCTCGCCACCGTCCCGGGGGGCTGCCCAGGGCTGGGGGGCGCAGGCTGCTGTGACCCTGGGGCACACGAGCCCCTGGTCGTGGGGGACGGCGTTGGGGTGGGCATGGGATTTTTGGACGCTGGAGCGATGCACAGGCAGGGGACTGGGCGGGCTGTGTTCGGAGCCAGNCAAGCGCCGACACCCACCGTGCCCCCGCCGCTGCGGGGGGCTGACCCGGTCCCCTTCCAGCCCGGGGCGGGGGGGGGAGAGGTTAGGGGATGTCGCGGTCCCCATCAAGCCCGGGGAGGATTTGAGGAGTGTCCCGGTCCCCTCCCAGCCCGGGGAGGGGTTAGAGGATGTCGCGGTCCCCATCAAGCCCGGGAGGGGTTGAGGGCTGTCCCGGTCACCCTCCAGCCCCGGAAAGGATTTGGGGGGTGTCCTGGTCCCTTTCCAGCCCCGGAGAGCGTTTTGTGGCTGTCCCGGTCCCCTTCAAGCCCGGGAGCATTTGGAGGCTGTCCCGGTCCTTTTCCAGCATGGGGGGAGCTGGGGGCTACTGTGGTCCCCCCCACCCCAGCCCTGGGGAGGGGATGGGGGATGTCACGGTCCCTTTCCAGCCCAGGGAGGATTTGGGGGCTGTCCCGGTCCCCTTCCAGCCCGGATCCCCATTCCCCGTGAGCCGGACACCCCGCAGCATCCCTGAGCGTTGCAGCCTGGAGAGAGGCGCAGGCAGGGTTGTCACCGCTGCCTCCAAGTTGTCGCTGCTTTTGCTTTTTGGGACTCGGTCGCATCATCCCTCGTGGGTCCCCATCCCCTCCCCAGCTTTGCAGGGAGCCGTGGGGTCCAGCCGCCGGGATGGCCCGCGCTCCCGGGAGAGGCGATGCTGAGGGACGGAGAGGTCATCGCTTTTATTAGACCGGCTCGGAAAAAAAACCCCACCAGCGTCAGGCACGCAGCGCTGGCCCGTTGTGTGCTCCCGGCTTTATTTTCTCTTTGTTGTATCCGCCGGGCTAATAAAAGGTATTACCTCTGCTGCAAAGCCTGCTTTGGTCTCGCCACCGTCCCGGGGGGCTGCCCAGGGCTGGGGGGCGCAGGCTGCTGTGACCCTGGGGCACACGAGCCCCTGGTCGTGGGGGACGGCGTTGGGGTGGGCATGGGATTTTTGGACGCTGGAGCGATGCACAGGCAGGGGACTGGGCGGGCTGTGTTCGGAGCCAGAGGTAGCAGCGTGGTCGGCAGCAGGATTTGGGTGCTGGGCCCCCTTTGGGTGCCTAACTGGCTCTGCAGACCTGAGCTGGGGGTCTCATTCAGTAAACTCCATCCTGGGCACATTTTCTCTCGGATCTTGATTTTTCTCCTCCTCTTTACCCTCACCTCTCATCCTGCCCTTTTTCTCAAAGGATTTTTCCCCCCCTTGGGATTCCCCCTCCCTGAAGCTCTCCTGAATGTTGCAGGAACCAGGTAAATTTGGGATGCTGGTGTGACTGTGTGGCTTGAGCTGCTCCCGGACACCCTCTACTGCACTCCCAGAAATTGGGCAAACCCTATATTTAAAGTGACGGTGTCTAATAGCAGCCAGAGAAAGCAAAGGAGCTTGTGGGAGAGGCAGGGGGAGAAGAATAGACTTGGGAATATGTCAAATAATTGTGTGCCATTAAATATTTAAGCGTGGGGCAGCATCCACTCTCGCACCGAAGGAGGGGGAGTGGGGAGAGCCAGATGTGCCCAGTGGGTCGTGCTGAGCCAGCGCTGCAGCACTCGTGGATGGAGCCTCCTCTCCCCCAAAATAGCACTTTGGGGCCCATTTATCACATTTAATTGCTATATTTAACGAATCAATAGCGCTCTGGAAAACAAGGCGGTCGGTGGGCCAGGTCCACCGCTTTGCGTGGAGGTCTTGGCAAGCTCTCTCATCCGCCGAGCTGCAAAAATCCCAGCACCTTTTAGTCCTTCTCTGTGGCTCTTCGGAGAAGGAGCATCTGCCATAAAAACGGAGGCTGAGGCAAGGCGCCTTCGCTCCCTCTCCAAAAGCCATAAAACACGGTCGGTGAGTGACATTAGCGGTTATGGGAGAGCACGAGGCTCTCTGCAGCTGAAAGGCAGCTGAACCCTTTGACTTTGAAGGGTGGAGATGCTCCAAGGTTTGGAGGGGACGTGTGCTCTGGGGCCGTTCTGCGGCAGGGTGTCTTCGGGGACGTGGGGACTCCTGCCTGGTGGGACAATGGTGCCCTCCTTGCCTGCTGCAAACATCCTGGACTTCCCCAGGGACGGCTGGTGCTGGACTGGGGTGGGCTAATGAAGTCCCAGTATGGGACTGGATGCAACCATCATCCCAGCAAAGCTGTGAGCCATCAGGGAGCTGGGGCTGGGGCTGTGCTGGGGTCTGCGACTGCTCCTCCCCTGCACCGTCTGTCCTTCTGCTCCTCCTTTCCACCTTGTAGCATCTCTGCTCCTTGTTTCAGCTGGTCCAGTCCCAAACCAGCTCGGGACCTCTGTCCTTTCAGATGCAGGTGTGAAGGACAGATTTTTCCCTCTTTATCTTCACAACCACTGTTTTCTGGCCTCTCTCCAGTTGGGTCATAGCTTTCCTGAAGTGCAGAGCTCTAAACTGAGCCTCCAGGCACCCCATGGAGCAGAAGGACACCCCCGTCTTCCTCCATCCCCAAAAGATGGGTCACTTCTGGATTTATGGTCTCCTCTTGCCATCCATCCTGTTGGTCCTGCGTGTTCATCTCCTCTCTAGCAACACCCCCGTGTTCTTGCTGGATGGCCCCGAATCGCTTTTCCACTCCTTTTACCAGTCTGCAGTCTCAGTCCTGTCATCTTGGCATTGACCACCAGGTTGATGCTCTTCATTCCCAGTTGTTAATGGTCACACTGGATCCCGGAGCCCCTCAAACACACGCTGCCCTTCAAGCCCCATTGTTGGACTCGGATCGGTTTTAGGACCTCCTGCACTATCTCCCCCAGACCATAATTCTGCATTTGAAGCAGTGTCAAAGACTTCTTGCCATTAAAGGCGAGGAGATCTGCATCGCCCCGGTGCCCCGAGTCCATCGCCATGTCGCAGGACAAGATTAGGTTGCGCTGATGTGATTTGTTCCTACAAATCAATATGGACTGTTACTCATCCCCTCGTTATCTTCTGAAGGCTTCCAAAGAGAATTGATTACTTGTGCCGTGTCTTCAGGAACCGGTGTAAAGCCATCTGCTCCGCGATATTGCTTCTCCTTCCCCCTCTTCAATGATGGCCCATGTTATTTTTGGTTTTGCAGCCTGGGGATGCACAAGCAGGGCTCTGCTTCTCTTCTGCCAAGTAACAGCGATAGGACGAGAGGAAACGGCCTCAAGTTGTGCCAGGGCAGGTTTAGGTTGGACATTAGGAAAAAATTCTTTCCTGCAAGAGTGGTCAGGCCTTGGCACAGGCTGCCCAGGGCAGTGGTGGAGTCCCCATCCCTGGAGGGATTTAAAAGACGTGTAGATGAGGCGCTTGGGGACATGGTTTAGCGGGCATGGGGGGGTTGGGTTGACGGTTGGACTCGATGATCTTAGAAGTCTTTTCCAACCTTAGTGATTCTGTGGTTCTATAATTTTATGATTCAGAGTTGAAGCCCTTTGGGCTTCCCAACTCCTCTCCCACTGCGTCCCACCCTGGTTTCTTTGCCGGTGGTGCTGCTCTTATCGGCCGATTGAAGATGGCTTTTTAGTGAAGGCTGGAACAAAAAGGCGTTAAAGGCTTTGGTTGGCTCCTTGTTGAGGTAAGGGCATCGTTCCTTCCCCCTCCACCCCTCCTCATTTCCCACTGCTGCAAAACGAGGCTGAAGGCTCTCCTCCTCCTCGCACCACTCCGGGGTCTTGGGCTCTGTGATCGTCCTTGTATTTTTGTTTGTGTTTTACTTGTGGTTTGTGGACAGCGTTGAAAGCCGCAGCTTTGGGTGTAAGACAGTCCCAGCATTTCACTGCCTACACTTCCAGGACGGAGGAGTGGGAGACCGTGGATGGCGCAGAAACGCTTCTGGTGCTCATCAACCTTAAATTGGCAATTAACAGCATTAAAACCACGACCCTTTTTCTCCCCCATCACACAGTCGTGGGTAGTAGGGAAGATCTGAAGACATAATAGATGATTTTAAAAAAGAAGAATTCATTTTCTGGCCTTTGCGCCTCTCCCGGGCACATTTTCAAGTCTTATTCCACAAGTACAAAGGCTGAATTGCTTTTCTAGGAAGATGTTCTTGCACAGCCTTGTGCCACCCCAGGCATCGGTGGTGGGGAAGGGTTGATGTGCTGGTTGCAATATCATCGTGAGATGTGTCGGGATGGAGGGGGAAGGAGCAGAGCGGAGCTCGCCACGTGCAGCGGCTTTCTGCCTCCTCTGCCCTCTTGGACGGGGCATTTCTACTTCTTCTGGCTCCCTTTTGTTGTTTTGGGTTTTTTTTGCTGTTCCTGATGGTCCCTTTCAAGTGGTGCTTTTCTGCCCCAGCCACGTGCTTTGGGGCAGCGTAAGAGCAGCCCTTTCACTGCCTAGAAATCCTAGAATCCGAAAATTGCAGCATTTGAACCCAGCTACTAACCTCTGCTCAGCAAACGCTGGCAGCAGCTGAGTGCAGCATCCCTTTAAAATTCACGCTTGTGACATTGGAATTGCTCATTTCTCTGTGAGAGGTTCCTCGGTAAAATGATGGAAAATGAGGAATATTTTCTTTTGACATTTTCCACGTGAAGCCATTGGAAACAACACTTCTTTCACTTAGAAAAATCCTCCCATCTGTATTTGCAAGCGGTTTGGCACTGAAGTGAGAGGTCCTGTTTCAGGTTTTGCATCGTCCCAGGTGACTTCTCTTTCTCCCTTGCTCGCACCCTCTTGGGATTGCAAAAAGATTTTGTAAAAATCTGCTTTTAGCCCAATGTGGGACAGTCCCCAGGATGCAGGAGAATGAGAGAATAAATCCCAGATTTTTTGTGTCTCGCTCCAGGGATGGTGCAAAGACGTGGTGGGCGCTGGGGCTGGAGGTCGGGCTGGGACTCCCTGGTCCCATGGCCAAGCTCTTTCCCCATGGCCTGGCAGAAACCACCTTCCCCCATCCCGTTTGCTCAGCACAAGCAGATAAGAAATGGGAAATAAAGGGCAGGCCAGGATGGGCGGACAAAACAAGGTGGGGATGGCACGTCCCTGTGGGCTGACGTGATTATTGCTGCAGCCACGAGCTTGTTCCCGGGATCAGCGGTCACCGGCAGAGACCCACCGCCGGCCAGATGCTTCACGCCACCCCCTTTTCTTGCTCCATAGCTCCCGTGTCCGTACATCCCGGTCAGTAGCACCCAGATCCCATATGCCACTTGGTTAAAGGGTGGTGAGGGTCATTTTGGTAGCGCAGCCACCATCCATCCCGCAGGGTCCCAACCCGCCGCGCTTCTGCTAACGGACTCATCGGCATCCAGAGAGCCGGGTGGAATTGGACCCGCCGAGCTAATGGGTGCATATTTTAAGATGCTATCAAAGAATTTGCATTTAAACATTATGGACTTGCAAATGCAGCCTGTGGGTGGGCAGGTCTGCTGGGGCTGTCGTGAATTGGGTTGCGGAGACGATTCCTGATGAGCTGCGGAGGGAGAGGCAGGGGGCAAGTGAAGGCAGTGACTCGGGACCCCCTGGGCATGGTACCCGGAGTCGTCAGGGTGGTTTTTCACCCCAAATAAATGAAACCCTGCAGCACTGGATTGTGGTGGCCAGCTCGCTTCATTGCGTTGCAGCCCCTGGGTTGAGAACGAGGGTGCAGATTAATGGGCGTCAGGGAGCGGGTGCTGCGGGTGCCCACAGCCAGGCTTGGCTTTGCTGCGTATCCAGCGCCCGACAGATGCACGGAGGAAATGCTACCCCAGCCCAGCAGGAAAAAAAGCACCCACGGAAAAGCCACAAGACCCAGGAGGGGAGAGACGGCCCCTCCGGCTCGTCAGGGCTCGGGTACAAAGGCGACACGTCAGCAGAGCCCATGTTCTGTTTAACCACTCTATTTCTACCGCAATATCAGAAGGAGAGAGGATCTTTTCCCCAAATTTCTGCAAAGTACCGTGCGTGCTAGTAATGCTCTATAAATACATTAGCAATAAATAATGAATAACCTGGATGGGCATTAAAGTGTAAACAGGAGGTGAAGGGCTCTCTCCCATTACCGGTCCCCCGAGACCTACGCGTAACCCTCCCTCCAACTCTGGCTTGATGCAATTCCAACTGCAGAGTCACAGCAGCGACAATATCATAGATCAGTGACTCCATAGTTAAGAAAAACAAGCCAAAAATAGTCCGGAGGGCACAGTCTTCCTCTGATGGCATGCCGGATTTGCTTGCATCAGCGTTTTTGCCTGCTGTGCTCCTCTGCCTGTGTGGGCTGACCCTCCCAAGGAGTGAGTCCTCTCCCTGGCACTCTCCATCCCCAGAAAGCTTGGCAGCCCCCTGATTTGGGAGGCTTTATTCCCCTCAGATGTAGGAGAAGCGGGGAGTTGTGCCAGCTGGATGTGGTCCCCAAAAGTCACTGCCCTGTGTCTTGGGGTGGCCCCATCCCCAGCATGGGGGGGGACTTGTCCCCATCACGATGGGGTCGAACAGGATCATTCCTGCAGATGGTCCCAAGGGGCGGCATGGACACCCCCCTGAGGTGCAGAGAGAAAAGGAGATTAAATGAATTTATGGATGTGACATGGGATCATCTGGGGAGGGGACTCTCGTGCTACCGAGGTTACGGGATAATCATAGAATCATAGAATCATAGAATCACTAAGGTTGGAAAAGACCTCTAGGATCATCCAGTCCAACCATCAACCCAGCCCCCCCATGCCCACTAAACCATGTCCCCAAGCGCCTCATCTACACGTCTTTTAAATCCCTCCAGGGATGGGGACTCCACCACTGCCCTGGGCAGCCTGTGCCAAGGCCTGACCACTCTTGCAGGAAAGAAATTTCTCCTCATGTCCAACCTAAACCTCCCTTGGCACAACTTGAGGCCGTTTCCTCTCGTCCTATCGCTGTTACTTGGGAGAAGAGACCGACCCCCCCTCGCTCCAACCTCCCTTCAGGCAGTTGCAGAGCGCGATGAGGTCTCCCCTCAGCCTCCTCTTCTCCAGGCTGAACACCCCCAGTTCCCTCAGCCGCTCCCCATCAGACTTGTGCTCCAGGCCCTTCCCCAGCTCCGTTGCCCTTCTCTGGACACGCTCCAGCCCCTCCATGTCCTTCTTGTCGTGAGGGGCCCAAAACTGAACCCAGGATTCGAGGTGCGGCCTCCCCAGTGCCCAGTACAGGGGCACGATCCCCTCCCTGCTCCTGCTGGCCACACCAGTGCTGATACAGGCCAGGATGCCGTTGGCTTTCTTGGCCACCTGGGCACGCTGGGGTTGGGCTGGGGCTGATCAGAGGCGTTCAGTCTCTGTTTGCACATCAGGGGGTCCCATGATGCTTCAGAAGGGTCCTCACAACCCCAAATAAAAGCAAAAACCCGCTTGCTACCTGCTGTAAATGATTCACCCCAGGGTTCACCATCCTCCTGGTGAGGACACCTGAGTTGGGGCTTGGAAAACGGGGCTGCTGGCTCCGAGCCTTTCTCCTCCCACAGCCCTGCTCTGCCAAAGCTGGGCTTTAATACATCCACCGGCTGCAAACAGCTCCGAAGTGGCTCTGCTTCAGGAGAGAGGAAAGGGACGAGCTCTTCATCTACCCAGCTTTCAAGGGAGCCTCACGCTGAGCCACGGAGACGTGATTTGGGAGCTGTGCCCGCCCGGCTCCGGGCTTGCAGGGTCGAGTATCAGCAAACCCAGTGCGTCCTGGTCTGGTTGGGCTCTTTCCTCTGGTTTTGCTCTTGTCCGTGGCTCTGGCAGCCAGCCGGTGGCTGATACGGCCCCACGGCAGCCCTGCAGCAAGTCTGGGCTTGGGAGGTAATTCATGGGGTGGCACAGCAGCATCGGCTGGGAATCGCGATCGCGAGGTCTTCCTCCTCGCAAAGGGGTGATGCTCGAGGTCTGGCTGGTGCTGGGGGGCTGCTGACCTGGACATGCTGATGTGGTGGATCTCAAGGATCTTGTAAATTCTCCACCTGCTAAAAAGAGCTGTATGGAGCCGGAGGGTTTGGGGACCAAGGAGCTATGTGTCCTGGAGATGGCAACACCAAGGTGGGAACTTGGCTGGAGGATCAGGCTGCCCATCTCCATCCACCCCTCATGAGATGGGTCTGTGGCAGGACTTGGATACGGGTTGGGGAGGCCCCATTGGGGGTGCAAGCCTGGAGGGGAGCAGGAGTGGAGGGGAAGGTTGTTGGAGGTGTCCAGTTAGTCTTAACCCACCTCTGTGTTGAGAAGGATTTCTTAATCCTGACAAATGGACCCCATTTGTGTATCCAAGCTACCATGAGGGGGGAAAAAAGTCCCCGTAAAATTTTGTGTGCATTTTGTCTACTGGATCTCTCCCACGCATCACCAAGACCAGGGCCAGTCTGTATCGGTGAGAGTGCATATATTTAATAAGGCAACATAGGCCATTAACATACACACAAAAAGGATAACAAATAGGATTGCTGGGCTGCAGCGGAGAGCCACATCCATCCGTCTCCGATTCCCCCTCTCCTGGTGCGGCTAAGCCGTGCGATAACAGTGATGCTCTTTAATTATCTGCCCAACACTTTGTGGCTGCTGCAGGATGCGTAATTAGGCGAAGGGCTCCGAAGTGCTCCTCGGTTGTATCGTCTCTCTCCTCGTTGCAGAACCTCCCCCCCGGAGCCCTTCAGGCCTGTTTATCTTTTTGTATTGCTTCGGAGAGGCATGTTATTTCCTACTTTTCAGGGTGTCAAATCCATTTCCAGAGTTTAATGAGCGGGCTGGAAATGATGCTAACGACGTGGTCTGCTGGAGAGGGCAAGCGGGACGGCGGCGGGGTCCTGGGGGGGAGCCGACCTCCCACCACCCCGCGCTGCGCCAGGCTGAGCTTTATACCCAGGCGATGGCTGATGCAAAGCCACTTGTAGCATCCCAAATTATCAAGTCAAGTGGAAGCCAAAGGGGTGATGCAATTAGCAAGCAGCTGACGGGCCGCCGGGCGCTTGCTCTGCGGTTCCAGTGTGTGCTTCTCCTGGATATTTTTCATCGCCAGCCAGCTGAGCTCCTGCTACTACACCAAGCAAATAAAAAGCTATAAATTTTCCTGAGCTTGGGACTGGGGCGGCCCCCAATTACTCATATTGGAGCTGACAATTAATAATGGAGACATGACAAATTACACACTCACCTGCGATAGTGTACGGCGCCTTGGGAATATTTAATTAAAGCTCGGCACTGCAGCTCCCGGGCACCCTGAGCGTGGAGCTGTGAAGTCCTGGTTTCAGTGTCCGACGGCAGAGCTGAACTCAAAGCTCCTCCTGTGGGCATGGGAGGGCAGGATGGAGGGACAGGCATCCCTGGGGACAGGGCTATCACCTGGGGACACTGCTATGGGGACACCCGCTTGGTGCAACCTGCTCCTGGGGGTTTCCCTCTCCATCTTTCAGGATGGGGGATGGCATGGAGGAGGCTGACCTGGGCCCCCTTGGGGCTGTGATGATGATGATGGTGATGGTGATGGTGATGGTGATGGTGATGGTGATGGTGATGGTGATGGTGATGGACCTCCCCGCCTGGGGTTGCGGAAATTGGTGCTTGGAGCTGTGAGCGCAGACGGGTTGGAGGCTGTTGCAAATCATTTTCCTTCCTGCTATGGGAAATTAAAAAAATAACCATGGAGGATAAAAAGTGGGGGGACACGGCGGGATCCTGCAGCTTCACCTCCCCCGTCTCTCTGCCTGTGCTGCATCTGCTGGGTCACAGAGCTGGGTTTTAGCATAAGCCGAGGAGGAAGGTGTTGGTAGTCCCAGCTGGGCTTCCCTTGGGATGCTCGGTGGTGACCACCCAAATTTGGTGTCCCTGGAGTGTTACAGACCTGCAAAACCATTCCTCTATCTGCCTCATGTTGCATCCCGCAGCACGGATGGGGATGTCGGGTCCTGCCTGCATCTGCTCTGGGGGGAGACCAGGTCCAGCAGTCCCTCGGGGGGGACCATGGAAAAGGCTCCAAGGGCTCCCCCCCACCCAGCAAGCTGGTGGCCAGTCCCAAAGTGGGGTGCAATGAGTTGGGGAGGTCTCTGCACCCTGCCTCCTCAGGGTATTTCTGTCTTCCAGCTGCTGAAACACTGTGGTAGGACCTGGTTTTGCATTATTCAGGTGGCACAAGTGGTGTCCTGGGGAAAAAAAAAGGCGGTGTAAAATGTACTCAGCTGCCATGACTGAGACACCCTCTTGCAGAAGGTGACAGGGATTGACCCTCACCAGTGACAGTCCTGCTCTGCATGGGGACTGGGCACATGTGGCCTTCTCGGAGACAAGGAGAACCTAATGTAAAACCTCTGCAAAGGAGAGTACGAGACCTGTGTCTCGTAGTCCCCAGAGACCCTAAATGATAGCTCAGACTTTGTTCCTCATCTCCCATGGGCAACAGAATTTTCACGGTATTTGGCACTACCTTGAATTTGGGAGGGATGATAAGTGTAGCAGCCAGCAGCTCACCTGAGATGAACCTGGGCTCAGCAGACTGGGTTTATGGTGAATTCTTCCTAAGGGAGACTTGATGATGATTTCTGAGCAAGGAGTGACAACAGAGCTAATTGCAATGGTTAAAAACTCCTGCCTCCTGCCTGCAGAAGGGATGCTCGGGGGAAAAGCAGAGGCCAGCGATCAGCAGGATTATAAATAACTTGCCGTGGGGACCTTCCACCTTCCCTGCTGTGGCATGGTCATAAATAGTTTGCTTTGGGAAGCACCAGTGCATTAGTGAGAGCTGTAAAACATCAAGGGCTTTGGCTTGGCATTGCTGACTGAAACCCCAGCAAAAACCCGTGGAGAAAAATGAATCCCATTTTCTTTTATGAACCACAGTGATCTGCCGGCCTAAAATGCATCTTAGGAGACTCCTAAACGAAAGCCCAGCAAGGACAGAGCTGCCCCGGGGTGTCACCCGGGGGATAAGTTGTTCGAATGAAGGTGATGCAAAACGTGTCCCAGCAACCCAGTCTGTGAAGCCACCCCCAGTGTTGTCCCATGTTGCAAGGTGGCACAGGGAGTGACCTACCAGTGATGCTGTGGCCTCGGACACTCTGTCCTTGGTGGCATTGCGAGGAAGAGGAGGGTTCAGAAGGGCAACTGGGTGGTTTTGTGGATGCTATTTGGGGAGCTCCTCCCAAGGGGCGACTTGGGAGAAATGTGCGACGTGCAAGTGGAAAGAGAAGGTGTTGGACTTGCATGGTTGTGGGCAGGAGTCAGCCCAGCAATGCCAACTGTTTCAGGGGGATAAATGCTGCCCCAAAAGGGTGGCTGGGGACCTGGGTCGGTCACCAGGTGGTTGCAGCACAGCTCTGGGTGGGTGTGGAATGCACAAGGTGCCCTAACATGGGAAGATCTCATGGACTTGTGCTTGGAGTAGCCAGCACCAGCCAGAGGTGTGGTGAACTTGGACCTTTTCGCCTTCAGTCTGCAAGATGCAGGCTGCACTTTGGTCACAACAACCCCAGGCACCGCTCCAGGCTTGGGGAAGAGCGGCTGGAAAGTGCCCAGAGGAGAAGGACCTGGGGGGGCTGGTCGACAGTGGCTGAACACGAGCCAGCAGCGTGCCCAGGTGGCCAAGAAGGCCACCGGCATCCTGGCCTGTATCAGCACTGGTGTGGCCAGCAGGAGCAGGGAGGGGATCGTGCCCCTGTACTGGGCACTGGGGAGGCCGCACCTCGAATCCTGGGTTCAGTTTTGGGCCCCTCACGACAAGAAGGACATGGAGGGGCTGGAGCGTGTCCAGAGAAGGGCAACGGAGCTGGGGAAGGGCCTGGAGCACAAGTCTGATGGGGAGCGGCTGAGGGAACTGGGGGTGTTCAGCCTGGAGAAGAGGAGGCTGAGGGGAGACCTCATCGCGCTCTGCAACTGCCTGAAGGGAGGTTGGAGCGAGGGGGGGTCGGTCTCTTCTCCCAAGTAACAGCGATGGGACGAGAGGAAACGGCCTCAAGTTGTGCCAGGGGAGGTTTAGGTTGGACATGAGGAGAAATTTCTTTCCTGAAAGAGTGGTCAGGCCTTGGCACAGGCTGCCCAGGGCAGTGGTGGAGTCCCCATCCCTGGAGGGATTTAAAAGACGTGTAGATGAGGCGCTTGGGGACATGGTTTAGTGGGCATGGGGGGGTTGGGTTGATGGTTGGACTCGATGACCTTAAGATGTCTTTTCCAACCTTAGTGATTCTGTGATTCTATGATTCTGTGATTCTATGTGAGTGGCAGGGCTGGGGCCGTGCACTATCCACACGTGGAGAACTTTCCTGCCTCTCCCCATCCATGGTGATGTCTCCAAGCCTCCTCCAAGTCTTTCCCTGACCTTCCATCACCATCCCCAGCCAACGTCTTTGTCCTGCAGCCCAAATTGCACCAAGAGATCCCATTTATGAGGTCTTGAGGAGAGAGTGGTGGCAGCTGGCAGGCTGGAGAGCCCTGACTGGTCTCCTGGGCCCTTGATAGCTGTCACCCTTGTCCATGCGCAGCAGAAACCGGTGGGGTAGGAGATGTTGTTGAACAGAGGGCTCCCAGCTGGGTGGGGAAGGTGCTTGCAGGGAGGGATTGCTGTCGAAAGCAGCGGTGTGACTCAGCAGAGCCTGATATTTCCCGCAGGAGCATCTCTAGCACCGTGAGTCAAAGTCATGAACAACCCACAAGGCAACTGCCCTCCAAAGCTTCCCGAGCTTAGGCTAGGGCAGAGCCCTGGCTCTTCTCCCTTTGCTGCTCTTCATGCCTTGCACCCAAGCAGGGTGATCTTTCCTCTGCCACCGGAGAGACCTGTGCCACCATGGGCAGGGCAGCAGAGGTGGTACCCGAGCAAAATGCTGCAGCCAGAATGTTTTGCAGGAGAAAATGCAGACAAGGGAGGTGATAACATCTGGTAAATGATCCTTCTGTTATTGCTGTTTTATTGTTGTTTAATGGTTGGCGTATAAAACCTCAACAAGCTTCATCAAGATGGTGATGAAACCTTCTGAGAATCAAAGCAAGGGCTGCTCTGAAACTGCTGTGTGGGAAGGGGAGCATGGAGAGCCCCCAACTTTTGACTTCTCAAAGACATTTTCTGAGTCACCTCCCCGGGGGAACTTCTCTGCCGATGACGTGGGAGCTGAGGGAGATGTCACCTACACCAGGGAGGGCAGATACCTCTGAGCAGCCCCCAAATAGCTTTTATGCTAGGCTTAGAATAGAGGTTTTAAAAAAAAAACCTGCTACATGGAGAAGATTTTAGGGATGAGCAAGCCTGATGTGATCACGTCCAGAGTTATTATTAACTTCAGAGCTGCTAGAATTGCTCGACTCTGGTGATGCACTGAGGGTGTGGGACCAGCTGGCCCGGGAGCAGAGCCAGGTCTGGTTGCCAGTATCCTGGAGGCTGCTGCACATGGGGAATGGGAGCAGGCAAGGCCACCTCCCTGTGCTGGCCTTTGGGGACACGTGGTTGTCCCTGGTGTCTTGTTCTGGATAGGGGGAATTATTTAGTCTTTGGTAGCCCTGCTCCTCTCCCAGCCACGATCACCTCTCCAGGCTGAAAGATGCTCCTTGGCATCTTCTCCTTGGGCTGCAGTAAGGAGGAATGTGTGAAACAGCTATTTTGCAAGAGGAATCTGTCCATCTCTCTTTGACCAGCGTTGTTGCATCCCTCCACCCTCTAAGGGTCTTTCTCCAGGTACCATCAGGGTGTAGGATCCTGCTCAAAGCAACCATCTCTATCGTCTCTGTTGAGGAAGCATCTCCCTCCCCTCCAGCACCGACCCATGCAGGTCCTTGACCTCCATAGCAACCTTGCCATGGTCTGCCCATGGGCAGAGGCTGGAAGGAACCCCTCATTCCCGAAGACCCCAGGACACGGTCCCTGGAGGCAGCCCCCTGCAGAGAGCCGGTGGGTTGTTTGCGATGGGCAGAAGTCATGGTCCAGCCGTGGTTGTTCTTGTTTGCTGGTCTGAAGCCTGCAAAAGGTTGGGAGAAAACAGATGTCTCCTAATTGGCAGCACCAGCTTACTTCCTGCTCTCCAGATAAACCATTAAATTAAGGCTTAAATCAAACTTCGTACAAGTTAGGAGGCTGCTTGTAATTATTTTGAAATCTAGACAGACTTAAAGGCCTGGATTGAAGCTCTGTTTGCTGTAAGGGATGAAAAACCCATGCTCTTCCCTGTAAGGCTGAGCTGCAAAAAGTTGAAGTGCTGGCGATGGGACTAGCAAACTCCTCAGCCTCTGACGCCCAAGGTTTTGGGGGAAGAGCAAGAGGTCATGGACTTTGGTCATGCTTTTAGTGGCAGTAGTCCTGTGGGGCCACCTGCGATGGGGCTGCTGAGGACCGTGCGGCTCACTATGAGATGTGCCAACAAGCAGGAGACTCTGGAGACCCATGGGGAGCGAGAGCTTGGTGGCAGCCAGGGAGCGGTTCAGGGCTGATCAGAGACATGGGGTATTTTTAGCTGAAGCTGACTTCAATCATATGCAGCTCAATTAAGATAAACAAAAATAAATGAGTTAGCCATCAGCTGAGGCTGCTTAAAAGGGAGCGATGCCTCTGGAGCACCCGTGAGCATCCCCCGCCGCAGCAGCACGTGTTGGAGGCTGGTCCGAGGATGCGCAAGTGCATAAACCCATGTTTTTGGGAATGACCTGGGTCATCTGTGTCACCCGTGTCACCGTGCCAAGGCACGGGCATTTCTAC
The DNA here is from genome assembly GCA_013400755.1 of Pelecanoides urinatrix. Classification (NCBI taxonomy): domain Eukaryota; kingdom Metazoa; phylum Chordata; class Aves; order Procellariiformes; family Procellariidae; genus Pelecanoides; species Pelecanoides urinatrix. The sequence continues at coordinate 149,274 of VZTQ01004083.1, read as the reverse complement.
CGAGCCACGTCCACATTTCCAGGGTGCATGAAGGACCCTTCCTGGCCTGACTTCAGGTGCATTTACATTTCAGAAAACCCAGGGGGCATAAGCACATGCCTAAAGAATTTTCCCAGGTGCCGTGGGATTGCTTGAAACTTCAGGCTTTGCTGGATCAGACCTTCAGTTCCTGTATGTCTGTGGATGTACAGAGGATCCGGAGCTACTCACTGTCAGTCGGGAGTGTGGCTCCTTTTTCACCTCCAGGCAACAAGTAGCAACATCTCACTGAAAAACACCAATACCCCCCAAAAAGTCTCAGGAGATGAGATTTTGTTGTTTTTCCTAGAAAAGTCAGCATGCCTGCAACTCTGACCGAGCGATGTCTGAAACTTCTCCCTTTCTCAGCCCATCCAAGCAGGGAAAATGCCCTTGCCTCCCCCCCAAAACCATTGGGGAGCTGCTGTCTTTTCCTAAAATTTTGTTTGGGTGCCAAAATTTAACTTCTGCAGGAACTTTCTTGGCTTGTTACTGCTATGAGCAAAGCACAAACCTACATAAACCTGGAAAGAGGGGAAATACCTGGAGAACGTTGAGACTCAGGAAGGATAAAGACCCATCCTCAAGGTATTAAGGCAACCAACTTACCCCGAGTCAAGGTGATGCTTTTTAAGAACTGGGCCCAAAAATCTTGACCAGGGTCATGCTGGGAGTCTGTGGCCCTACCTGTTATCCAACGAAGAGGTCTTATGTGGTGATAAAGAGCAGGAGATGTTGAGCACAATGAATTACGGGAAATAAACACTTCCTTACTTTAAGTTTTGCAGCTTGTGATTTGAATGCCAAGATTAATGGGAGGGTTTTGCAAATATCAAAGCTTTATTTTGGGGGAAAAAGTGGTTTACTCGAGTACGGCATGCAATTTCAACCTCAATTGTTACATGCTTGGCCACGTCTGTTATCCAACAGCGTTTAAAAAGCTATAGATGCTGCGATATGTGCACCACAGCCCCCTCCTCCCCTCAGCCCTGCAGGATCAGCCGCCTCTCCTGCCACATTTACTCTCTGTAATGCCCATTAATAAAATTTCCTTTAATCCCAGACGCTTCACAGGCAGAGGGGAGACACAAGGGGCAGAGAAGTGGAGCCGGAGCCTTGTGCGTGCTCAGCGTGGTGACTCAAGGGGAGATGCATGCCGGGGCTTCTTTTCCTTTCCCCCTAATTGGGTTTAGGGGATAGCTAAATTTAATCTGAATCCATAA